>CM077511.1:20826050-21223839 GCA_039654745.1 Houttuynia cordata | reverse complement strand
GCCCATTCTCCTCGATGAATTGCTCACTTGTTCTTTAGTCAAGCCCTTAGTAAGCAGATCCGCAATATTTTCTTTTGACCCAACATACTCAATGAAATTATTCCACTAGAGAGCAATTATTTTATGGTATTATGCCTCCGACGTATATGTCAAGACTTACCATTATACAAGTTACTTTGTGCTCTACCTATAGCCGATTGTCTATCACAATAGATACATATAGGTGGCATAGGATTCCCCCACATTAGAATATTTTCTAAAAAATGACAAAGCCACTCAGCCTCTTCGCCTTCTCTATCAAGTGCAATGAATTCTGATTCCATGGTGGATCTTGGAATGCACGTTTGTTTAGAAGATTTCTAAGACACTGCTGCACCTCCAAGAGCAAAGTTCTTTTAAGAGAACTTTCCTTTTGTATAGAATTCCACAGAAAAATTTGTTCAAAAAATGAAACATTCCTTGATTCAATCACAATATTGACATTTACATCAGGAATATCCGATTTATGAACAAGAAATCGATATGCACTGTTATTATTGGCATAACCAATGAATACACAATTAATGGTCTTTAGTCAAATTTTAATCCTCTTGGGATTAGGGATCGTCACTTTTACTAGGCACCCCCACACTTTTAAGAAGTTGTAGGAAGGCTTTCGACCTTTTCATAATTTGTATGGTATCTGCAAGGTTTTCTTATGAGGTATTTTGTTGAGAATATAATTGGCTGAAAGCAAAGCTTCCCTCCCACATGTTCTGAGGTAACCTAGAATTTATTAACATGGCATTCATCATTTCTTTTAAAGTTCTATTTTTCCGTTCAGCAACTCCATTTTGCTGTGGTGAATAAGGTGCCGTTGTTTGGTGTCCCCCAGAATGCTTCCTCTTTTTATTGGTGAAGCCATTATTTTTATGCCCTTGCTCCACAACATTGACTTTGGCTTTAATGCCATGACCCCCGATTTTCTTTTCAGAAGAACGGTTGTCCTCTTCAATCCTCAACCTCACAATCATATCTTCCAAGTTCATCTCCTTTCTCTTATGATTTAAGTAGTTCTTGAAATCTTTCCAGGACGGTGGTAGTTTTTCTATTATTGCTGCTACCTGGAAAGACTCACTTAAATTCATGTCTTCTACATGAATTTCATGTAGGATAACTTGGAGATCTTGAACTTGATTTATCACAGTTTTAGAGTCCACCATTTTGAAGTTCAAAAATTTACTGACCACGAATTTCTTCGTTCCAGCATCTTCAGTTTTGTACTTCTTGTCTAATGACTCCCACAATGTCTTAGCACTTGTCATCGGATGAACTGTACACATTATATAATGTGTTGTCCAATCCGTTAAGGATGTAATTACGACATAAGAAATCTGTATGTTTCCATGCATCTACTGCAACAACATCCGTTTTGTCTTCCCATTTCTCCTCAGTGAAAATAGGGACTTCCTCTTTAAGGGCCCGTTGGTTGGCCCAAAGAAGTCATATGAGCTTCTTGCAATGGCAGTTGATATAATTTCTGAAAACTGACAATGGTACTTTTAAAAAAAAACACAGAAACAGAGCCATCATGATTTAAAACAGCCCCTGTCAGTTTTTGAAAATTACACCACATGCCATAATTACTTAAATTCCAAACCAAACACCAATTCTACGTCATTTTGAAAATCCAACTTCACTACTTCTAAAAGTCATAACCAAACGGACCCTAAGGAATCTGGACACTAAATTTTTTTGGTTTCTCCCCTTTAACTTGAACAGGAGCATTCACCGGAGTGGGAATAAGTACTGGAGTGAAGTTGGTACCCTCAGTAGCCATTTCTGTAATTTGCAAATTACAGAAGATTGTCTCAGTTAAATAAAATTACAATACAATAATTAAGATAACAGTAACAAAAGAATTCTGTTTTAAGATTGTTATCAAAACTTACTGCCACTTATTGTTACTGTCTTAAGGATGAGATATGTGTACCTTTGCAAAGATGATAATAAATATGTAAAAGAAGTTGATGATCGAATCAAGTGAAACACTTTGTCCTTAAGACAGAATTCGCCCTCCCTACGGTGCTCAGGACTCATGGGCATCTGCCTCCCGTGATAAGACGATCAACCACGTACTGTAGGAGCACTCCACCATTTTCCCCAAATAATATTATCTTGTTGACCCAACCCAACCCAACCCGATCCCGACGGATGGTAGCACGCGTGAGTGGGTTAGCCCACCTAGATGCATGGGTCCAACATCTCTCTCCTCCAAAAAAGTGGGGTGGCCTTTGGGCCTAACTTCAAAGGCCAAACTCGGACTTTTTATACCATCCACAACACCTCCTTTGTGTAGATGTAGGACTATTCATTCGTTCACCCAATTCACTCATTCAAAAGTAAGTGGGATTAAAATGGGTTATAATACCTACTTCTAACAACAAAAAAGAAACGATAATGCAGACTAAAGAATATTTTCTCTATGTAGTTACTGAACATTTTAGAAACAGCACATAGTCGTACCGCATATTCATCCACAGTCTGTCAGAAAGTCAGCTAGCACAATGACAGAATTTGACATCTGAGATCCCTCAAACTCTGAAGACGAAACGATAGCATCAAGATCATCAAATATGATAAGGCATGGCGAAAGCTGAAGAGCTTCAGCTATGTACCCAGCAAGTGCTTGACGAATTGACTGTGACTTCTCGAGAGAAAGCTTTTGAACAGCTTACAAATGTTCTGCAACACAACAGTCAGGTAGATATAATATTAATAACACAGGCCATGTACATAACTTCCGTCATAGTAGAATTCCCAACAAACAAGTCACCGCCATGGGCAAAGGTAACCAGTAGAAACTGACAGTTGAAACAGAAAAGTACTTCATACATGTAAGTTAAAATTTATTTGTGCCCTTCCAGATGTTTAGCAACAGCAGTGGCCAACAATGTCTTTCCAGATCCCTAATAACACGAGACGGAATTCAACAGTTTGAAATTTGAATGAGCTGGGTTCAGCATATAAGGCTAAATAAACCTATAATTACGAAACATATTCAAACAATTTCAATAGAGAAGTAAAGAGCTCACAGATGATCTGTAAATCACGACATGTCTAGGGAGAGGAAAATCCATGGAGCTAAGTAATTTCCTAGAAGATGGAGCAGAAGCACTTCCAGCCCTACAATGAGAGAGGGTAAGTCAGAATACTTAGCAACATGATTATACACAAAAACTAAATCCAAGAAGTTAACATCAGGTGAACTATTCTTTAATGACAAAAATACCTACTATTAATGACATCAGAAGCAGGTCCCTTAATCCAACTCAAAGATGCAAGATCCGGGGAATCCCTATCAAAACTCTTCTCTTCAATGCATTCAAAGGAAATAGGATCACCCAAATCCAGGTTTCCAAGAGGGAGTTCAAAGCCTTCAAGGTTGTCCAAGCTCCTATATTCATGCTTAACAACAATTTTATAACAACCAGGCAAGTAGCCGACATTAAACTCCTCCAGGCCTTCAGTACAAACACTACCTCCTCTGAAGACTCCGTAATTTTGTTTCCCTTATTCAGAAGTTTATGAAGGAGTGTTTGCGCATTAATATCCCTTGCAGGCTTAGGAACCATAACTTCCAGATGAATCAGTGTTTTACCACCTACAATTAGGGAATTTGTATCCAATTTGCAGGAATGTGAGCCAATCACCTTGAGCTGTCCAACAAGCCATGCTTTAATGGGACTAAACATAACATGTGCAACCAACATAACATGTTATGATTGAACTAAACATAAGAAGGAAACCAACATAGCTATAAACACGTGCAACTATAAAATTTCAATCTCTATACAAGTTTAGCACAATGATAATGATCATACAGTTGGCAGGCAGATGTTGTTCTAGGCCTCATCACCAACAGGTAAAGGGGGGCAAGGAGAAAAGGAAACCAAAATAACACAGGAACTGCTCCTGTGATTGAGAATTAACGAAAATTAACTAACATGACATCAAATCATACAAAAAACACATATTTCTGACTTCTTTCCACATGAAATAAAGAAGTATCCCAATGTATCTCTTAAAGATGCAAATAAAGATTTCCTTACGAATGACAGAGTTCCGGGTACTATAAGCTTTACCCAACTGAACAAACAATCTAATTGACACTTTTAAAATGGTCACAATTATGTTATATGTTCACTAGCTGAACTGAGTCACAGGTTACAATTCAGCAAATAAAGTAAAGAGTTTCCTGACCTATAAGTATTAATAACTGAAAGAACAATTTACTTGGTACAAATGCATGTATTTTTTCATAAGAATTTTACTTGATTTTATTCAAATGCTTCTTTTGTTTGAGAATTTTTTTTCTAATGTCCTATATAACTTGTCTGAACCTAAAAACCAAAATGAACCTCATTTATATCATTTTGGCTTTCAAGTGCATGCAACTAATATGAAACAAAAGGATTATGCATCTGGTCATCGTATTTGGTCACAGTGCTTTCTTAGGAAAATATTTTTGTTACCCGCATAGGTCCAAGTATTACCCATGAACTGGCCGCCAAATCTACAACCCAATTCTTTCTTCCACCGACAAAGGCAAACCCTAGAGGTCTAGACCTCTAGAACCGTAGATTCAGAATGCCTGTTAAAATAACCAAGTTTACCGAATGCTCGTGCTTTTAGGAAAGGGCTGTTTTTATTGTTTAACTCAACTCAACACTCCCCACCCGCGCATGATGGGGACTTGAAGCAGAGGTCCTCAGTTCAATTAGCCACTCTGTTGGCCACCCACCCGCGCATGATGTGTGGGGCTTTCTGTGTGCGCGATGGTATTGCACTGCCCCTTTTAGTCGGGTCGTGAGGACTCAATTGAACAGATAAAACATGGCTGTGTGATGAAAAGGCTATGAGCTGTACCAAAATCAGCTGCCAATTCCACACAAGAGGGAATCTCTCCTTGCCGAGCCACCGAGTTAGCCAAATGGCAACCATGCCTTGCTAAACTATGTGCCACACTGTTTGCTCCTCTCTAAACATGGATAAACAAGAGTGAAATCTATTTGGCCAAAGCTGAATAAGTTTTTCTCACCATCAGCCCAAGGAATTACTGCACTAACATCTCTAAAAGAATTTTTAACATTAAATTTCCTAGTTATATTTGCTCATCTACGTCTCTTCCAGTTGCATGTCTACAAGAAGAAACATCAGTTAAAACAATTTTGGACCAACTCTGATTTGGCAATGACACCTACCTCCCTTGAGGGAGAGGAAAAAGATATCTTTTCTTCCGGATTTGTAACACCAAAATTGAAATTCAAGAAGCCTCCATATCCTAGGACTTTGGTGGAACGATTATTTTGTTAAGACTTGGTGCTATCAATATAATAAAGTTACAGTTACTTGCTCATATCGTGTCTCTTCAAGTGAATCTCTAGCAAGAATCCCTTCAGGATCCCTTATAGGACGGTTTACATGAGATCACTCTCATACAAGGAACATGAGGCCAATCTTTTTGGCCATTGGATTCCGATCCGAAGGTGGATATCAAATCAGTGAATAGGTGAGTATGTCACAACAAGGAGTAGGTGAGTTCCATGTAACTATTTATAGCTGTCAGATCAAGGTCCAACGGCTATGAAGAGCAATCTCATTTAAACTTTTCTCATATATATATATATAGAGAGAGAGATGATATAGTGAGCCACACGGTTTGGTGAGCCGGATGAGCCACATCAATCTTGACCGCTCGATTTTGATCTCGCGACTAAGAGTCGGGCGCTGATAGCCAATCATCCCTAAATCCAGTATTTCCTAGATTGCCCCTCTCCAACCCGACAGACTAACTGCTTTCCCTTTCCCTTCCTCCCTCTCCCTCTCTGCCCCTCCTCCCCGCGCCATCGCAAACCCGTCGTGGCTGAGATCGACGAAACTTGCATCGGCGGCGACATCGACCTCGTCATGGCCAGCACAACCTCACCTCCCTCCGCTCCCTCTCTACCCCCTCCTCCCCAGACCCCGACCCTGACCGCGCCGCGCCAACGAGCGCCTCGTCTTGAAATACAGGTTGAGATGGAATTTGCTTATGGAAGTGCATTTAATATCTCGGTCTCGACATCTCGGCAATCGACCCTCCGGCGGCCTTGATGTCTCTGACAGTCCCCCGGCAGACGGTGATCCTCCTCCTTCAATTGATTTTTACTCTATGCTATGTGTGTTCTTTTGGTTTTTCTTTCAAATCTAGCAGCTAATCACGTGCGAGGAGAAGAAATTGATGGTGGCTGGGGAGGACAAAGCGCGGCTGGTGGAAATAATGAGGAAGTATCTGCAGAAAAAGAGGTACTTAATTGTTTTTTATGATGTTTGGACTGAGAATGATTGGGAGGATGTGCCTTCCCTAAAAATGGTTTCCAAAGTATAATAGTTATAACAAGAAATACCAAAGTTGCTTCTTACGGTGCTTAGAAGCTCTGTTTTGCAATCCACTTGCGCTCAGATTGAGAATGAAGAGGATGAATTAATTGCTCCAATGTGTTAAGAGACTTTAATTTCAAGTTGGTATAGTTCATGGCTTGTGTAATATTTGACAGAGATCGATTGAAATGTTTGCGCTCTCCCTGGATGAGGGTGGGAGTAATACCTTAACATGCTTTGATAGGCATGTCCTCAACATTGAGAGTTTTTCGTCTTTGTCCACCGCTTGCTGGTTTTCCAAAATGCTATCTATATTATCTCCTTTCATGATAATATTGATATCGTGAAGGTATATTGGGCAGATTGATCAAGTCTTCTATACCTATCCAGATTCTTCGTTAGGCATGATTGAGTAAGTCTTGATATTGCGACTCTTATTTTTATTAACTGGGAAGAGGAATGCTACACATCACTGTTTCAAATCTCCTATGATGATTACATGATATAAATATTAGGTTTTCACATATCAATTCAATGTTGTTCTTTAGATTCTCGTCTCCTGTGTTTGCGCTCGGTCTGAAACAAGTTTATAGAAGTCATGACAATTTTTGTGGATCTTTAGCTTAAATGGATAAAGCACTCAAGATTGTGTCGCTAATCTTGAGAAAATGGTGGTTCGAATCCACCAAGATCCAATTCCATTTTATGGGTACCCATGTTCCTCTTGCAGAGTGTCTGACAATAAGAGATACTAAAATCATGAAGTCCTAGGGGGATTATAAAGTTGGGGAGATTATAATGTTGTGACTGTCCAGGGCTCCATGCACCACTCATCAGCGTAGTTGAGATCCTCCTCTGCTCCAGTTTTGTCTTCATGGTCCTCACCTATCGAGTTCTCTGTCGGGTCATCCACCTTGTCAAACTCCAGTTACTCTCCAAACCATGTTGATCATGAAGCCCATTCCAGATCAACTTCTTGTTCTCAATGGTTGAAGGTGATGAACCAAGACTAATTACTCATTATTTGAGTAGTAGCCTTTAATTATCTATTTAATTCTTTTTACTTGTAATTGTAGTATTACAAGGTCGATCCTCAGAGATTGACTAGTGTGATTGAGAAATCAGTTCAAAGTAGCAAACGAATGAAATCAAGAGTAAAATAAAGTAGATAATTCAATAAAATAAAACACTAAGGCATCAAGGTAGGTCATTGTGATATCTAATGAGGTATTTTATATATCAATGTTTCTCAATTAGGGGCGAATGAAGATTCTCCCTAATTGGATAATATGAACATTAAGAACGAACAACAACACGATCACTTTGGTTGAAATAAGGATTATAATATTTAAATCTTCAAGAGTTCTACGTATCAAAATCACAAAGGATCAAGAAGGAAATCAAGTATCCTATGTATTAAGAAAACAAAGAAACGAGAGATAAATAATAAAACATCACTTCAAATATCCAACACATAATTATAGCCCAATAAATAACATGAAAAGAACTTTATTAAAGTATCACAAATCCCTCCCTCTAGCCTTAGCTAGGGGCTTAGCCAACCATTACAATAAAATAAAATGAAATAAAATAAAAAAACAATGAAGAAAAGTTCAGGAGAGAAAGAAGTGGTCGTCCTTGGAAGAGGTAGAGAATTTGATGATTTGAAGAAGAGCTTGGGTATTACTTATATAGTGGTTGAAAAAGTTTAACAATGGAAAGGCTCCAATCAGATTTCTTATCATTACTCCATGATTGGGTCTTGATTGATTTTGAGCATCACTAATTGATTTTGTCCAGCTTTCAAACAAAGAATATTGCCTTTTCTTCTTCCAATCACCGCTCTTTATGGTCATTTCTTGATTGCCAGAATTATCTCATAGTTCATTGTCAATGATTGCCTTGATTAGCTCATAGTTGATTGCCACTGGTTGCCTTGATTAGCTCATAGTTGATTGCCACTGATTACCTTGATCATCTCATAGTTGATTGCCATTGATTGCCTTAATTAGCTCATAGTTGATTGCCAATGATTGCCTCCAGCAGATCTTCACAATCTTTTAAGTACGGGCTTTAAAGCTTCAAGATTAACAGGTCGGCCCATCAAAGAATTACCTACAACACACAATGGGCTTACATAAGTTGATATTAAATTCACCACACTAGATCCATGGATATAAAAATAGTTATGGCTAATTTATTTCTGCACATTTAAAGCCCAAATAACATTGAATGTCACATGTTAATGTCTTAACTTAACAAATGCCCATTTTGCCTAAAATTCTACATAGCCTTTAACTAACTATAAAATAACATAACAAACATGGAGTTCAAGGCATCTTAAATTAACATAATTTTGAGCACATCAAATACCCCTCAACTAGCATATTGCTAGTCTCTAGCAATTCATGCGTTTTAGCAAGAAGAAAACAAAAAATAACACAAGAAAAGAATGCCACTTTCGCAGGCCTCGCGACTACATTTAGCACATGTAGCAAGCCGTTAAACCCCTAGTGTGACCTAGTGGACGAGTGGTGTCTCGTGAGGGTTTGTAGTGAATCTACCCACAAAATTCGTGAACTCATGGGTTGCCTCCCAAGTAGCGCTAAGTTTTACGTCTTCAGCCAGACAAGGACATTGTGAAGGAAGGAATTAAAGTAGTGGGAGTGGAGTATAAGATAATAAATGTAAAGTAAGAGTAAAAACCACTTCATCCCAACATAGCAACATCAAGGCTCCAAAACACTCAGGCACTGGTTTTCAAAAATCCATTTTTAAGTGTATTCATGATAGAGTCCAAACGATTAGATTTCTTTTAGAGGAACTTTTGAACCAATGTATCATTTAGTGTAGTGTGATAGTGTGGACCAAATGACTTGAAATTAGTAGCCTACAGTGGTACTGCACATCCACTCACCAAGAGATGCTCGAATAACCAAAGAACAATTCAAAACTAAGCAACCTGTCCGGGAGGGCGAGTGGTTTGGATGTTCACTTTAATACCTCGTGGGCTTTATCTGTGATATTCCAGCTTGCTCGCTTTGCTACAACGACGGCTTCGCCCTATCTTCCACAAAGGAACATTATGGTTGATTTTTTTTTTTTGATAAACACCGTCGACTTCAACTCCAATCATCCCTCTTCAATAACATCTTCTCATCATCATTCAAATTTTTTTTTTAATAGGCAGCCCTTTTTGACGTACCCGGTCTAATTCACTGGTTGCTTTCCATAACGAGATTACCCCAAGTATTTTTTCTTCTTCCCCAGCCAACCAGTGAACAAGGAGGTCAAAGTTCATTGAACTTGGTGTCTCCTAACACTCCGAGTGAGCAGTAGAGCAACAACCACCAAAATTGACGTCAACTCTAGAAATTAGTCAAGTGCAAGTGATGATTTTTTTGCATTTTAAACATCAGTTTCTAAGATCCTCTTCATGAAAGTTAATAACAAGGACTCATCACAAAAAGTTAAGTTAAAGTTTGAGAAAAAAATAACCAAGTGCCATCATAATGTAGAGCAAAAAAAACAAGAAGAGCACAAAGAAAGGATGAAGGTTATCTCAATCAAAACTATTAACAGGAATTATCAAAACTCACCTCCCAACTAGGATAAGACATTGTCCTCAATGTATTAACTGATTTTTTTTTAGAGAAACAAATAAAGAGCAAAATCAATCATCATAAACAGGATCGTCCACAGTTGTGGATTCAACCTCTGGCACAAATTGTTCTAAGAACGGTTTCAAACGTTGTCCATTAACCTTAAATACATTACCATTCTTAGGATTTTCAACTTCAATAGTTCCATATGGAAATACTGTTTTTACTATGAATGGACCTGTCCAATGAGATCTCAATTTTCCAGGAAAAAGATGAAGTCTAGAATTATACAAAAGAACTTTCTGACATGGTTCAAAAGTCTTACGAAGAATATTTTTATCAAGAAAAGCTTTCATTCATTCTTTGTAAATCCTAGCACTTTCATATGCATCATGTCTAATCTCATCCAATTCATTAAGTTACAATTTTCTATTTAAGCCAGCTTTCTCAAGATTAAAATTCAATGTTTTAATTGCCCAATAGGCCCTATGTTCTAGCTCTACAGGCAAGTGGCAAGCCTTTCCAAAAATAAGCCGATAAGGAGACATTCCAATCGGGGACTTAAAAGCAGTACGGTAAGCCCAAAGGGCATCGGTTAGTCGTAAGGACCAATCTTTGCCATTTGGATTCACTGTTTTTTGTAAAATATTTTTAATTTCCCGATTTGAAATTTCCACTTGGCCACTTGTCTGTGGGTGATAGGGTGTAGTGACTTTGTGTGTGATTCCATATTTTTTCATCAAGGCCTCAAAAGGCTTATTGCAAAAGTGCTTACCCTGATCACTTATTATTGCTCGAGGTGTTCCAAACCGAGAAAAAATATTTTCTTTTAAAAAACGAACCACAACTTTGTGATCATTTGTTTTACATGGAACCGCTTCAATCCATTTAGACACATAATCCACAGCAACTAATATATAGAGATAGCCAAAAGAAGGAGGAAAAGGTCCCATAACATCTAAACCCCAACAATCAAAAACTTCAATAACAAGAATAGGGTTAAGTGGCATCATGTTCCGACGGGATATGGCTCCTAACTTTTGGCAAGGTTCACATGCTTTACAAAAATCATGAGTATCTTTGAAAACTGTCGGCCAATAAAAACCACATTGTAAAATCTTAGCAGTGGTCTTTTTAGCAGAAAAATGACCACCACAAGCCTCAGAGTGGCAAAAAGATATCACATTAATATGCTCAGAATCAGGCACACATCTTCGAACTATTTGATCAGGGCAATATTTAAAAAGATAAGGATCATCCCAAAAGAAGTGTTTTACCTCCGTGAAAAACCTGTTTCTATCTTGTTGAGACAATGATCAGGAATTTTACCTGTGGCTAAATAATTGGCAATATCGGCATACCATGGAAGATGAAAGATACCAAACAACTGTTCATCTGGGAATGAGTCCTTGATTGGGAGTGACTCTCGGGGATTAGCAAAATCTAATCTGGATAGGTGATCAGCCACCACATTCTCTACTCCTTTCTTGTCTTTAATGGTGAGATCAAATTCTTGGAGTAGGAGAATCCACCTAGTAGTCTGGGCTTTGCATCCTTTTTGGTCAACAAATATTTCAAAGCAGCATGGTCAGTAAAAATAATAATCTGGGAGCCAATCAAATAAGATCTAAATTTGTCAAGAGCAAAAACCACAGCAAGTAACTCCTTTTCTATAGTAGAGTAATTCATTTGAGCGCTATTTAGGGTTCTACTTGCATAATGAATAACACAAGGTTTTTTATCCTTTCTTTGGCCAAGAACGGCTCCAACAGCATAATCACTTGCATCACACATGATCTCAAAGGGAATACTCCAATCGGGTGGTTGCATTATGGGAGCAGAAACTAACATGTTTTTAAGCCTCACAAAAGCTTGTTCACATGCCTCAGTCCACTCAAAGGAGTGTTCCTTTGAAAGAAGGTTACATAATGGTCTAGATATAACACTAAAATCTTTTATAAACCTTCTATAAAAACCAGCATGCCCCAAAAATGATCTAACATCTTTTATTGTCTTTGGGCTTGGCAAATTAACAATTAATTCAATTTTGGCCTTATCCATTTGAATTCCCTGCATAGAAACAATATGACCAAGTACAATCCCTTTAGTGACCATAAAGTGACATTTTTCCCAATTCAAAATAAGATTTTTCTCTTCACATCTAATCAAAACTTTCTCCAAATTATTAAGACAATCATCAAAGGTATCTCCAAAAACAGAGAAATCATCCATGAAAACTTCCAAAAACCGTTCTACCATGTCACTAAAAATACTCATCATACATCTTTGGAATGTGGCTGGAGCATTACACAATCCAAATGGCATCCTTCGATATGCAAAGGTGCCAAAGGGACATGTGAATGTTGTCTTTTCTTGGTCCTCAAGTGCAATCTCAATTTGGTTATACCCCGAATATCCATCAAGGAAACAATAAAATTGGTGACCGGCCACCATCTCTAATATTTGGTCCATGAATGGTATGGGGAAATGGTCTTTCCTAGTGACAGTGTTAAGTTTCCTATAGTCTATGCACATACGCCATCCAGTGGTGACTCTAGTGGGGATCAATTCATCATTTGCATTTTTTATCACAGTGACCCCTGATTTCTTAGGGACCACTTAGGTAGGACTTACCCACTGACTGTCAGAAATGGGATATATGATCCCTACATCCAACAATTTAAGGACCTCTGCTCTCACAACCTCTTTCATATTAGGGTTCAACCTACGCTGCATTTGTCTACAGGGTTTAACATTATCTTCAAGGAAAATTCTGTGTGTGCAAACCAAGGGACTAATCCCTTTAATGTCAGCTATGGTCCAACCAATAGCACTTTTGTGTTCTCTAATGACATTGAGAAACTTTTGCTCTTGTGTGTGGTCCAATTGTGAGGAAATAACTACAGGGTATGTGTCTCCCTCCCCTAAGAAAGCATATTTAAGCTCACTAGGGAGAGGTTTTAACTCTAGCTTTGGTGTTTGGACACTTGAAGGGAGAGGAGCGCTATTGGGAGGAGGTAACTCCTCAAAGCGGGCCTTCCACTTATTTGTGTCTATCATAGGGGTGGACTCTAACAAAGAATTTACATCATCAATTACAAAATCATCATCCAAATTAAAATGAGAAACACAAGCATCAAGAGGGTCAGAAAAAGGAGATATAAGAGCTTTATCATTTACAAGACTTTCAAGCAAGTGTACTTCATGCACATCATCATCATCTCCTGGTTGCCTGCAAATATTAAAAATGTTTAGTTCCAATGTCATATTGCCAAAAGAGAGTTTCATAACACCATTTCTACAATTAATTAATGCATTAGAAGTAGCTAAAAATGGACGACCTAATATGACAGGAATCTGTGTACAAGCATTCAAAATTGGTTGCGTGTCCAATACAATAAAATCAACAGAAAAATAAAATTTCTCCACTTGGACAAGCACATCCTCCACAATTCCTCTGGGCATTTTGACAGAACGATCTGCAAGTTGCAAAGTTATGCTTGTGGGCTTTAATTCACCAAGGCCCAATTGTTCATAGACAGAAAAAGGCAAAAGATTCACACTAGCCCCAAGATCAAGTAATGCTTTTTCTATTCTATAATTCCCAATTATACAGGATATGGTTGGGCAACTAGGATCCTTATATTTGGGTGGGGTGTTGTGTTGTAAGATAGCACTTACTTGTTCAGTTAAAAATGCCTTCTTTTGTACATTCAATTTCCTCTTAATAGTACATAAATCTTTCAAAAAATTTGCATAAGAAGGAATTTGCTTAATAGCATCTAAAAGAGGAATATTGATTTTTACTTGTTTAAAAATCTCAAGAATGTCATTATTTTGCATCAATTTAGAGGAGGGTTGTAACCTTTGAGGAAAAGGAGGAGGAATGGGAGATTCACACTTAGAAATGTCAAGTTCATCACCTTTTTCGGGATTCAAAGACTCTTGAGGCTCAACAACCTTCCTTGGAATGTCTTTGTTAATCACTTTTCCACTCCTCAAAGTGGTGATGGACTTAACATGTTCTTCTTGTAAATTTGAAGAATTAACATTTTCAATTACCAATTGACTTTTTGGGTTAGGTTGAGGTTGAGAAGGAAATCTCCCTTTTTCTGGTGTGCTCAAAGTTGCAGTCAACTGAGTGATTGAGGACTTCAAGTCATTTATGGCTTGCATAGTCTGAGTGTTGATCGTGGCTTGACCCTGCATAAATGTCTGCAATGTATCCTCAAGATTCTTCTTATGTGGCGGCACATAACTTGAAGAGGATGGAGGCACCTGCACATTTTGCTCATTTCTCCAGTTAAAGTTAGGATGATTTCTCCAATTAGAATTATAAGTTTCAGAATAAGGAGAAGAAAAAGGCCTTTTATAAGTGTTCATGGCATTTGCTTGGCTATGCAACACCTCTTAAAAAGCTGGGATTGTTGGACAATCTTGAGTGTGGTGTTCATCGCTCTCACAAATGGCACATATATTTTGTGTTTTTTTAGAAGTTGTGGATGTGTTTTCCTTTTTAATTTCCATAGCTTCTACTTTTCTTGTTAAGCATGCAATTTTAGCCTTAACATCATCTTCTTCTTTAAGAAAATACAAACCACCTTTAGCTTTAGTCTTATCTATTCTTTCAGATTCATTAATATCTTCCCATGATTGGGAATTCTCTGCCAACCCCTCGAAGAAGTCCCAAGCTTCTTCAGGATCTTTATCCAAAAATTTTCCATTACACATCATCTCAACAAACTGGCGCATAGAAGAAGTTAGTCCATTATAAAAGAAACTAATTCTACGCCAAGTTTCATAGCCATGGTGGGGGCACATCAATAAAAGCTCTTTAAATCGTTCCCAACATTGAAAGAAAGATTCATTTTCTTTTTGCGCAAAATTAGTGATCTTATTTCTTAATGTATTTGTTTTATGAGTGGGAAAAAATTTCTTTAAAAATTCTCTTTGCATTTCTTGCCATGTTCTAATGGAATTTGGCTTCAAAGAGTTCAACCAATTTTTAGCTTTTTCTTTTAAAGAGAATGGAAAGAGTTTTAATCTAATAGCATCACTAGAGACATTTGCATTAGAAAATGTAGCACAAACTTCTTCAAACTCTTTTAAATGCAAATATGGACTTTCTGAGTCTAAGCCATGGAACTTGGGTAGTAATTGGATTACACCCGGCTTTAGATCCAAAGAGCCTGCATTAATGGGTAGATTCATGCATGAAGGGGAACTCGATCTAGTAGGCTGCATATAATCTCGCAAGGTTTTAATATGCTGATTATTTTGTGCCTCATTACTATCATTTTCCTCCATGTTGTTCAATAAAAAATCAGAAAATTCAAGAGAACTATCAATGCTAATTAAGCGACCAGAAAAATCACGTTGCCATGAGCGCATACAATTTTTTTTTTTAAACAATAGCACAACAAACAAAAGATCTAAGAATTTAAAACAAAAGAAATAAAATAAATGGAACGAAAGTACCGGAGTGCTTCAAGTAGTCTTCAACAATTCTTCAAGCTTTGACAAGTCCAAATGATCTTCCAGTTGAATTTTCCTTAATGCTTCCACAACCCAATACTCTCACTTCCAAGAAAAATAAAACAAGAGAGAAAAAATAAAATAAAAATAAACCGATTTCTAGTCACACGTTGCAATCCCCGGCAACGGCGCCATTTTATGATGAACCAAGACTAATTACTCATTATTTGAGTAGTAGCCTTTAATTATCTATTTAATTCTTTTTACTTGTAATTGTAGTATTACAAGGTCGATCCTCAGAGATTGACTAGTGTGATTGAGAAATCAGTTCAAAGTAGCAAACGAATGAAATCAAGAGTAAAATAAAGTAGATAATTCAATAAAATAAAACACTAAGGCATCAAGGTAGGTCATTGTGATATCTAATGAGGTATTTCATATATCAATGTTTCTCAATTAGGGGCGAATGAAGATTCTCCCTAATTGGATAATATGAACATTAAGAACGAACAACAACACGATCACTTTGGTTGAAATAAGGATTATAATATTTAAATCTTCAAGAGTTCTATGTATCAAAATCACAAAGGATCAAGAAGGAAATCAAGTATCCGATGTATTAAGAAAACAAAGAAACGAGAGATAAATAATAAAGCATCACTTCAAATATCCAACACATAATTATAGCCCAATAAATAACATGAAAAGAACTTCATTAAAGTATCACAAATCCCTCCCTCTAGCCTTAGCTAGGGGCTTAGCCAACCATTACAATAAAATAAAATGAAATAAAATAAAAAAACAATGAAGAAAAGTTGAGGAGAGAAAGAAGTGGTCGTCCTTGGAAGAGGTAGAGAATTTGATGATTTGAAGAAGAGCTTGGGTATTACTTATATAGTGGTTGAAAAAGTTTAACAATGGAAAGGCTCCAATCAGATTTCCTATCATTACTCCATGATTGGGTCTTGATTGATTTTGAGCATCACTAATTGATTTTTTCCAGCTTTCAAACAAAGAATGTTGCCTTTTCTTCTTCCAATCACAGCTCTTCATGGTCATTTCTTGATTGCCAGAATTATCTCATAGTTGATTGTCAATGATTGCCTTGATTAGCTCATAGTTGATTGCCACTGATTGCCTTGATTAGCTCATAGTTGATTGCCACTGATTGCCTTGATCATCTCATAGTTGATTGCCATTGATTGCCTTAATTAGCTCATAGTTGATTGCCAATGATTGCCTCCAGCAGATCTTCACAATCTTTTAAGTACGGGCTTTAAAGCTTCAAGATTAACAGGTCGGCCCATCAAAGAATTACCTACAACACACAATGGGCTTACATAAGTTGATATTAAATTCACCACACTAGATCCACGGATATAAAAATAGTTATGGCTAATTTATTTCTGCACATTTAAAGCCCAAATAACATTGAATGTCACATGTTAATGTCTTAACTTAACAAATGCCCATTTTGCCTAAAATTCTACATAGCCTTTAACTAACTATAAAATAACATAACAAACATGGAGTTCAAGGCATCTTAAATTAACATAATTTTGAGCACATCAGAAGGCAGAAAAGAAAGATATATGTAGTATGCACATCAGGTTTCTCAAATAGAAATGCCAAACTTGGCAACAGCACATCCACTCAGTTTGTTAGAGCTAGGCACTATACTAGAGAAACTTCCAAATTCATATCAGCATCCAAAGGCTCTTTATTTGGAAATGAATTTTCAAGACTTCAAGGTGATATCAACTGCTCTTTGCTTGTTCAGAAGCTCTCCAAAATTACAAACTATTACAATTGTGGTAACTCTCTTTCTCTCTCTCACTCAATGAATGTATCTGATCAATTTATGGTTGTTTGTCTTTATTTGATTAATTTATGTTTCTTGTCTTTTGATTCTACTTCTAGACCGGCTCACGAAAGGAAAACACAAATCTATTTGGAGCGTAGCTTTTGGATAAAATCTCTGGTTGTGTATTGAAGAATGTTATTTTGGCCAATTTATATGGCTATTCTTGGTGACTAGCTGAATTGAACTGTTATTTGTACTTATGGAAGCTTGCAATGCATAAGGACTAGACTTGAGTGGGAAGGGAACATCGTATGACTAATTCAATTCATACATGACTAATTCGACATCAATCAGCTGTGATATTCTTATATAGTTATAATCTTTGATAACCAAATTATGAGTGAAATTCCACACAAATATTCCAGAGTTGAACTTAGAAACTCGTGAACTAAAAGCTTTAACAAAAATGTTTTTTTTTTCAAGGATTGAGAGCATTTTCAGGGCTCTTGGTGGAGTCGAACCACCATGTTCTTAGGAATATGATTCCCAAGTGCTTTCCCCATTAAGCTAAAGAGCCATTCCCTTGAATAATTTATATAGATATATGTCAGCCTATCATCCTTATCCAATGAACATAGTGTGCCTCTGTGAAGAAGCGATAAATCCAGTTGAGATAAATGCATACAGGTTTATGAAAGTAAGCACAACAATTTGAGTTCATAATTATCTATTTGAAACCAGAGAGACTAAGTTTAGAACAAAGAGAGGTAAACATGACATACAAATGAAGCAGATGAACAAGTGGAACTGATTATCATTTCAAAATCCTTCTTCATAGTATACATAGATAAAATTTCACCCCAATCTTAATACTATGCAGTATTTGGGCTTAAGGATACATCCCGATGAAATCCCTCAAACCGATATTCTGTAAGATTTCTTCAAACCATAAAAAAGAGGTCCAAAGTTAAAGCACGAGATTGTTGTATCCGTATCATCAACTATTTACACTGATTCATGTTAACCATTGGAGCAATAACATACTTTAACATGTAATTTAATTACAGCAATCTTTCGAGTGCATCAATCCTATCCATTTTACCGTCTCTCCCTCCTCCTCCGTCACAAAGCGCTCTCTGTCAGTCTTCTCTCTTCCACCATTGCGGCGCTCTCCCGAGCCCAAATCTCTTCCCCTCCCATTGCAAAAAAGAACAACTGGTACGAATTAGAGGGAGAATTCAAGTCGAGATAGAAAGGAGGAAGAGGATGGGTAAAGATGCTTTCTTTTGGAGTGCGCAGTGGTGGAGGAGCTGGGGGCATCGGCCATGGGAGCTATGACGGGCGAGGGAAAGGCGAGGCGAGAGCAGACGCAGCGGAGGAAGTACAGGGTGAGAAATGGCAGACTGGAGCCGGAGGATCTGGCAATGGAGGTGCTCGGCGGTGCGGCCAGGGTTGAGGGAAGAAGGGGCAGAGATAGGGATGGAACCGGGGCGGGTTTGGGCCGGGTCAATACCCGGCCCCGAAACCATTTTAATTCTTCAAACCCAGAACCGTCCCAGACCCACTACGGGTCCAGTTTCAAGGACCCGGACCCGCCCCGGTACCAGAACTTGAAACCCGGACCCGCCCCGCCCCAGTATCAAAATTTGTATATTTTTAATGTCATATACATTAAACTATTAACTCATTTAATTTTTTATTAATAATATATATTCATAAAAATCCAAACTATTCAAATCAAGAGATACAAGTGCTTTTACCCAAAAAAAATATTCATAAAAATAAATAAATATGAGTCTAAGTATATGATATCATAAACCCGGGTCGGGTCCGGGTTTTACATGAAAACTCGGACCCGACCCGACCCGATGGGTCGGTTCCTCTTTCAAACCCGGAACCGGAACCGGGTATTGCATAAACAATCCCAGAACCGGCCCAATAAGGCCGGGTCTTGTCGGGTCGGGTAAAAACCCGACCCAAGTTCCATCCCTAGGCAGAGAGGGAGAGGAGGTCCTTCGTTTCCTGGGAGGGAAGAGGAGGGAGGAATCTGTCGGGTTAGGGAAGGGGCAATGTGGGATTTAATGAATTAAAATGTGATTGGCCACTTGCGCTCCTCACTTTAAGAAACTTTTCACTATGTTAGATAAGGAAAATGAAGTCTTCATAAAGAAGGTGCCAAAGCTGAATCTGTATAGTGCTGGCTTTAAGACAAGAGTTGCTCAATAGGGGAGAAGTAAGTTCAATGTTACATTGTATGAATAGAATGACCAAAATCCCGATTAACCAATAATTGGAGCTATGAGCATAGTAAGAGCCAGCCAAACTTTAGTTTTCAAAATTTACGTAGGATCACCCTGCCACTTTTTATATGATATACTTTGTATCAGGTAATGCAGTGATGTAATCATGCTTTTGGAGGAAGTTTGTATGATCTAACCTGATCTAATATAACATAAAAACAAAAATTCCTGATCTAATATGTTGTATATACTATTAAATCAGATGTGAATCAAGATGGAATAGTTTTCATTACACTGGCGAGAGACTTTCTGTAGGATCCTGTTTTTATTAAGCCTGCTAGCAGCTTCTCTAGCCTTGGAAAATGTTTTAAGTAAAATCTCTCCAGAGCAATGTCAGTGGCTACAGATTCTCTTATTGTTGAGATGAGTAATTTCAAAATTATCAATGTTTCCCATGAAAATGATCAATAATTTCAGGTTAGAAAAACATATATATGTTGGGTCAGTTTTGGGGACTTTTATAAAGGTAAAAGAAGCATTTTTCAGAGTGATATGTTGGACAATTACTCAAAAGAAGCAAGATATGTCGGACATCTAGTTTCAGCATTGCCCCACTGATGCGAGTTTAGGGCATGCTTTCCGAGGTGTTTTCGCACACATTTAGGTGCGAATCTTTTTTTCAAGAGTACCCAAAGTGTGTGTATGAATGTACGCAAAAGCTCAAAAGGTTTATAACATAAAACAGGTAATTCGTGGAATTTTCCATCTGCGGACTGCACAGAAATGTTAGGTCCTCTGTTTGAACAAAATAAGCATGCTACGTCGGAAAATTGTCTAGGGCATGTATACAAGGTCATAGTTATGAGTATGATCAAGCAAAGGCAAATTCATGCTATTAGAACATGTAGAATAATATAAACTTTCCTTCAAGCGAAAGAAGAAAACATTATAAAGCTTCTACTGTTCTACTAGTACATCAAAATTCGAATGACCAGCAAAATATAGAGATGAGAATTGAAAAACCAAACTAAACAAAGCAAAACATAGACTATTCCAAGTATTATGCATATGAATAAACAGACTTATATGTTGTGCCTGACTTGCATAGAGAAGGATTTTAAATGGAGATGAACATGCAAGGAGTTGCAGGTAAGACTACAGCCCTTATCTGTTCCATTTTGATGTCAGGCATAGGTACACTACAGAGCTTGTTTACCACCAAGAAAAGAGTTGGAAGGACTTGAAAGTGCCATCTTGCCACTTGACCCCATTCCATCTCTCTTCCGAACCACTAATGTCACAGTTTCATAGTGTCCTGTTTCCATTCATGACGTCCAGTACTGGCAGCCTTGGACACAAAATAAAAATGGTGAGTTGAGGTTAAGTATACCAAATTTGAGTCTCTTATGCAATAACTATTCATGATGTAATCCCAAATGATGTTGCACTAGGAACCACATAAAATGTATGTTCTTGGATACAGAAAACAGATCAATATGTAAATAAATGAAAAGTAAATTACTAGATTAAACAATAGCACTTCCACGAGACATTAAAATCTGATACAAAACAATAAATTGAAGATCATATCATTATCTCCATCACCTTTCTCCTTTCGTCTTCTCCTTCACCCGGGCCTGCGTTGCCCCCCTCCATCTTGGCTCCGGAACAATTTTGGAAAAGATTGTGGTTCTTGAAGTCAACAAAAGCTCATAACTTTGCAAAAGCAAATAAAACAAAATTTGAACACAAAAAATTTAAAATGCGTCTCTCTATAAATTCAAGAGCTGAAACTGAATCAGCCATGATAACAGGCACTTGAGAAGTTGAAAATCTAGAACATATAAATTGAAGAGCTGAAAAAGAAAGACAAACCCTGCAGTTTGGGAGAGTTTGGGACAGTAACAGCTTCCTCCATTCATGAAGCACAGTGACAGCTTCTCCAGCCTTAGACAATCATACAAAAGAAATTTCTCGAGAGAGGGAAATGAAACACTGTCACTACAAATGCTCTTCAGCTCATTGAGAGAACAAATATACAGATACGTCAGCCTGGGAAAAGAGATATTTCCTCCTCCTCCAGTACTATTTTCGCTGATGATTAATTGTTCTAGCTTTTCGCAGACTCAAGACTAAGACTCTCATGCCGTGGAAGATGGTGGAGCCAAAAATATGTTAGAGCCTGTCGCATCTCCGATATCCAAATATCAAATGTTACCAAGAGATAATTTATCTACTACAATTGCAGTTAAGTTACCGCATTTATTAACAATGAGATCCTCAAGGCTAGAAAAGCTAGTGCACTTTGAGTTGATGTTGAACGCTACACTAGCTTTTTTTTTTCTACTGGCAATTTCTCAATATACAGCCGTGACAGTCTATCCACATTCCTGAAAATTTGCAGGAAATCCATTGATAATTCATCTTTAATGAACTAATTACAAATAGCAACACCATATGCGCATCACTAGTTAGGTATATATGGGGCCCTCTTTCAATCTGGAACACATATTAGTCAATATGCTGTTTTTCCTTCTCTGAAAGGACTCAATATCCTAATTTCACAGGTTGGATACAGGAGAAAATTTCCTCACTTTTTTTAAAGTGATTGTCATGTCAGGTTCCTGGTGTTTAGGATTGCATAACTGGTTTCATTATTAGGCCAGATACAAGGCAAGGAAACAAACCGCTACCAAAGCATGAAATACATGTAAAAACAGAAAATTAGAAGTAGGAGCTGATATCAGAAATAAACTTCAGAAATCCACAACCTTTCATTGGGCAAGCTTGTCTCTCCCTGTTAGGGAAGAGCTCCCAGAGGTTGAAGAAGGCCGCAGCCAAGACAAAAGAAGGAATGAAAATGGCCACTGCCAGAGCAAGAAATATACGTAATTAAAGAAGGTTAACCAAAACTAGGACTCACCATCAGAAGTAGACCTCCAACTTTTGGACTAAAATGAAAGACAAACAGACATAATGAAAATTGTAGAGATAATAATGCGTCGCATAACAGCAGAACTGGATCTTTTATTTAAGGAACCAGATCTTTGCTATACCTGAAGAGATTCATGTAATAGTAATACTATTACTCATCTCAGAAGTTGACATCTATTCCCTGCAAAAAAAAAAGATAAAGAAGTACAAAATATTACATAATATAGCTATAGAAACTAAGGATTACTACCTGAGGAGATTTGTTCTTCAATTTGAAAAGTAATCAATCACTGAGAGCTTAAAGGTCTAAATTTAATAATTATCACTAAGAAGCAGAAGATAACAAGGTAAGGAATCATGAACTTGGGGTTTTGCTATGAATGAATGGAAGCTAGTGGATTGGTTGGACGAAGCAAATATGTGTTAGATGGACTTCTCTTGCAAATAGAATCAAGAACATGGTGCTATAAGAAGGGAACAAGAAGAAATGAGAGATGATAAATGGATACTGGGATGCAGTCTTATGTAATCACTACATAAACAAAAGAGAGATTTCTTGTCCAATAAAAAGCGCGCACATGGGCAAGTTGCCCACTTATGCTTTTGTTACTCTAGTTAATGTCAGGTAATTGTTATTATATCCGTACAAAAATTCACCTAATTAAGTGGCTATTCGGAGTTGCTATATAAAAAGAAACGAACATTGTATAAAAGAGGGGGTCAACTACAATTAGACATGCACATTATTGGTCATATTTGCATAGATAATTATTTCTTCTGAGTGGGTGCCAATTAAAAATTTTCAAATGCATGTGTTTCAGATCCTCTGTGAGGCTCTCACAGCCACAATTGTGAGAGGCACCAATTACTTGAAAAAAAAGCATGATATGTCGGACAATTACTCAATGGGCATCTAGTTTCAGCCATGCCCCACTGATGTGAGTTAGGGCATGCTCTCGGATGTATTTTCAAACATATTTAGGTGTGGAAATTTTTTTAAGAGTACCCATAGTGTGTTTGAGGAATGTATGCAAAATCTCAAAAGGTCTGTAACATAAGACATGTAATTAATGGAATTTTCCATCCACAAACTGCACAGAAATGCTAGGTCCTCTGTTTGATCAAAATAAGCATGATACACCAGAAAATTGTATAGGGTCTGCATGCAAGCGCAGAGTTTTTTAAAAGAAGAAGAGATCAAAATATAATGAAACATACATTTTTTCAAACATGAATGAGTATGATCAAGCAAATGCAAATTCCTGCAAATAGAACATGTAGAATAAACAAATATGAACTTTCCTTCAAGCAAAAGAAGAAAAACATTATAAATGCTTCTGCAGTTCTACTAATACATCAAAGTTCGAATGACCAGTAGAAAAAAGACAAGAGAATTGAAAAATCAAACTAAACAAAGCAAAACAGAGAGTATTCCCAGTTTCATGCATGAAGAAACAGACTAATATATTATTCCTAATTTGCATAAAGAAGGATTTTAAATCGATATGAACATTTGAGGAGTTGCAAAGAAGATTACAGGGCTTAGCTACTCCATTTCGATGTTAGGACCAGGTACACTAAATGGCTTGTTTATAACCAAAAAGGGTTGGAAGGAGGACTTGAAATTGTCATCTTGCCACTTGACCCCATTCTACCACTCGAATATCATAGTTTCATAGTGTCCTGTTTCCATTCATGAGGTCCAGCACTGGCAGCCTCTCCAGCCTTGGACACAAAATAAGGACGGTGAGGTGAGGTCAAGTATGCCAAATTTGAGTCTCTTATGCAGTGAGTAGTTATGTAATAGCAAGTGATGTTTCTTGATACAGAAAACAGATCCTTATGTAAACAGGTGAAATGCAAATTACAGTGATCAGTTTAAAGATTGTATATCTTGCAGTCACTCAGATCTTTGCTAAAGCAAATGAAACAAAACTTAACACAAAAATTTTAAATGCTGAAACTCGGGCAGTTTGATTGAAGATTGCAACTTTGGGTGGATCCTTACCTCGCAGGGCAGCGACATGGCGTTACAGTCCCAGAACCTCTCATGATATATCTCACGGCTCACTCCTTGAGGAAAATCAAAATATATATCACTTTGACGGAAAAAAAGGCTTGGGTGCCTCATCACCTCCGAAAAAAGGGGTTGGCCACTGATAAAAGGGTTGGAGGAGGGACTTGATGTTGTCATCTTGCCACTTGACTCCATTCCACCACTCTTCCGAACCATAAATATGACATCGTAGTGTGCTGTTTCCTCCATTCATGAGGCCTAGTGGCAGCTTCTCCAGTCTTGGACACTCGTACAATTGAAAAGTCTCGAGAGAGGGAAAAATGATATCACACTTTGACGGAAGATCAAAATATCACACTTTGACGGAAATGGCAGCTGCAAGGCTTGGGTGCCTCATACCCTCCGATAGAAGGGTTGGAGGTAGGACTTGAAGTTGTCATCTTGCCACTTGACTCCATTCCACCACTCTTCCGAACCACCGATATAACAATAACGTCCTAGTGTGCTGTTTCCTCATTCATGAGGCCCAGTGGCAGCTTCTCCAGCCTTGGACAGTCTTCCAAATATATTATCTCGAGAGCGGGAAATGAGACACTGTCACTACAAATGCTTTTCAGCCCATGGAGTCCACGAATATACAGATGTCTCAGCGTGGGGAAACAGATATTTACTTCTTCTAGCTTCTCGCAGTCCAGTAGACTAAGCCTCTGAAGCCGTGGAAGATGGTGGAGCCCAAAAATATGTTTGAGCCTGTTGCATCCCCTGATGTCCAATTCTCGAAGGTTACCAAGAGATAATTTATCTACTACAATTTCAGTTAAGTTAGCGCACTTGTGAATTGTGATATTCTCAAGGCTAGAAAAGGCAGTGCTCTTTGTGTTGATGTTGGACGCTTTTATTTTTTCTACTGGCAATATCGCAATATACAGATGTCACAGTCTATCCGCATTCCCGAAAACTTGCAGGAAATCCATTGATAATTCATCTTCACAAATCTCCACTCTACTAGGGCAATAACCCACCCATAGACGTGTTAGGCAATTAGATAATCTGCTGAGGTTCGGTAATCCCTTCACACAAATCTCAACTTGATTTAAATACTGCATGTCTTCCAATTTGGAGAGCTCAATTGCAGTGAATCTCATAGTATCATCGCCAGAAAAATACAGATCTTCTAAGTTATTCAATTCCCAAAATTCTTCTGGCAATGTCTCAATACGTGTGTCACTTAGATGGAGGTATCTCAAATCAGATAGCTTCCCTATTGTGGTTGGAAGCATCTTAAGGTTGGTGGAACATAGATTTAGCTTCTCTAATTTACAGCAATTCCCCAGTTCCGCAGGCAATGCTTCGAGGTTTCCACATTTTTCTAGATTGAGATATCTCAAATCAGACAGTTTCCCTACTGTGGTTGGAAGCATCTCAAGACTGCTACAATTTTCTAGATTTAGCATCTCTAACTTACAGCAATCCCCCAGTTCTACAGGCAATGCTTTGAGGTTTTTACAATTTGCTAGATTGAGGTGTCTCAAGTCAACGAGTTGCCCAATCGTGTTTGGGAGCACTCTAATACGGGTGTCCGCTAGAATTAAAGTTTCTAACTTTGTCAAGTTTCCCAACCATGATGGTAATGATGTCAATGCACTTCCATAAGATATTGTTCCTAAGCGAAGATATCTCAACTCAACCAATTTTTTCATTGCAGGAAGAGTATAATGGTTGAAGTAAGGTAGGTCCAGGACTCTAAGAAGTGGTGTGGAATTGAACAGACCATCTAAGCTTTCAATACATTCCGGTGACTCCCCAAACAATATCGTTGAGATGTGGCACTGACTAGTCATTTGAGGTAGCTCTTTCGAGTTCGACACAAATACCCTGTGGGCCTCCTTCCATCTATCAGCAGTTTGTGACTTTGTCAACTGACTCGTCATTTGAGGATGCACAAAGAAATTGGGATTCTTCTTCTTTCCATGCTCTCTTCCAATCCATATGGCCATGTCACGGATCACATCATGCATCTTCACCTCATCTTCATTGACCTCCTCTAACAGAAATGATGCCATAAGTGCGTTGATGTAATCAAGCCCTTTGTTTCGTGCCACAATTAGGTTCTCATCACTTCCCAAAAACCCTTCACCCACCCAGTACTCAACAAGTTCTTCTTTATCTAACGAAAAGTCTTCCAGAAACAAGCAGCAATACAAAAAACACTTTTTTATCGTTGGATTTGGTAGAGCATCATAGCTAAATTCCAGTCTGGAGAACAATTTGGCCTCTGTACCTGAAATCTCTGACGGTGACAAGCGCAGAGTGCTCAGTGCATTTTCCCATTGTTGAAGAGTATGTTTACCTGCCATGGCCCGACCTATGACTTTGAGAGCAAGTGGTAATCCCCCACATTCTTTAGCTACTTTTTTAGCAAGGACTCGTATCCCAGGATTTGAGTTAAGGGCCTTGTCACCTACATTCTGCTGAAATAAGATCCATGCATTTTCCCACCCTAAGCCAACCACTTCCACCTCTTTATCAGGGTGCATTTGGTCAGAAACCTCTTTTGATCGAGTTGTGAAGATTATCTTTGACTTGTTCGCTTGAGTTGGAGTTGGAATTCCAAGATTTGAAGTTGGAATTGGAATTCCAAGATATTCCATATCCAGGTATTCCCAAATATCATCAATTAATAGCACAAATTTCATCATGCACAGTTTATTATATATATCTTGCCTATCCTGTGTTTCATCTTGAGAAGCAGGCAAGCCTAATTTGGCCAGAATATCTCTTTGAATCTTCCTTTCATCTACTTCCTTAGACACTACGATCCAAATGATTACTTCGAAATTTACCAATAAATCATTGCGGACTCTTGTCATGAGGGTTGTTTTCCCAACCCCTCCCATACCATATATTCCAATAATTCCATTGTTGTCATCATTGAGAAAGATGCGTACCTTCTCAAAGGTTTCATCTTGTCCAACAGTTGGGAAGAGGGGCATTAAATTGACCTGGTGCAATGGCACATTGTGACTCTGAAGTTGTGCAGTGGAACCAAAGGATGATGGCCCAGCTGCAACATTGGGTGGAACTACTGGAGCTAAAGACGTACTTGAGTTGGCCTTTTGTGCATTATTGAGAATGTTTGCATACATGATGACGTGGAAGGAAAAATAAGAGAGATAATGCAAGGAAGGAGGACAGACACAAGATCTCCTATGAAGATGATTATAATATGCTTCAAATTGCTAAAGATGGTCTGCAAGAAAACAAGCAAAAAAATGATATCAGGAGAAGGTGACTTAGGAGCTAGGAGTGTAGATCTCCAGCTTTCCCGCTCAAAGAAAGACAAACAGAGTGCAAACTCACATTAAAGAATATCGTGTAATATAGAAACAGAACCAAATCCTTCACGCAAGGAATATGGTGTAATATTTTGTAACACTAGACCTCCATTTTCCTGCTAAAACAAAGATAAAATGATAGAGAATATGGTGCAATACTGTGTAAAACAAAAGATTTTCCTGCCTGTGTAAAACAAAAGATTTTCCTGCTAGAACGAGTAATATAGCCACAGAAACATACCTTTTATAGAAGGAGTTAAAGGATTACTAGTTGAAGAGATTATTCTTCAATTTGGAAGGAAATCAAAGTCTGGGAATTTTGATGGACCAAGAAACTGCAGCGAAATTTCTTGTTTACTATGGGTTTGTATACTGATGGAATCAATCTATAACTGAACCATAAAAGAGAGACAAACATAAAAGATCAGCAAGCCAATCCAAATTTGTTTATGTAAAGATTCTACATAAGCAAAAGAAAAAGGAACAAGTCAATAAATCAGAGCTGGATAGGACGATGGTAGGGATATGTGATGGACAAGGCTAATTATCCTCTCCACCGTCCCATATTGATTGTCACATTTAACAAAATTGAATATCTAATGAAAGTCAATTTATTAACCTTGTATGCCATCCACTAACTCTTTCAGTCATGTTGGTTACAGACCACTACTGCCTCACCGAGCTCAAGTTCATTTGAAAAAAAATACAAATAGAATACTTAAATTGGGACAGAGATAGTACTAACCTTTTACTTTCCCGACATGACGACTTGGAAGGAAAAATAAGAGAACTATATGGAAGGAGGACAGACACAAGATCTCCTCTGAAGATGATTATAATATGCTTTAAATTGCTAAAGATGGCCTGCAGGAACACAAGAAGAAAAAATGATATCAAGAGAAGGTGAATTAGGAGCTAGGAGCAGAATATCGTGTAATATAGAAACATAACCAAATTCTTCACGCAAGGAATATCGTGTGATATTGTGTAACACTACTACGCATATCAGAAATAGAATTCCATTTTATTGAAGATCAATAAACACAATATATCTGTGTAGATTATTCTTCAATTTAGTGACACAAACATACCTGTTATGGAAGGAGTTAAAGGTTTGCTACTTGAAGAGATTATTCTTCAATTTGAAAGGAAATCAAGGACTGAGAACTTAAAGGGCTAAGGATTTGTAACTTGAACAATCACTGAAGAAGGCAGAGAAGAAATAAGAGCTGATGGTTTGGAGATGATGATGATGCTGGGATATTTTTGATGGACCAGGCTTACAGTATTGGCTTAAGAAGACTGTACATTAGTGTCAAAGACTAGTAGGTGTGAAGAAACTGCACCGAAGTTTCTAGTTTACTATTGAAGTCAATGTAGCCAGCACATGGACAAAGTTGCCATTCTCTTCTTTGTTTAATCTATCTATTGTCTTCACATAATTATACAGTAGTTCAAGTACTTAAGTACTGTGATTTGCTATATTGAAAAAGAACATTAAAAACAGATTACAAACATAAAGAAGGGGATCAGCTGCAATGAAGGTGCAGATTATTGGTTTTATTTCTGCATCGGTGAAAATATTGAAATTCTAATGCATGTTAGATCATAATATAATTATAACATAAGTAGAAGAAAATGCACAAACTTCTCTTTATAAATGCAAAACATGTAGTCCTTGACTGGTATTATAGCATGGAATAAGTATAACATAATTATGAATGTGGTCTTGAGGAGGGAATGGGAAAGAGATATGGCAGCGGGATACAGTGTCTAAGAGGTCGGCTGCCATGCCACTTCTAGTCGGGTCCTAAGAACTGGAACACCCGTCGTTACCCCAAAAAAAAAGGGAAAGAGATATCTCTATGGGTTTGTATACTGACGGAATTAGTCTAATGACTGGACAATTTATTATGTTAGTCGGAAAGAGAGAGAAAAATAAGTGAATGAATAGTAGATTGAAGCTGTCAAAGATCAGAAGCTGTCAAAGCAAGTAGTGAGCTGCAAATTTTGGCAATAAGTATTCCAAAAACAAAAGACCAATTGGTCAATAAAAGATCGGAAAGCAAATCAAAATTTGCTAGATTATGTAAAGATTCAATCGGAAATGTCACATAATTCGAATATAAGATGACCAAAAATCACAACTGGGTGGGGACGATGATGGGATATGTGATGGACAAGGCTTTTACTCTCTACCATCCGACATTGAGTGTCGACATTTGACAAAATGGAATATCTAAAGAGAGGCAATTTATTAACCTTTTACGCCTCCACTAACACTTTCAGTCATGTTGCATGTTGGTCACCACAGCCTCCCCTAGATAGAGTTCATTTTCGAAGAAAACCCAAGTAGGACAATTAAATTGGGAGACAGGCAGTACTAAAATTTTCTTATCATAAATTGGCCTTTTAGCTATCAATTCTTCTCACCCACCTTCACCCATTAACCGAGGCCCACCTTTCTCACTAAAAATAAATATTATAAAAAGAAAAAATTTAATAGAATAACTGAGATAAGATACCGTATTTTTCCAAGTCCACGCAATAATAAGTGTGGGGCACAGGGAGTACTAAATTAGGAGGAATGAAGAAGACTCGGTCTGAATGTAAAAGATGATTGTATTATAAGTTAAGATTTAAATAAATATATTTGTCACTCTTGGGAATTTTTCAATATAATCGTCAAACTAGCCTACCCCACAGTCCTGCGAGCCCACACCTGCACCTATGCAAAGACAATGGATGTCCACCATAATAGAGTGATATCCCGTTGTGATTAGCCTAGGTATCATTTACATGATCTAAAAATTGTTGCATGCTAGAAGTATTGAAGGTTTATGTTAGAATGACATGTAGTGAAGTTGATTGCATGTGTATATTGGAATGTCATGTAGTGAAATTGATTGCATGCTTAGTATGATGGATTGATTATCTTTCTTGAGAATTAAGTTATATGTCTTATGAATTATCTATTGTTATGCACTACATCGAGGAAGAGCAAGGTAAGCCTTTTTTACTCAAAGATACGATTTTGAACATGGATGATCGCATGAAATGTGTATGTATAGAAATTGGATCATATTTGTTCTTGGAATTATGATGTATGATTCATGGAGCTAGACATGCTCTGATTATCTTATGTGGGATGTAGAAATCATGCATTAATTTTTACAAGAGAAAGTAGGGTTAGGTAAATGAAAGTTAGACTCTTAGGTTCCACAAGAGAACCAGCACTAGTAGAAGGAAGAAAGAAAAATACACATACCACAAGAGCAATCATGAGAGTTGGAAGGCACAAAGCCCTATATTAAATGACCATCTTGAGGGCTTTGATCCACAAGAGACCCACAATGCATGCAGAGTTATAGCGAAGTTCATGGTGCTTGTAACTTAAATAGATCACCTCGTGATCTTCTACCAGGCGTGACCGGTGGGGAGCGGAAAGAAAACAAGTAGAATATAGGTTGACTTGACAAGAGATAAGACCTAGGATGAATTACCCATGACCTGAGAACTAAGACCTAGGGTAACAACTAGTATGAACTAGTGTAACAGAAGTAAGCATATACATGAAATTGAATTATTAAGTTGTGTTGCTAGAATAACTATGCTCATGTTATATTGTTTTGCATCAATCCAATGGTAGAAGTCTTTCCTACTGAGTCCCCCATACTCAGTTTGTTTCCTTCTATAAGTTCAAAAGAATGGGAGTTCAGCAGGAAGTGGGCAATAGCGTGAGGTTAGGAGAATGAATCAAGAGTAGAATGCAAGTTTCCTTAGTTCATTTCTTTAAATTCAACGATAACTTAGGCACGTGTGTGTGCCAAAATGTTTCTTTATTATAATAGTTATTAGTTATTGTAGATTGTAATATGCATTGACACAAGGATTCTATTTATTCGTTGATTTAATCCAATTATAGAAGTTGGTTTCAATTATTGATATGTTTAAAAATTGATACGAGAAAGTAATGTCCAACATTTGTAGTAACATTTTTGAATGATTTATGTTTTTGAATATTGTGTTTGAAGTCTTCTACAGACACAATTTTACTCTGATTTATATGCATTTTGTGTATTTAAATTGGGGCATTACAAGCCTGTTAAGCATGAAAAATACACATTTTTATATACCTTTTTACCTATTTGTTAGTTGTGTTTTCCAATTAAAATGAGGAATAAAGTGAATTTTGGTAATTTTCTAAGTAATTAGGAATTAAACAAATAAGGCTCTCTAAATTGCTCAATTTAACACTGTTCCGTAATTTTATAAATATTTGGTGCGTCTAATTTGGGACATATTTTATTTTGTATAGGTTCGCATGCTCGTACTGCAGAACAGCCAAAAGTGAAGCCATTAGACGTGTTTTAAAGTGCCGAAGTGACCCAGGAGCGGAGATTAAACATGCAGAGAAGATCTAAGCCGTTGATGTTCACTGATGAAGAAGACGGGCGTGGAATCAATGCACAGGGGTTCAGATTTGATCAAGCGGATGAAAATTCTACAACGGGTTTTAACCCAAGCATTTGAACAGGCAAAATAAGAGTGGTTCGATTTGTGGGCCGGTTCAATGAGAATGAAAAGAAATAAAAAAAGTCTAAAGATAACCCGAGTCGCTGGCTCGGGTGTCCTGTTCAGTCGGGACAGAGGAGGCTGAGGAGCAGAGCTCAAGCTCTGCTCGAGAGGTGGATGGGTTTCTGGTGTAGATCGACGGCGATGGGCGGCTGGGTTCCGGCAACCTGAGCTCGACGGCGGCAGTTAAGGCAAGGCGGCCATGGGTAGTGCTCGACGGAGGAGGCCATGGCAGAGCAACGAGCTGAGGCACGGTGAACACGGCGGGGCGGTCATACGAAGGCAATCGACGGTGACCATGGGTTCACGACGGCGATAGCAGCAGAAGGCGGCGGCTATGGCGAGGAGGAGCTCGAGCACGGCAGGAAATGGAGGAAAGTTCTAATTTTTTTTTTAGTCGGACTCGATTTGGAAAGTTTGGATCTCCAGTTTGGGATGGATTTGGGAATCGTCCAAAGGAGGGCGTGCTGAAGATGGAATCTTACCTGATTTGGGCTCATCCTCAAGGTGGAAAAGAGCTCTCTTTGGCCGTCTATAAAAAGGGATGCACCGGCAGAAGAAGAACAGAGCAGGCCAGCCGACAGAGAAGACAACCGGGAGTTCACAGTTTCTGTGCTTTTTTTCATTTTTATTTCGAGAGTAATTTCCAGCAAAATATCTTTGTATTCCTCTGTTTTCATTCAAATTGTCCTGCTGTTGTTGGAGCTGTGAACAGTAATCCGAGAAGAAGAACAGTAACCCGACATTACTTTCTGGCTTATTTTCTATTATTCAAAAAAAATTCCTGTAAGTTGATTTTAGTTATATCAAATGAATTTCATTATTTTTGCAGTTAATTTCTATAGCATGAGTAGCTAAATCCCTGTCTAGGGCTGAGATGAAGCCATGATTAGTTGTAGGAATGGTAGTCATGTGATGCAATTGCTTTGCCTAAATTAATGCATTTTAACGATTGTTATTCTCAAATTAATTGCATTGGGCTATATGTTGAACATGCTATTTAGATATTACTTGTGATTTATCAAATGATGGATACATGTAATGATTTGAATTTCATCTGTTGATATGCAAGAGAATACAAAATTCTATTTAAATTTATATGCTTTAATGCTGAAATTTTCCATAGGAGAATAGATTGAATTCCAATTCTCTACGAGATAATCGTGAAAACAATTGCTGATTTTAAAAGAAATATTCCTATGATTGACATGTGCTGATTCTTATGCCCTAGTGTTTTAAATTCTTGATTAAAGTTTCAATTTTTATTTATCAATTAGTTTCTTTTTCACAGATTATTTAATTGCCTTTAGATTAATTTGTTTGTTAAAGCTGTTTAGTTGCATTGAGTCTTCGATTAGTCGTAGTAAATCAACTTAATTCTTCAACAAGGGTAATAATCTGATCTTCGAATTAGAATTCCAAAAACACAAGTCCCTGTGGGTTCGACCTCGTAAGAATTGTGCGACTATACTCCAAACACGATTCGTACACTTGCGAGTAAAATTAAGAGATTAATTAAAACAACAACAATGCCATAAGCCCATAACCCACAGGTAGTGGCAGTGGACTCGAAAAGGAAAGAAAAGTTGGGATGATAAATTAAGTGCAGTGTCTAGTGACTTGAAATCTTGTTAAAGGTAGCCCACGGTGATGGAGGTAGTTCATAGTGATGGAGTGTCGGCAGGTTTAGTGGTCTATATTAGGCAAACTGGATTGAAGTCCACCAACACTAGACACTCACTAGGCCTTATCTTTTAGTTTACGTTAGACCAAACAAAAGTAGAAAGAAAATATAATATGGTAATTACTAAGACATAGCTCTCATAAGCCAAAATTCATCGAGGTGCAAAACTTTGAGGTAGGTCTAAGACTCAAGGTGGATCTATGAACCACGAATACGTCAATTTCATATGTATCAGACATAGATACGGCACTGACACGACTACCTGCATATCCATATGAGTATAAAAAAATGGACACATTTCTTACACAATGCATACATGTCGGATAAGTGGTGGATGTGTTTTTGACACATATCCATTTTTTTAATTTAGAATATGTGAATGTGTGTACTCCTACCACCTCTACTGTAAGGGTTGTTGTTACCAACCACACTCAACCAAGGTATACTCCTGTCACACCCCAAAATTTTTTACCTCGATCGGAGTGCAAAAGTCATCTTCAATACCATCTTTGGTGAGGTAGGAACCCTAGGACGTGACTTGGGATAATCGAATCAATTAGCCAATTCCATCATCTCGAAAGGATGTGCAATTGACATTACCAGGAACTTTCATGAACGTGGGAACTCATCATCAAATCTCAAAATAAAACATTGTTTACAACCATTCTCATAAAATTGTCAATCAAAAGAAAGCATCAATGCTAGGGCACACAATGATATGCATAAAATATACATATTTATATGCCTTATTTACCTATATGCTAGTGTAGTTTTTGTGATAAAACATGAATAAAATGGGTTATTTGTGATTAGGATAGTATATATGGATTAATAATTAATTTACTCTAATTAACTATTTTGGATGCATTATGGAATTTAATGAATTATATTTTTACTATACGTCTAATTTCGGTTTAGTTTTATCCTTGCAGGTTCAAAAATGAGGATTGCAAATGCTTGCAGCAGAAGAGCGTATTAGGCGGGTTTTGAATTGTCAGAGTAACCAAGATTGGAGATCAAATGCAAAAAAAGGTCCAGACCGTTGATGATCCATTTAATGGAAGACGGGCGCAAGTTTTAAGTGAAATAAAGAAAATGATCGTTCAGATTTGATCTGATGGAGGAGAGACCCGAGATGGGTTTTTGAACCCAACTAAAAAAAGAACCGCACGAGCTTGCGCTCGATTGTTCGATAAAATAACAAAACATTCTTTTGGCCATGGGACTGAGAAATCGTATTCGATTTGAATTCTTCTTCGGATCAACTCAAACTGAAGAGCATGATTTGGGCGAGAATTGGTAGATACAGATCCGTGCTTAAGAAGGAGAATAGAGGCCGAGATGGGCAAAAAAACAGTTTTGCAGGGATTTGGATTGACTTCAAATTGAAATCAGATTTCAATTGTTTGGATTCGGATTAACTTGGAAGAAGTTCATGTGGGAATGAAGTTGTCTATAAAAACCGAGAACAGAGCACAATGTTGAAGGACTATTTGGAAAAAAAAACATAGAGCTTCATTTCTAAAGTGGGTCGTGTTTTTGGTGGGATTTTGGCCGGAAATCAAAGAGGAGGAAGAGGAGAATCGACAGGAGCAAGAAGCGGAAGAAATCGAAAGGAAAAAAGGGAAGTTACAATACTGCTACAGTAACCTGCACATTGCTACTCTAACTGGACTCGGGGGAAGATGAACAATGCTCAATGAATAGTGTTTTTGCAGTGAACAGTGTTTTGCTACAGTACCATGAATAGTAAAACTGCTACAGTATTTTTCCCGATGCAATTTCTTCCGAATCTGATTTTTCTCATGAATATGGATAGCTAAATCTTTTGTCAAAGCTAGAGGTGATGTTATTTAGTTGATATTTCTACGTCTATAAGAAGTGTTTTTAGTGCTACAGTGTTCTTATTTGATTGAATGCGATGTTTTGATAAAGTCATAATCTATATAATTATTTGATTTGTCGTTAACGTAAGGTACGGTGAATGTTTATAATTCCCTGTGATTATTAGACTATGCTTGTTAATTATGAATATTCAATCGAAATCTTTATGTCAATCATTATGATGAACATGAATGAAATATCATCCGATTAGGTCAAATCATTATTTGAATCTAATTATGTAATTAAATAGACGTAGAGTATTAATTAAATAATTGATCTTTGAAGCTTTGATATCTCCCATCGATTATCTTTGCCTATCTTTATTTAGTTTTAATTGAATTTTTAATCGTTATTTTAGTAGTTAATTAAATTACAATTTCTCTACAAAATTTCTTGATAAGAACTTTATTTTGCTGAGTTAAGTAGTTTTAAAATAGTTTGGAATAGATTAATTCTACATCATTCCCTGTGGTTCGACACTTGGATTCACCGAGTATATATTATAATTTGTCAACCTATTTTGGGGTTTGATCACACAACAGCCAGAAATATCAAACTAAGCAAATAACTGAAAATTCTTTATTCATCTTCAAGTCTTCTACTCCACCTTCCTATCCTGCAATCATCCTGATCTTTCACGCTTGCATCAGAGGATGCATGATTATTCCATAGAAATACCTAGTAGGATGCAAAAACCCACCAGAGATAATAATAATGTGAAGAAAAGTTTACTCAGTAGGAACAAGAATATATAATATTTGAATGACTAATCACAAAGTTTATTTAACCTAAATAGAAAGGTTCGTCAACAACAACAATCCCAACTTGCAAGTATAGGGGAAACATCAATAAAACTCCGAACGAACATATGCGTAAGGAGATAATAACGATTTTATCAAAAACTCTAGGCATCTATAGTGCAAGGAGTTACAACTTCTGCTCGCTGAACTGATCAATCGCAATTGACTAAATAATATACCAAAACCACCCAAGGGTTTTCCCTTTAAAACCCTGCCACACGTCTAGGATGCTAGCCCCACTAGTGCTTAAGGACACAATGGCCAGAGACTGGGGACCTTCCGTAATGTCAACAGTTTAATGTACGTATAATACCTCCCTTCGGGCATAATTATCAAAGACCTCACAAGATCTAGCGGTGGCTTCAATGATCATACAATAAATCCACTTCGGAGAGAGCCTCACAAGGTCTCTAGTGGAGAAAATAGTCATGTAACAATATTAGCAATATTTCAAAGGAATAGAGGTCGCAACACTCTAGCATTATAAGGTATTATTTATCGGAATAGACTCACTCTTTGGAGTATAAATAAATCATCAATAGGAATAGACTCACTTTCTAGAGTATAATTAAATGATCAATATCTCAATAGAATAGGGTTTCTCACAAAAACATAGCTGAGACTCTAACGTCTAGATCAACAAGTAACTCGCCAACGGAGTAATAATATATCGCAATCATAATTCAAACAACATGCTTCATATCTAGCCTTAGATAAGAACATCTCTGGAACTTAGATTCTACTAATTATAAGAATGAATTCAATATGAAATAATGATTAAAATGGTTTGACCTCCAACTGAACTCAAACGACACAAAATTGTAAATAGATATTAAGACTATAGGTTATAATAACTTATCCATAATATTAATCCTTTAGACCAACTAGTCTTACAGTAGTAGTCATATCATGTTTTTACAACATATATTAGTCATACTTAGATCAAATTAAATTATATCATTAAGTATTAGTATGTACTAGTGATTTAGACCTTAATTACAGTGAATGTTTAAAAGCTCAAGACTTGGACTCGACTCCAATGACCATGGAGTGGAGTCGAGTCAGAGTCTTGATGGAGTCACAATGGAGTCATTTAGATCAATTCTTCAAATTCTTAAACTAAAACCACAGTTATAAAACTAGAGGTACTTGCTAGAATTTGTCAAGAAGGGGAGTCTCTTGGAAATGAACTTGCTAGAATTTGTCAATTTCCATATAACAGACATTGATTAGGGCAATAATTTACATACAAGGTGCTGCAATTAGCATCAATTGAAGATTGATTGCATTTAAGGAGTTGTAAATGGGCAAGCTTTAATGTTAAGTAAGTGTTAGAATCAAGGTTTTCAAAACTAGACCAGCCGGATTGATGGCCGGTCTGATTGGACCATGGTCAAACTGGAGTTAAACCAGTTTGACCTGTATGGGTGTGAGGAGTGAAGCCCATCTTACATATATGATAAATGTAAAGCTTATGCAATATTATTATCAAGTTCTTGTAGCTCAAGTGGTTAAGGCTTAAGTATTGCAAGTCAAAGGTCCCAGGTTCAGATCCCCTCCCCCCAAAGCATGTTTTTTTCCAAAAAAAATAATAACTCCATGGAGTCAACCGAGTCAGCTAGTTAGACCAGACTCGGGGAGTCGGCTCGGCGTGTCAATCGAGTTTATAACCGAGTTGGTTTGTCAATGAGCCGAGTTGACTCGGCGAGTCACAGTTGGCAAAATGGGAATATAAGTCTTAAATTTTAACAATAGATAGCTGATCTACACATGAAATATGCATTATATTATCTCCTAAACTTATATTTATGCTAGTGTTTGATTAGAATTATTGCTACTTTAATATAGTTTTTGGTTTTTGTAGGAAACAAGAGTAATGCACAGAAATGAAGAGAAAAGTAACTCGAATGGTTAAATTATCATAACTCCGTGTACAAATATCGGATTGGACCGATTCAAGTCTCATGGTAAAGTTCAAGAAGTCAGCTTTCCAACGCCACCAACCACGCACAATTCGGAGTTCGGGACAAAAAGTTATAGCCATTTGAATTTTCTGAACAGTAACTACGATCGATCGTACATAACTGCGATCGATCGCTATAGCCGTAAAAGCAGTGTTTTGGAGGAAACGATCAATCGGACCCAAAAACGATCGATCGTATCTACTGGAATTTTTGATCCGCAGAAGACAGTAACTATGATCGATCGGTATCATGCGGCATCGATCGGCATTGCGATCGATCGGGAGGAAATAACGACGGAATTACGATCGATCATAGAGCGAACAATCGTCAAGAAACGTGATCGATCGCCATATACGGAAAACCGAAATAAGACCTACTTTGACTTGGATTTGGAAGGGGACGCAAGGGTTTCTCTTCACTATTATAAATAGGCCTTATGGGAGAACGTATTGGGCATTCAACCTTTGAGAACTAGAGTTTTATTGGAGGCTAGAGAGGAGGAAGAGAAGAAGACTTTTAGAGCAAAGGAAGAAGAAGATGATGAAGATGAAGATGATGGATTCTCTTCCCATGCTTGGCTAAACTCCTATCCAAGGCGTAGATGAAGCCCAATAATCTGGTTGTGTAGTTTCTTTTCTCTCATACTATTTTTACTCTAGTTGGTGTATGAACCTTTGTTATGCAATTAAAGTTAATTCATTGAGTTTATTCTTTGTGCTTGAGAGAGACAAGAGTGGATTTTATGAATTTCAATCTGAAAGATTACTTGCATGTCTGAGAGGAATGTGAGTGTTCTGATTTATCATATGTTAATAAAGTTTCATTGATTTATGCTCGAGAGAGATAGATCACAATTCCATATGCTTAATTGATTTATGTGTTACGTCCGAGAGGAGAGCACTATAATTTGAATTGACAGGTGTATGTCTGAGAGGAATACACTAGCCAATTGGAAATTTGAATTCAAAAGAGAGAGAGAGACTCTACACTAGTTTATTGTGGTGGATTCGAAGCCTTGGCCTTCTCCACATTGATTAAAACTCAGCTTAGTAGTTAAAGTTCGTAGCTTTATTTAGATTAAACAAAAACTGCAACTTTCTTCATTTGAATTTGGTAAAAGATTAATCCGTCCCTGAGGTTCGACAACCCTTTAATACTCGCTGTAGTACAATTGCCTTGTGCACTTGCAAGGGTTTATATTTAAACGATCAATAGCTCTATGAGTCTAGTTTCCAACCAATAGACGACATATTTTTTTGATTTTTTTGTGATTAGTTATGAATTTTATACTGAAGGTAATCGGCGCAAGAATAGTCTTAGCCGAGACCCATAAGTCTTAACCATACATACCAATTATGGTTTATTAACTCTTAATCATGCTAACAGAATATTAATAACCTTAAATAATCCCCTCCTAGGATTGTTACAGGTCCTATATGTTCTGAAATTAATCATCACATGCTTTCAAACACCTTAAATTACATAAATTGATTTAAGATAATCCCCTTGGTATTAACACAAGAATCCCAACCTATAATTATATGGTACAATTAAACCAGAACATTTACCGAATCAAAATAGAACTTTCTGACATTCAAACGATCAAGAGATGAATAATGTTCCCATCTAAAACTATCATGCAAGCATTATAAGATATATCACCCAAAGGAGATCAATAATCATACTTATAATCATAATTAATATGGAATCTCTCAAAAAATCAAGCATTCATATAATCTTTACTATTGAAATAGAATCAAATAACTTATCATAGAATAGATGGAAAAAGTTTAGAAGAAATTTAGTAGGAAAACCATCCTAACCCCTTTGAAGAACGAAAATTGTACATCCAACGTAGCTCCTCATCTTCTCAACGCATGAGACATTCGCTCCTTCGTATATGACGAGGTTTGAATGAAGAAGAAGGGTGAAAGAGTTGCTTCAACAAGGGAGAAGGAGAGAGAAACAAGGATGGGGTGTTCACAAACTCTCTAGTATGATAAAACACAAGTTAGTCGGCCTTATGGTTGTTTTTATAGACTTTATGCCTATACTAACTAGGATATTTTTCTTTAGGATTTCTTCCTAATCTAATCTTTAAATCCTCTTATTGGAAGCTTTCCATAGGTAGAATGGACGTCCTAAACTTAATCCTCCGTGACTAGTTAGGATTCAATATCTACTTTAATTAAGTTTTTTAAAAACAACACTTTTCGGATTCAATCATGTACCCAGGCGATCGATCGTATACCCCAGCAATCGATCGTGTACTCCAACGATCAATAGTATACCCTGATCGCATACCAAAAGTCAAACTAGCATAATTTTTTCCTCTCAACTCCGAATTACGCACCATCAGTGACGTTGGAAAACTCTGCGCTGTTTAACACCAAAATCGAAGACATAGCGAAAACAAGCATCAAAATTTCATATTTTAGATCAATCAGATAAGCATACTGATTTTTTTCGTTGTAACATCTCCTCTCATCATCAATTTTAAATTTTTTTTTATTATGTTCCAACTTAAAATATTAATTTCATGACTTTTTTAAATACGTTATTGAAGGATTTGAGCTTTTCATAAAGAGCTTTATAACCATTTTGCCTCATATACGAAATAGTTCAATATCTTTACATGGGCTATTGAAGATTGTTGGCTTTTATAATTTATTTTCGCTTAAATGTCTCATTCACTCATCCCTTGTGATTATTCCTTGCATAAAAATTATTCCTTGATTTTTATTGACTTGTAATTTTTTAATTACAAGTTCGTAGTTGTAACATTCTGCAATGACGTCCCAAAGGAAGGTTGTCTGTTAAGGAAATTATCACCTTCTAGTAGGATTAACCCCAAGTTCTTTTCGAATGGTTATAGTTCTTTTCCAATGGTTTATATATATATATATATATATATATATAGAGAGAGAGAGAGAGAGAGGAAGAGAGAGAGAGTAATGCTACAATGGCTGTGCCCTTTTGCATGAGCGACATGAGCAGCTCAGAGTCAGCCTGTTGATGGACGATCTGACGTCCTACGGAAGGGTGCTGGTCGGAGCCAATAAGCTTCTTTCTTAATTTTTTTTTTCTAAATTCCCATTGTAGCCTCCCCCTTCCTCTCTCCTGTTGGTCATTCTCCATCTCCTCGACAGAAGCTCCTACCATCTCTTCAGCAGCTCACTCACTCCTTCCTGATCACCCGTCTTCAACAGTTCATTACGGCATCCCAACACCTCCCTCTCTCATCCTTGATATCTCCCTTCCACGACTTCAGTCCAGACCTCCCCTCCTCCCATCAATGCTCGCCTCAGCCATCGGTTGTTCATAATCTCCCAACGAAGCTTGCCTCAAATCTAGATATCTTCGGGATCAGTTTGTCCATCATGGCTCCATCCATATCCTCTCCTTTCCCTCAGCCGACCACTCGCGCCCCACCCTTGTGTCACAGCGCATATTTTTAAAATCATTTTTAAATCAAAGTAGTAGCGGAAAACCAGAGGATTGTTCCTCTATGCAATAAAATCATTAGTTGTAAACTGTCGACTAAGCATCTAGGCTATGATAATTTGGGTTCACAACTATAGATACAAAACCATATATACATATAGTATTACAGACACAAAGTCAATTAATCCAACGCAAGTCCTTCATGAGCAAGTCTGTCATCCATCTCAAAATATACTAGTAACTAGTTGGTGCTCACACCTCATTACAAGGTTAAAATACAAACCAGAAGAAGAGGAAAATATGCTAAGCAGCTATCTGAACGTTGTCACCACCAAGTTCCAAATTCCCAAGTACACATGAAGTCAATCCTCCACAATAGCACCTATATCATATAAGGATGCTGAGTATAAAAATACTCAGTGGGGTACCGTAACACAATCATTAACATTACAATAACATATTATGCAACCGATTACAGGATTCTACTTGAGTCTTTTATTAATCTTTCAAACAAAGTTTGTATTGCTTCCCAAGTTAGAGTTCAATAATTAAGTCTTTGTCCCATATAGACAAACTCACTGAATGTCATACTTACATAACAGACAGCACGAAAACACCGTGACTATCACCCCATTTAATATCGGTAATCACGGCACGCCTTGAATTCCTCAAGGGTGACTGGCTCGCTCATTCCTTACCTTAGAAGGTATGACCGTCAGAAGGATCTGGCTCCACATCAGCTTCTGGGCTCGATGTGGGTCGGGAGAATGCAGCCTTCCAGGATGCTAGCGCCTCCAATGTGCATAGTAAACCACCTGGCATCCATGGCTCAGGATGAGTGCAGAGCTTCCATCAAGGGAAGATGCAAAATAGCACCTATATCGTATAAGGATGCTGAGTATAAAAATACTCAGTGGGGTACCGTAACACAATCATTAACATTACAATAACATATTATGCAACCGATTATAGGATTCTACTTGAGTCTTTTATTAATCTTTCAAGCAAAGTTTGTATTGCTTCCCAAGTTAGAGTTCAATAATTAAGTATTTGTCCCATATAGACAAACTCACTGAATGTCATACCTACATAACAGACAGCACGAAAACACCATGACTATCACCCCATTTAATATCGGTAATCACGGCATGCCTTGAATTCCTCAAGGGTGACTGGCTCGCTCATTCCTTACCTTAGAAGGTATGACCGTCAGAAGGATCTGGCTCCACATCAGCTTCTGGGCTCGATGTGGGTCGGGAGAATGCAGCCTTCCATGATGCTAGTGCCTCCAATGTGCATAGTAAACCACCTGGCATCCATGGCTCAGGATGAGTGCAGAGCTTCCATCAAGGGAAGATGCAAAAGCTCTCTCTAAAATCCATAGATAATAAACACACTCTCTCTAAAATCTATAGAGAAGAGGTAACAGCTTAATCCTGGCCAATAGAATATATAATGCTCTCTTTCTCTAAAATCCATAGAAAGATACAAACATGGGCCAAAATAACATGTAAATGCTTTCTCTAAAATCATATAAAGATACAACAGCTTAAGCCTGACCAATAGAAGTTGGTCCTCATTAGGTACCATGACACAGAGCTTCCACCAATGGGAAGATGTGAATACTCTCTAAAATCTATAGAGAATATACAGACGACAGAGCTTCCACAAGTCGGAAGATGCAACACCACCTCAATCAATACCGTGTGATCCTTAATGGGTATCAGAGTATTACTAGTATGAACCCCTCTTAGAGTTATAACATACAATTCACAACTACTGGCTTAATAACTCAGCCGACAATCTGACCCTTAACTCAATAGTCATTCGATCGCTTGATCGGAAGTCCCTCACACTCATATACTGACTCTCAATCCCAAGGGCATTTTAATCTTTATCTTGATTAGGTTCTTCCCAACCCTCAGGCTTAGCCCTCAAGTCATCATTTTATTATCTTTCATAAAATGATTAAGTCTCTAAACCATCTAGGTTTATTAGTCGGGTTTTCCTTATCATTAAGGTCCTGACCTATCAGCCAACATAAAATTAGGGTCAATTACCCTTAGTTAATATAACATCAAACGCATACAAATAACACGCCAATTAAGGTTTGAAATTATTTATCAAACCGTCCAAAACCAATAAAATGAGCAAATGTACCATATTGGCTCTCCATGTACCATACTGCACATAATTACACACACGGTCGAGTTCGACTGTCAGATGTAAGCAATTCTAACTGTCGGCAGATGTCTACTGGTAGTTCAAAATCTAAACAAGCTTATGAACCGGGTTTATTATTGAATCGGGTTCAGTCTGAGGTGGACCGGGCTTGGTATGACTTTGAACATAACCGGGTTCGTTTTGAGCACTCTTTTACTGTTGGATTTGGTAGAGCATCATAGCTGAGTTTCAAGCGAGAAAACAAAATTATTTCAGTACCAGAAATTTCTAAGGGTGATCTAGTGACAGTAGCCAAAGCATGTTCCCACTCCCGTGGAGTACATTTACTTGCCATAGTCCGACCTATGACAACGAGAGCAAGTGGTAATCCTCTGCCTTCTTCAGCAACTTTTTCGGCAAGATCTCATATTCTAGGATGAGAATCAAGAGCCTCTTTACCTACACTCTTCTCAAATAAGATCCACGCATCATTCCACCCTAAGCCATCAAAGTTTACTTGTTGATGAGGATGCATTTGGGTGCATACCTCCTTTGATCGAGATGTGAAGATTATCTTGGACTTATTCACTTCATTTGGAATTGGAATTCCAAGATTTTCCACCATATCCAGGGGTTCCCAGAGATCATCAATTAACAACGCAAATTTCATTTTGAGAAGCTTGTAATATTCTATTAGCTTGTTCTTCTTGTGTTTCATCTTGTTGCAATCCTATTTTGGCCATAATACTTCTCTGAATTCTCATTTCATCCACTTCTTTCGACACTACGATGAAAATTCTAACATCAATGTTAGAGTTTACTAAGAACTCATTGTGAACTATTTTCATTAGGGTGGTTTTCCGGCCCCACCCATGCTATATTCAAATAATTCCATTATTGTCATCCTTGAGAAAGTTGCAATCAGGTCCACACGATGCAACGGAAGATGATAATGAGTATGATGTTGGACAGTGGAAATAGTGGATGATGGCCCAACCGCAACATTGGTTAGAACTACTAGAGTTGATTGCTGTGTATGATGAGAAGCTGTAGAAGTACTTGAGCCTGGCTCTTTGTGCATTATGGATAATGTTTCTGATCATGGCGACTTGGAAGGAAAAAATAAGAAAGATAATACAGAAGGAGGATTGACGCAATATGTCTATGAAGATGATTGTAATATTCTTCAAATTGCTGGAGATGGTCATGCAAGAAAACAAGCAGAAAGAATGTAATTGCTGTGGGGAATCTGTTCTTGTTGTTGAATTTGGAGATGAAGATTGTGGAGGTTGAAGAATACCAAAGCCAAGAAACAAGAAGACACAAAAACAAGCACCCCAGAGCAGAAATGAACCTAAAGAAGGTTAATGAAAATTAGGAGCCAGTATCAGAAGTAGTCCTCCAACTTTCCAGATGAACCTAAAGAAGGTTAATGAAAATGTCATGAAGTGTTGTAAGAGGAACCAGATCTGTTATGTACCTGAAGAGCATCATGTAATGTGACTAATCTCAGATGTAGACACTGCCATAGGAAAAGAAAAAGGGAAAAAGAATTACAGAATATTGCGTAATATTTATACAAGGAACTAAGGATTTCTACCTGAGGAGATTTATCCTTCACTTTGGTCGGGAATGTGTAATGTATAGCACAAGGATCTGTAGTATATAATTTAGGCAATCACTGAAGAAGTAGGAGAAAGCAATGAAGGGAAGGAACTTTCGCTATGAATGGAGGAGAGTGGAGGGATTGGAAGAATCAGAGTTGTGAGATGTGATGAACAAGGCTTACATTAATATTAAATCAGATGGAAAGATGGAAGAAGATGAATAGTAGGTAAATGAAGAAACTGCAATGAAATTTTCAGGGCTCTAGATAATGTGACCAGCACATATACTCTTCTCTGCTTTGATTACTCTAGCTAATGTCTGGCCAACTTCTTCCAATAATGCAAGTGACTAAGTAGTTATTCTGATTTGATATATTATAATAGAACATGGAATACAGATCAAACTAAAATGAAGGTGAAATTTATTGTTTATAACGTATTGACGGCGCTCCGCTACTTGCAAGAGGTCACCGGAGGTTGCCGAAAATCTCCCCTACTCCTGCTGACCTGGAGTTCCTCCGAGATGAAGAACACAGCTGTGAACAAGAAAATGGTTGCTGATGTCGAACCCCCTCCTTGCCAGAGGTCATAGTAGATCACCTCCCAAAATCACAGCAGCGTCTTTTTTTTTTGCTGGTTGGGTTCGAAATGGCTAGGGGTGAAGGCAAAGAGGAAGGTGACGATGGCCACCTAGCCCAAAGCAAGCCACACCTGGCTATACCCTGACACCCACCTGGCTAAAGCAAGTGAGGGCATGACACCTTGGCCGTCAGACGTGTCGCAACCTTTATTCAACCCTCCATAGGATGCTTCCAATTCAACTAGCCTGTATCTATGAGGTCCAGCATTTGATTGCTTTCCTTGTAGTCTGCGAGCCAATCATGAGCATCCTTAGCCCACACTGATATGGGGGGAATAAGAATGCCTTTCCATTTGCAATTTCTGCATTGCCATACTTTGTAAGCTAGCAGAAAGACCCATTCAAGTCTACTTCTTGTGCACTCCAGGACATAAAAACTACGAATAACAGTTCAGTTCAGCTAGTTGCAAAATATGAAGTACAGAAATAGATAGCTTACCCAATAACACCTTGATTTTGCTTTTCATGGATGGTGGTGTACAACTCATGAAACATAATTTCATAAAGTTTTAGCCCATGACTAGAAGACAATCATTTTTATCCATTCAAATAATTAGGATCTTGGTGGATTTGAACCACCAATCTTCTCAAGAAGTTTCAACTCATTCTTGAGTGCTCTTCCAAGTTGAGCTAAAGCTCCACTAAATTGTGTAAAACTTCATTAGAATTACAACATTAATGCTATTAAAACGACACCATAGTCCATTGTCAGGAAACAACATACCCCAACTAGTACAGACAATTTTGAGTACGAGAAATCCACATTCCATGGTTACGTACAAATATAATCTGACTAAATTTGTCAAATACTCAACATCACTGCGAATACTTCTAATATGAAAGTAGTAAGCACTTTAAGGGCACAAATATGATAAATTGAATGTGCAGTCTTCAAGCATCAAAACGCTTTAGGAAATGGTTATGAACTAGTATTAAACAAATATAAGGGCACAAATTTTATTTGCTGAAGATCAGATATCCATTAACCAAAATTGTCACACATTGGTTGTTGGCTTGGAGCAGTAAGTATATCCAGAGATCCTTGTATCACCTCCCAAATCAAGGGATTATACCATCTTTTGCTATCATCTCAAACAGAGCACCATTGTTCATAGAAGAAAATTTTCAATGCAATCCACATTTGCTGTCATCAACCACATTCCTGTCTAAAAAGGCACCAATCAACAACAATAAGAATCACAAACCTTCTCAAGATATAAAAAGACTATACAAGTTAATTTCCATAAACAAAATAATACCTAAGGTTAATAACTGATAATGTAATGAGGAGAAAAAAAAAGAATTGCATTTAATCCTGTTAAGGTGTATAAATGATAATGTGAGAACGACAAAAAAGAACTGCACTTAATTGTCTAAAGAAAATTAACAAACATCAATTGTGCATAAAATCCTCTAAAAGAAAGAACCAAAATGCACACTAAATAGAAAAGCCCTAAAATTTACCCTTGAACAGACTTTTTTTACTTGAAAAGCGACCACGATTGTCTCAGAGATCCTAATTGTAAGAGAGAGGAAGAGTCGCGGCCGCAAGGACATGGACGGGAGGGGACATGGAATGTGAGCTCGCTGGCAAGAGGGAGTTTTGATTAGACAGTGATAAGGAGAGGAGGAGCCATGGATAGAACTTAACCCGCCAATCTGGTCACAGGTGTCCGAATGCTCCTCTTCTCCTGCGTGTTCAATCGTTTTCAGCTCATCGAGGGGTCAAGGAGACATTAAGGAAGGAGCTGGTGGTAAGAGAAGAGGAGATAGAGATGGATATATGGTTCAGCCCATCCGAGAGGGGATGCTGAGCTCATCGGGATTGGAGTAGGAAGGCAAACTGGTTTTGGGTGTGTGAGGATGAGGGAAGAGGAAGAAGAAGGGTAGCTTGGGTATTTAGTTAAAAAAATATTAAACATAATGTCATTGGCGGTTAAAGCGCATGATTTTTTACTGGCAGATTACGAATCGAAGGTTGGGTAGTGAGCTGTTCATGTCGATCACCGGAACGGCAGCAGCTCATTAAGGATACTTTCAGGTCTAACTTACACTTTCAAGCTGGTTTCTCCTCGGATATTTCTTATGTGGCATAAAAGCTCAGATTTTATATTTTACAATTCGCTAATAGTTGGTTACTGTTGAAATTTTGTGATTTCAAAGAAATAAAACAGGGGGACGATCGATCGCCCTGCACCTAGTGAGGCCGTTTGAACGGTCAGTAGGACCGTTCGATCGCTGGAGTTTGGATCGAACAGGAATTACTTGAGCTGTTCCTCTCTGCATGTACTGCTACTAGTTCAGCCGCATGGACAGCTTCGTTCAATGCTTTATAGGAGCTTTGGGTCCAAAAGTGACTAATGGCCTCCTCGCATGCTGAAAACAAAGGTGCTCTGGTAAAGCCCTGGCATAATACTGCTTCTTGGGGAATATTATCAGCTGCCAAATAGAAATCGCAACCAATAAGAGAGCAGTATAATCAAACTTTGGCAATAAGTTGCACATAGCTGCCAAGGTGTATGCTAGACAAGTATCATCACTATTCTGCAGAAGGACACCATGCACATCAGTGGTGAACCATGAAAGAGAAATTTAGACACTAAAATAGTAAATAGAATTTACAATAGTCAGAAGTACTGCCATATTCATCCTTTTTTACGACAAAAGGCAATATCTTGTATTTGCAAATGTTATGACAGGAACTTAGACTGAGTTCATATTTGCTCAGTGAATTCGGGTTGGATGCGGCGCTTTACAAACGTTTGATGGTTCTTGTAGCACTGCATGGCTAAAAAAGTTACAAAAAGCTAGAACGTCGATACTATTGTTGCACTAAAATGTATCCGGAAATGATTATGAATCATATTATTTTGGTCCACAATCAAATCCTGTTCCAGCTGCTATGTTGCAGTTGGCTGGTTCATCTTATTTACTCAGAGCTACTTCATGGGAATTTAATGGCAGGTACATGTCTTTTATTTCCTTCGTCGAGGGTAATTATTCAGTTTGAGAACAACATTAGCAACCATAAGTGTTAATATTCTTTCGTCTAATGCTACACTGTTTAGAAACTGGATATGGCTTAATGACCTTTATTGGAGGTGGTGTATTTCTTTATGTATAGAACGGTGCAAATTTTTTTCTATCGTAATTGAGAAAAGGTTGCGACTTGAAGCATTTTATATTAATGTCACTTGTCTAGTTGTCTAGCGGCTTACCTCAATTCTCGAATTAATAAATTGAAAAGATAACGGAAGATGCCCAATATGTTCTGACTCGTAACTACTGTTGGATCTGTATTCTTGTTTTAAATACGTTTAAAGTTTTTTATATACTTTGTGTTCCAAAGCTTCACTCGTTCGTTTAAATACATTGGTCTATGCAACCTGCTTCGCTGATGCTGGAAGGTATGAGGGTACATATAAATAGTTGTGCACTAAATCTTTTATTTCCCGAAAATAATTTATCACATCTAAGAACTGATCCATGATATGAATTATTTTGTGTCAGTTCATCTGATCTTTCTCTGGCATATGTCAAACTTATCCAACATCTTGCCACATTCAAAGGATATAAAGGTAGAATGAATGCTTCAGACCTTTGGCATGCTGAGTTTCTTTTCATGTCTTATCATATATCTTGATGTGAAATAAAGTGGTTATTTGATGGTCCGTTAAAATTCTTATTTCATTATCTTCCAAGATATGTAATTAATTGTTACTGTCGCCCATGTATTCTTTTCCTGTAATTGTTCATAATCCTGAACCTTCCAAAAATAGGTAGATCTCACATATTAAAGAGCCATAATTGAATGCTGTAGTTTAGTTGTTACAAAAAAATAATTCCTCTCCCTCAATTTTCAGTTGAGGTAGTATTTCGCTTACATTGAGGAATCGTCAGTATAAAACATTAGGATTGATGTGGCTTGATTGCAGCTACAATTTATGCCAAACTAATGTGTTGGCATATTGCGTACTTGATTTTTTATTTGGTTACTTCTTGACAAAATGTCCTCCAATGCTTTATTTTTCCAGTGTGTTACCTAGTGCAGTTTACTGTTTGCAGAAGCTTTTTCTGCCCTGAAATTGGCTGAAGAGAAGTTTGTCTCCATCTCAAGATCCCCAATCCAGCTGCTAAAGCTGCAGTTACTCCATGACTGTGCTTTGCATAGGTATGATGATTTACACTTTGTTGAATACTTTGGCTCTCTGTAGAAAAATTTGAATCATGCTAAATTCCTGATCCAGAGGACATTTGAAAGAGGCAAAAAGATTATGTGGCGAGCTTGAATTATTAGCCTCCTCCGCAAGTGGAGTTGACATGGAGCTTGAAATTGAATATAGCCTTCACCTTCCTCGAACTCTTCTTGCAGCCAAGCAGTATAGTCAGGTTCTCCCCTAGCTTCAAATTCTGCTAGTGACTATCACATGTAAATGCTATAGAAAAGCTTTTCTAACAAAGGGCTCTGTTGTATATAAACACATACACACACACACACAAAAGGCTGTGTATATATGTGGCCCGGTTCGATTTTCAATGCAAAATGCCTGGCTCTTTGACTTAAGAAATGAGTTCTAAAGCCATTCTTTCAATTCACACTCTCGCTTCTCAACATGCTACAAATATATAATATGCGAATTGAAAGAGAGACTGCCTTGCTCTTGCTGGCAGAGAGATATATATGGTATGCGGCAACAAGTATAATCTTACGTCCGTAAAACATGAATTAGTTTACAATCTTATTGTACTTTTGCTAATTTATCACTTCTATTCTTGTTAATGCTCATGTTTTGTGAAGAAATCAGGAAATCCAGTTTTGGCGTTGCCTTACGCATCAGCAAGTCTGCATTTCTGCAAGTCATTTAACTTGAATCTACTTGAAGCATCAGTTACTCAGATGCTTGCTGAACTGTGGCTTTTGTTTGGGTCTAAGCATGCAAGCGGGCATTAAGCCTTATATATCAAAAGCTGGCAATGATTCTTGGGCATGGTGAATTGGAGCTACAGGCTCGAGCCAATATATCAGTTGCAAAATGCTATCTATCAGATTCTTCCTTCTGAGGTTCGTAAACTCAGCTTCTGATGTCTTGGTAAATAATGTTTTCAACCCATGTGAGAAATACAACTAATGTTTTAGACCACTTTGAAATCTAAAATGAATTACTAATGTGTATGGTGACTTGTTTCTGTAATCATTATGATCTTCTTCTTATCTAACTTATAATATCTGAAATCTTGTTGAATGTGGCTCAACAGCAACGATTTGTGCATTCAGTGTTTGTTTAACTGCTGATTATTCATGTTGGAAAGAATGTGTTTGAAGAATCATGAAGATGCGTCTACATGCCACTTCCATATACTGTTTTGATTCATTTATTCAGCTTTTAAAGATAGTGTAGTTAGCAGTTTCTGATGCTGTTTTTCCTTTTTTCTGCTCAATCAACTCCAGTATCTGAAGATTCAGACATGGTTCTCGAACCGCTGAAGCAGGCAGCAGATAGTCTGCAAGTTTTAGAGGTACGATTTAAAGTCTTGCTGTCTTTTTGGAATTTCGATATTCATGTATATGTTTGATGTTAATTCCTGTCGTTGATCATATGTTTGTGTGGACAGTATCATAAGCTGACCGCAGAGGCATTCTCCTTAATGGCTATGACGCCTTAATAGCTATAGCGTTCAATTGGCTTATATGTGTGTATTCAAAATCCCAAGTTGAGGAAGTTCAATGTAATTGATCAGAAATAAAAAAGAAGGAAAAAGTTTTACCAAAATGATAAAACAAATGAAAAATGTTCTGTCTTATTTTCTTAAATGCGCTTAACACGTTCTTAAACAGTATGTAAACCAAAATAACAAAGTAGAAGAGCAAAGCAAGAGATTATAGACACACAAACAGGAGAATTTTCCTAAAAAAAGAATTTCTCATTGATATAGCGTGCATGATCGCCGCGTCGTGGTCGGCACCGATGCCAAAAGTGTGAATCGGAATAGCCCGGCGGCGACTCTTCTCACCGTTGCACTGAGAGGATGTCAATGTACTTGAGCTCCTGCCACCGCACGGCAGCCCGGGTATTGCACGTAGCCGGCAGTGTAGCTGTCCTGGCCGTCGGAGAGGAGGATGATGCTGGACACAGGGTTGCGCTCCCTCCTCTCCTCCAGTATCCTCACCCCTTTCCGGAGCCCGCCCAGGATGTCGGTCCCGCCACGGCGCGGAGGGCGAGGTCCCCGGCAGCGACGGTAGTAAAAGGCACTATAGAAAGGCGGTCAGCCGGGCGAGCTGGTCGGCGACGAAGGCTACAGCGCGCTTGAGCAGGGCCAGCTTTAGGCCATCCATGTTCCCGCTCACGTCGAGCACCGTCACAAGATCAACCGGCGGGCGGGGCTGCCACGCGGCGGCGGAGGGCGGCGATAACGTCGGAGCGCAGAGGCTGACGAGCACCGCAAATTTTTATTTACTCATGACTACATGGCCTGGTATAAAAAAAAATTAAAATGCCCATTTTATGCTTTGAACATAAAAAAATATACTTATATTTTTAAAAAAAAAACATAATTATGATATTCGGAAACTTGTCTGGCATGGTTGCACGGAAGGATGGCATGTAGTGAATAGCTTGCGAAAGTCATCGATGATGAGGGACATCCGCAGGTGATGCACCTGCAAGACACGTACCAACGAACGAAGAACGAAGATGGGCGAGAAGGAGAGGATAAATTGCGAAGTTATTGGTGCCACCGTGCGATGGTCTCTCTGAATGATCTAGATCTAGCCACCTATCACAATACCTCAGCATCGTCTGGTTGGTTACTATGGCTTGCATTGGGTGACAGTCAAAGAATTCCGTATAGCAATATATTGTCGATATATATATATCAGGCCTTACTTGATAAAATAGACTAATATTATTTTTTAAATTTTTTTAAATATTATCAATATATCACTTTCGGACTAATATATCGCTATTTTTTTAAAAAAAATATTTTAAAAAAAATTGGAAACTTTTTTAAAAAAAGTATATTTGTCTCCCATCCTAATATGTTTTTTATGCATATTTTGAAATATATGCTGTGTCTAAATTAGTATAACTTATTTTAAAAGTTAGATTATGAAAATATATAGTAGAAACTAGTTTTCGATTACCAATATTTTTTTACACAATATCTTCGATATATTTCCAATATTTTGTCTCCCTGATTAACCGATATTTTATCGATATCCGATACAAGATTCCTTGGTCAGGATACCTGGTTTCTACATACAGGCACCTGGGGCGCCTCTATCTGCACCCGTTAACTGGTTTCTACTCCATGGTGACATATCAGGTTCATTCCTTTTAGGGACCCCCAAATTTGCTTCCCTTCCGGCAATTCTTGAACATCACATTAACAATGTTTGCACATACAACATTCAGAATGTGTGCAGGGGTGGCTACTGAGAGATCATGCGAGGCCCAAAGGTGTTTGTCGATAGAGTTATGGACCCATTATTTTTGCTATAACTGTCCCATGGGCAGTGCCATACAGAGACAACATACTACTTACTCCCTAACTAAGCCTACACACCGCACACTCAGTCTCTAATTAGGCCCATATAGACACACCCTTTTCAAAGATGCCCGGGATGAGACTCAAACCGAGGAAACTACTTTGTGCGAACAGATGCTAACTACCACTTGCGCAATGCACTTTCGGTGTTGCAAACATTTTGGACTTCTCTTGAATAAAAATCGCATCTCTCTCGGTCCTATATATTATGGATTTTTTCGATCAAAACGGCCCAACAACTTGTATTGCTGGACATGATCCTCCCAGCAAAAAAATGGCCCTGAAAGCCCATCCCCAGTGCATCTTCTCTCTCCATCCCCGAGGAAGTGGAGGAGGAGGAAAAGAAGGTGTGGAGGAGGTTGAGAAGGAGATGAGGAAGAGGCGGGTGAAGGGCCCGGAAAGAAAGAGAAACCGGAGGAATGGAGGTGGTCCGACTGTGGTTGCCACTCCTACATTTCATGAATTGAGAAGCGCAAGCTCAAGCTTCACTTTATTGTCATTAAGGGTGTAAACAGGCCGAGACGGCTAGCGAGCTTTTCTGGCTCGGCTCGTGCCGGGCTCGTCCCAATACGAGCCGAGCCCGAGCCCAATGATACTCGGCTCGGCTCATTTAAACTCAGCTTGAATAAGCTTGCAAGCCAGCTCGAGCTTGGCTCATTATATTATATTATATATATATATATATATATATATATATATATATATATATATAGGAAAAGTTTAAATGAGATCGCTCTCATATTGCTTATATGAGGCCACTTTGGATCGTAGCCATTGAATCTTGATCTGACGGCTACAAATATCCAAAATGATCTCACCCACTCCTTGATGTGACACACTCACCTATCCACTGATTTGATATCCACCCTCTGATCAGAATCTAACATCAATAAAGCTTAGCCTCATGCTCTTTATATGAGAACGATCTCATGTAAACTCATCTCTCTCTCTCTCTCTCTCTCTCTCTCTCTCTCTCTCTCTCTCTCTCTCTCTCTCTCTATATATATATATATATATAAAATAAATATATTAGTATGTATAAATATCTATTTTTAAGAGATATCAATAGACTAAGTTATCATCTTTATCATTTTATAAATACAACAAATATATTGATATTTTATATATATGTGCATGGTGTTTTATTTGGTTTTCTAATTTTGACATAGAAGGGATACCATAGCTTTAATTTTTAATAAATAAATAAGAGTTTTATTTTTGAACAAATTTAACTATTCATTTTTGTCATGTTTCACATGTAAATAACCAAAGTTACTAAATTGCAAAGGTATGTTTCGAATGTGATACAACAGTGTTGTGACAATATACTCATCGGCCAACGTTTTATTAAGGTTAGATTCAAATATATAAATTGAATCAATACTTTTCTTTTGGAGCTATTCTTTCCTTTTTCTGACAATCTTTTTAAAGGTAACCAAATTTTCTACAAAAGAAGCATTTTATGCTCATTTCTTTCTTATGATTTTTGTCTTTATGGGTATCATTATTTGTTTTATGAGCTTTCCCTTTAAAGTTTTTAAACTTTCTTTATTTGCTTTTAACCTCTTAAGAAACCACATGGACTGAGTTTTGTTCTAGTGCCTTAAGCCTTAACTCATCTTACTTAAGCATATTTTGGTCAATTCATTTACATTACATTTATCTTTCATAGTATTATAGTTAATTTGAAATGACCCATAGTGTTAATTTTCATACCATCAATGAGAATGGAGATAACCTACTCTTTGACAAATCCATCCACTCGGAATGTTTGGAATGTGCGTGATTCATAAAATCCATCAAATACATGCATAGAGATCTTGGGAACTTCCTCGGGCTCATCACGAGGAAGTACCACGTGTCCATACCTTCTTCCATAATTAAAATAGAACCTGGACGCTTGTATTTATTGTCGGGTACAAAACGCTCGTCGCAATTAAAACAGAAGCCACTTGCCCGGTTGCCGGAGATGTAGGGACAGGTTTCGACTGTGTAACTGGTATGTTACTGTCGCCCCTACGGAGCTGTTGGAGGCACTCCTTTTGGATACGAGATACACAGATGGCTTGGCAAAGATTGACTCGCTCAAACTATCAGGCTTCCACCTCGATGACTCGATTCTAATCTTGGGTTGGTTCAGTTTATAATATGGACTGGGATGGACCGGTTCACTTTATAATTTAGTCCTGTTTGGAGGGTCATCCTCTTCAAGAGGATACCCTCATGTTTAATAGCAACAGGCGGTGGCATGGAATGGGCACCACCACCGCCACCTTTGGCATCCAAAGGCCGCTTCTTTCTCCCTTCATTCGACCCCCTTCCTCATCAACGACTACTACCTCCGTCTCTGAGGCCTCTAGTGCCACGACAGCCATGAGAGCTTAACATCATGGCAACAACAATCGAAATTTACGCTGATGAGCAACACCATGGTATCACTACCGCCGTTGTGTCCTTCTATCATCTTTCTCGGTGCCATCCTCATGTCCGGCCAATGCACAGTCGGTGTCTAGTAAGGTTCCACCATCTCCTTCCTTCCACAATCATGGCTGTCGCAATGGTGGTGAAAGCCAGAAAAACTATTTTTTATTTGTTCATTCTCATTTGTCACTTTATTAATAAAAAATGTCTATATCTTTTCTATAGATTTCTGTCTTTTCGGTTTCTTTTTGCCGCTAACCAAACAGGTGATCAAAAGAGTCTGGAAATTCTTATAAAAAAGTGTAGAATTATTTCCACAAGTTTCAAACAATGAAAAAGGCACAAATAAAGGTGAATTGCAAGGCGGAGAAATTTTACAATTATCATCCAAACCGGTGGAAAATAACTAATGTGGGGAATTATATTAAGGCAGAAAAAGCTGAGCAACTAACACAAGGGAGAAGAATTGAACCCTAATGGATCCTTTAAGCAGTTAACATATTTAAACTTTATCTAAATGAAGTATGAATTGCGTCTGTTAGCACAAATAAGAGCCTTTGCACAAAATGAGCATAGAATTACTGGTGTATGTTCTACTCGTAAATGCAATGAACAGTTTTAGCCACAAAAAAAAACCTTAAATTTCTTGGACCATTCCTGAACTTTACGCCCACTGCAAGCTCAAGATAAGCTTACACCAGAAATATTACACATCACACAACCAATAGGATTAAGAGAAAACAAAATTTGCGGAAGAAAGTATCAATACTTCTCATCACAAAAGATAGATACTACATCACCTCAGTTTTTTCCTTTTTTTTCGTTGCAGAACTGCAAAAGCTCAGATTTATGAAACAAATTACCACCATTTAGTTTCATCCTGCAAACAAGAAATCTCATTAGAGGTAAAACCCTCAATTCCTAAACTAGAACTAGGGGCTCCACCTTCAATTTGTCTTGCGTTCATTAATGAAGCTCCCCACTGTTTTGAACCATCGCATAAGGTTCCGGTGATCCTTCACATAAAGCCAGGCCTGAAGAAATGGAAAAAGGCTCTCATTCACGCCACGCACCTCTATGTAGCTGTGGAAGGCATCCCTCGTTTTAACATCAAGTTCTCTGTCAAATAATATATGATTCATCAATATATCTCCCACAAAATATGGTGGAGAACAAGAAAACGCATGTGAATGAATCAACCTGACAGTGACAGAAGTGGAGAGATATTGGGATCTAAGGATTGTTTTACTGTTTTTATTTATATCAGCTTTTCTTCTATGAATCCTAGTACAATCTTTATATGTACTCCAATTCGATAGATTTGCAAGTCAACCAAAAAAATACAGAAACACATTTTTTTTATGAAATCTGGCTGTGAGCCACTTCATCGGATGATTTTGCAAGCTGTATAAGAATTCATAGATAAACAAGGAGATCTTTGTGCATTGAACAGAATGCATATGATCATCAAAGCAAAAGCAGAATCCCTCTACTAAAAGTTACATAATAGCTGAAGAAAACTTTCCAGTTGGAACAACAGTAAACAAAGATCTTATCAATTTGTGAATTATGGCTTCCTCTACCTTTCACTGGATTCTGTTTTTTCGTTCCAACCATAACCTAGGTAAATTAAGGAAAGAGAATGTCATACAACCTATACACAGTGAAACGAAAAAACAGAATGATAGTATGAATCATGAATAATTCGCAGCAATAGAAAATCACAATGCCGACCATCAACATTCTTCTAAAGATCTGAATTAACTGCAAGAATATGGCTATCCCAAACACCAGCAAGTTGATCTACGCACCAATTGCAAGTCCTAAGGTAGTAGTATTCTAGCTAAACCTATCAGCACTAAAGCTCCCAGTTCATCCACGCTTAACAAATTTGTTGTCAAGCACTCAACATTTTGCGTACAATTCACTAAAGAGACATAACAAGGAATTAGAGGCAATACACAACAATGCCTTCTACATACCATAAAGACAACAGAGTTACAGGGATGTGGTGCTGAAGAAAACAAACACTATAATAATGCACGCAGAACACTCATATGCCCATGGATGAGAAGTTCACCACCCCACATTTTAGCCAGCCTACCTCATTACACAGTGCGTGCATTTTCAGAGGGATGACATCTACCATCTGAGTATAAAAGGGGTGAGCTGGCTGGACCGTTGGATGGTGAACTACTCATCCTGTACCCATTTGTAATGCTAGGGAGTGAAACAGAAGGGTTAGAAGAAGTGTATAGTAGCTGCTTTATTTCCATGTGCTAACTTAACATTAGTTCACAAAAAAATTCCAATCATTCTGCTTGATTCAATTCAAACAGCGTTGACTAGGCAGTCACATCTAAGACTGCCCATCAGAAACATGGAGATCTAGAAATAAGCAGATCTATTCAGATTCCCATCAGTGGCAATAAACAACCTCAGTTTCTTTTCTTTCTTAATAATTGTACTTTGACCCATATTAATAGGCCATTTGAAAATACAACTTATCCCATATTAATAGTCTCATTTCATGCTATCCTTTCTCATAATAATTAATAGACGGAGTGAAAAGGTTAGTGCATTGGCTTTCTCAAATATCATCTAATGTCCCGTTCGACAAAACAATGTCCCATATTAATAGTCTCATTTCATGTTACCATCTCGTAAAAATAATGTATTGACTAAAATGCTTTAGTGGATGGAGTGAAAAGATTAGTGGATAAAATTTTCTTACACCTTATTTCCAAATGGGGCTATTAATATGAGACAGAGGGAGTAGTAACAAGCGGCTAAAGCGCACAACAATAGGGGCAAAGGAAGCCGCACTGTCATCAAACACCATACAAAGATAGCAAACAACTAGAAAAACTAGGAAGCTGGTTGCAGCAAATAATCTGATGAAAGTAATGCTTAGATTTTTATTGATTGCAAAAGTGGATTACAAGATCTATTTATAGATCCAGGTGTACAAAGTCGGTTATAACAGTTATGCCATCCTGTCTACAGCTTACTTGCAAACTAACTATGACTAAACTATACTTAGTAGGCTAATTACATCAAACATTCCCTCTAATTCAAATGGGTCAGGAACTGATGCCATCAGATTATCTTTAAGCATGTGAAATCTGTGATTGGATAATGACTTGGTAAAGATATCAGCCAACTGATTTTCTGAAGAAATATGATTCACTTGAATCGCACCAGCTAAAACCCATTCAAGAATATAATGATGATCTAGCTCCATATGTTTTGTCCTAGCATGGAAAACAAGATTGGAAGAAAGAGAGATAGCAGACATGTTGTCACATCATATAATAGGAACCTGTTCTTGAGAAATAAGAAAGCATTCTGATTAGGACTAGAAGTAAACTGTCCTTGAATAGGTGCTTGATAATTTTGCTGAAAATGAGGTTGATAGGTTCCTCGACCTTTATAGAAGTTGCCTTTTCCTCTAGAGTTCTCACCACCACGTTGAGTAAAATAACTAGTCACAGGATCATAAGAAGTATTCTGTGAGGTAGCCATCATAGCAGAATGAGAAGAACTAGAACTAGATGCACTTTTGAGATTTAAAGAAGCTTCTTCTGCTAGCAACAGAGTCCAGAACTCATGTAGTGATAATGAACCAGCTCTAGTTCTATTGGCTGTGGAGAATGCATCATAGACATCAAGCAAACCAGTCAGAGTTACAAGATGACTCCAGACTCAGGAACTGGAGAAGCAACTGCAGCCAATTGATCAACTCAGTCTTTGATCTTATCCAAGAATTCAGTCATAGAAGATTCTAATTGGATACGTTGAAGTTGAATTTTAAGATTTAGAACATGAGATTTTGACACAAATAAGAACCTATCTTCTAAAGATTTCCAAAGTTCTCGAGCCGTTCTAATGCCCAAAACATGAGGAAGAAGTGAAGGACACAATGTAGCTCGAATAAAGTAAACCAAATGTATATCATAGAATTGCCAAACAGCAAAATCAGGATTAGATATCTTACACCCAGAATCATGAAGAACATATTCAGGAGGACCTGAAACAGTTCCATCTACATATCCAAACAAATCATATGCTGAGAACAAACCTTCAATTTGATCACGCCAAACCAAAAAATTGGTGGCATCAAGTTTTATTGTAATGAGAAATGCCAGCTTAGAGACTAAGAACTTCATAGCAGGATGTTGATCAACGAACCAATCAGATAGCAAATTCAGGAACAATCAAACAGGAATCGTAGAAAATAGAGGAGAGAATGATAGGAAGCAACAAAGGCAATAAGAGACCTGAGAAATGAAGTAAGCTCGAAGCAGCTTTAATGGCGGATAGAGCAGCGGAAATGTTGGATCCGGGAGCAGAAATATCGGAGCCCTCGTTCCCAGCGAACGAGACCATGATGAAAGTAATACTCGAATTTTCATTAATTGCAAAAGTGGGATTACATGGTGTAACACCCAAAAAATCGGATCAAAAATGCGGATTTCATTTCAATAACAAGACAGGAGCTAGTAGGAAAGCCCACAAAGAAAGCTTTCCGATGCCACCTACCGATTGCAATTCGGAGTTCTGAGCAAAAAGGTATGATTGTTGGAAATATAGTATGCAAACGATCGCCGGGTAATACATGATTGATCGGGCCAGATTCAAAATCGAGAGCAAACCAAACGCAATCGATCACCGATGAAAGCAATCGATCGAAAATACTGAAAAGTTCAATATATGAGCAGCGATCGATCGAGGAATAATGCGAAAGTTTGCGGCGATAGATCACTTATCCGTTGCGATCGATTGCACCTGTAGAAACTGAATCTGGAAGTTGCTGATTCGGGTAAAACCTAATCAGGGAATGAATCTTTAATTAAGAGGAGATTATCCCCAAAATTTTCATAGCCAATCATAGAGGAGCATCCCATTGTGTGGGACGTCCTAGTGAATTGAGCAAGATTTGGTAGTTTCCTAGTATGGGACGAGATAAACTCAAATAAAGAATGAATCTTAATAGAGATTTGGAATCTTAACTAAATGGGGAAGCCAATGTGTTGGACGTCCATACCAAATTGGAGAGAGAGCTTGTAATTGGATGGCTAGATCATGATTAGGAAGGAGATCTAAGGGTGAGATGGAGCCTTATTGGGATAGGTAACAACCTATTTAAACCATAAGGGAGGGCTCGCCCATGCTTGGATGCCCAAAACCCTAGAATTTCTTTTGGTTTTTTTGTTCTCCTTTCTCTAAACCAAACCAGCACTATAATCTCATTCTTCCTTGCCCTAAATCGCATCGGATCGAAGGGACGAAGAAGGCTTTGCGACGAGGAGGTCGAGGCGTACGCGAGGAACCAAGTAATTCTTACGTGCGAGTGGTAGGATGATTTTTTCCCTACTTTTCTTCTATGAATTCTAAATCAGCATGATCATCATAATTGAGTTATTATGTGACTGATTTCATGGCCTTGTATGTATGTTGATATCGATTCGAGATTGTTTCATGAAGGAAACTTACATGAATGTGTTATCTATAAGTATGTTAGAACCATGTTGATCAATATGTGCTCGATCTTCACGTGCTAGCACCTAGAAGGCATCCCCACTTTGTTTGGCCATCTAAATACTCAGTTTCATGCTTTTGAAGAACATGCCACGTTCTGTCCATGTAAAATTGTCCAGTTGTTTGATCTATTTACGTCAAGTCCTAAGTCTTGTATGTCCTATATTGGGTAAGTAACCTTAAATAGTAAGTAGAATGTGGACTACTATTTTGAATCACGTAAATCTTGGTGTCATCACTCTCTGACTCCTCAAAACAGCTTTTTGATCATCTGTCAGTTCCTTGCTGGTATGTGCAAGTGTCCGGGATTGATTGTCTCATTTGGATAGTATGTATATTAATAAGATAACACTTGTACAAATAGTCTCATGTGGTGAAACACATCTTAAGATGGGAAAATTACCTAATTCCATAACCATTAAGGTTCTGTAATTGACTTAGGGAGTAGGTAATTAAAGTCAAAAAGGTATCCCTAATCAAAGTAGAGAGTAATTACACTGATTAATCAAATCAGATTAAGACTAATGCTCTCGGCTGTAACCGGTTCTGCGCCGACGGGCTGAAATAAAAAATTCATGATTAATTATAGGAAAATCAAAAAAATAAGTCATCAACGGGCTTAAAAACTAGACTCTCAGGGCTACTTATAGTAAAAATTTTAGACCTAATTCAAACTATACAGACCGTGGTGGGTGATGGAAGTAGACTGTTGTGCACATGACAGTACACAGTAATGTGAGTTTAAACTACTATTACTTACTAAGACTAGAAGATATGATAAGATTTGGTTATATTAACCTTATTATGCAATGTATGACATTATTAGTAATTATTACAGCAATAGTAACTCACTTAAAAAGGCTGATATAGTTGAGTCATCCTAAGCGGCGTGGTGTTCCGCATGTCTACACATGGCTTTTGCGTCCAGCTTGGAGTTAGTGGAGTTTCAGATAAAGTTAGAACTCTCGAATCCTATTATCTTAGTTACATTGTGGCATGTGAATCTTGTAGTCAGTTGGTGTTGGGGGTATTCCTATCTAGGGCTATGCATGGTTGAAGGTATCCAATGTATCGAAAGTATGTTAACACTTCTCTTGTGAGTCATCTGATGATTGGAATAGAGAACTCTTCTTGATTACTCATTTGGTGAGTTAATTGTTGATCGAGATATTGGAATCTCGTTATTACTCCTCTGTGAGTCAGACGTTGAAAGATGATAAATTGATTTCTAAAATGATGCAACCTTTGTTGTTGAGAATTATTGTTCAGTTCCATGTTAATTGCTTCTCCACTAAGAGTCCTTGCGAGGATCTCTCCGAGGTGGAATCATAGTATGCTGAGAAAGTCATTGCTAGATTCAGTATGATCTCTGATTAATATTGAACCTCTATAGTTCAGCCGATGAAGGCACATACGTACATTTTTAGATTGCAAGATATTACGGAAGGTCTTATAGTCTCCGCCCATTGTGCCCGTAAGCACCGATGGGGGCAGCATCCCTAGACGCATGGCCGGGTTCCAAAGAGAGTACCTCTAGGATGTTCCGGTAAGTATCTACATGAGAATGCCATCGATTGTTACTCTTTTCTGTTAGGGGAGACATTGACCATTACCCATGTTCTTAGCTTAGTAAGCCTCCAACCAATTTGTACAATGTACTACTTTCCAATGATGCATCAGGGACACCTTTATTCTCAAACATGATGCTACAGTTTGCCAAAACAAACAACAAAAATCTTATCCTTTCGTACGTTCATACCTTCTTGGCGATCTTATATCGATTGGAAGTTAAAGCGATGGATGCATGAACTAATCCTTTTGGTGCAGCCTCCAATATCTGATTTAAGTTCACACTCTCCTATTTTCATTACTAGTTGAGCAAGTGTTACAACATCGCTTTCCCTTTGGTGGGTGGGGGTGGGGCAAGAAGAAAAGCTACTGAACATAACTTATGCATTTTAGTCCTGGAATGGTGTTAGTTGATTCAGCTTAAATCTCCAAAGCCATTTAAAGCACATTGTCTGATCTGAAGGCCAAGCTCTGCTCAATGTTGATTGGCTTGACATTAGCTTGACATTGAGTGAGTGTGCTTTGAATTATCAGTCAAAGAAGACTCACAGACCTCATTTGGATGAGGGAAAGTGAAAAGTCATCCATCTATCCTTGACGAGCCTTTTTTCTTTGTCTGCTTCTCGGTTTCCCCATAAGGTCTTCATCCATAAAGATCTGAGAGCAAAAATTGAAATCTCCTTACACTATGGATGTCTGAAGTCAGAATTGTTGATATATTCTCCCTACACTTTGGATATTCGGAGTCTTAGATTATTATTCCTATTTTTCCATACTTTCGACTTGAAGTCAACTTGATTTTGGTTATTATTCAAGTAAGCCAAACTCTGTGTTTCAACCCTTATATTGTTGAGTATTCAATCCTATAATGTGATCTTTGGTTCATTGTTATCCATTATATTCTTTGTGGGTTTTTGCAGTTTACTGGGTATTTCTTCGGAATACTCTTGCATCAAGTGATGCACGCATGAAAAGAGAATGAAGCAAAGAAGGTCGCGGTTACAGGAGATGCGGCTGGCTGCTGAAGTTATAGTTTTCGTATTTTGCTTATGAATAAACTATTATGAATTGTTGGCCCGTGTGTGCCAAGACCTTGATATTTTCAATTGTTAACTATTTATTTTATCAGTTGTAATAAGACTAAGTAGGATCTTTGTTTTTCATTTCAATTATATTAACAATGTTTTATTTTGAGACTAAATGACTTAAGTGATGATGTTAGTTGCATATCCTATTGTGATGGCGTAACTGACGGTAGCGATCGAGTATTTGGTCGCGTGCTCGGGTTTCTGGCCTCTTGAACTTGGTATTATGGATGCTTCCGTACTCTGATCGAGGTCAGGAATTTCGGGGCGTAACACATGGTCTATTTAAAGACCCAGGTGTACAAAGTCGGTTATAACAATTATGACATCCTGTCCAAATGTACTGTAGTAACTCTACAGCTTACTTACAAACTAACTATGACTAAACTATACTCAGTAGGCTAATTGCATCTAACATAATCAAACACCCATCGAGCATACTCTCTGACTTTATTAGAAATTCAGTAAATAAGCAGTAAAGAACATGAGAGAGAGAGAGAGATTACTGGAAAGTAGGGCCACCGTATTTGGTCGGCGCGCGAATGAACCCGGAGGCGGCAGCAGCGGAGTGGTCCACCTTGGACCGGAGGGAGACGGAGTGGATGCCGAGGGCGTCCGGATAGAGGCCACAGAGAAAGTGTAGGTGGTTATCCCAATTGGGCTTGGAGATGTCTACGTGAAGGAACAGCTGGTTGATCGCCTGGCCGCCATCATCGTCGTCACTATCGCCGCCACCAGGGATAATGTTGGCAAGGCGCATGACGGAGATGTCTATCTGCTCGGCATCGGCATCGGCGCCGTAGGTCCGCCGCAGGACCGCGCCGCTGCTATCCAGCGCGCCCTTGACGATCGTAAAGGGCGCTGGCGGGCTCACCTTCTGGCATCCAAAAAAACTCAATATTAGGCTTAATTGGTAAGAACCCAGTTCCAATGATATATCAAAAAAGCTAAGAATAACCAAAAATCCATGAATTTGCAAGAATATAGAGATATAACCGTAAATCCAAAAAAGATAAAATAAGTATAAAGAAGAAGTTCTGGCAGATTTCAGACTGAGAAACTGATTTAAAAAGAGCAAAAGATTGAATTTTTATGACGTGAAATGTGTTTGGGAGAAATATCTGAGGATACCAATTCGAAGAAGTTGAACAAAGAAGCTGAAAAAAGCTCAATTTACTCGAAAACTAGAAAGAAGGAATGAAATTTGTATGAAAACGATTGAAAATGGTTGCAAAAGAGCAAAAATGGAATTTTATGAAGTGGAATATCTACGAAAGAAATCTCTGAGGATACAGATTTGAAAAAGTTCAGAAAAGCGCAATTTCATCGAAGATTACAAAGAGGCAGAGAGAACCCACTTGAGAAGTGATATAGAATAACCCAAAAAGAGAGAATTTCAGTGCCGAAAAGACCAAAAGATGCAGACTTTTTGCTTCATTCAGAAACGAAAAAAAAAAAGAAAATCAGATCACCAGCAGTAGCAGAAGAAGAAGAAGGGTGGACCGGAGGAGGGGCCATGTTGGAGACTTCGAGGTAATGGTCTTTGAGGGAGCGAAGGATGACGGAGTCGACGGCGGCGGAGGAGGAGGCGCTTGAGACGGGTGGCGAAGAAGGAGAGCAAGACGGGGACCTTGAGGCCTTGGTGGCCAACGAGCGACAGCTACGTTGAACGCCGGCGCCGGAGGAAGCTAGCTTACGCCACATTTGGTCTGCTGCTGCTGCTCTCTCTACCGCCGGCGGATAAAAGGGCTGCTCAGAGCTACCTGCCAGGTCTAGATTTGCATGACAGATTTGATGGACCCGATTATGAACAAATGGAAATTAGGGCACAACCAAACTCCCTTCGTCTAATAAAGCCTGTCCCCATTTACAGGAGCCGTGGACTGCCAAGATCGCTAGCGTACACACTAGGAATGTGCGCTACGAGAAAACAACTTTTTGTTGCGCACGTACCTTTCTAGCTTCTGTTTGAGGCGTCGGTTGAATCGACGCCTTTCCGGCACTTAGTTTTTTTTTTCACACAATGGAGGCGCCTCTCAACTACTACTCCTCTATCAACATCCTCTTCCGGATGAAATTTATAATTTTTCAAAACTTGATAACACATCCACAAGTATTACACAAAACATATAGAAAAACATACACAAACATATTACACAACATTAAACTATTACAAAATTATACAAAGTATTACAAATGTACTTATACAATTATAAGTGTTTAATCAATTCTCCTCAACCTATTCCTACCCCGTCCTCATGCTCGAACTGGAATTTCCTCAGGCTCAACGTCAGGTATAGCATCAGAAGAAGAAGGTACCTGACGTAGAGCATGGAGTGCACGCTGTCACCGGGTATATACTTTCGAAGAAAGGGGCCTCTCAACTTGATCGACCGAGGCGTCTGGAACAACTAGTGTGGGGTAAAACCCATCGTGTCGGTTAATGATGTCACAACATCTCATGAAGCTGATAAAGGATTTGGAACAACCTCCACTCCTTGAATCTCAGTCATAACTGGTCGAAGCAATGGCAAACTCGCAAGAACATGACCAGACATATCGTGTATTGTCTGCATGCCGCTACATAGCTATCGTAGGATCGGTCTACCAAAGCACTATGAGACTGAGCATGCACTTGTCTCACACAAGTAAGCTACAAAGGAACAAGAATATATGTTATCTACTCATACAATGGTGAATTAAATCAAATATAAAGTCGGAGATACTCACCAATGCCCGCTCAGTGTCGCCCCTCGGTTGATATAACATCTCCGCCTCATGCACAGGTGGCATGATAAGTCTCCTCATAATCGTGAAGTACCATCTCATGTATGCATTATCTGCATCTCGCTCCGTCATTGCAGGCTCCCCTTGAATGAGAGTGGTCATCCGGTCATCCCATCTAGTAATATAGGCCGCATGATGCGACCTCCAATCAAAACTCCATCGGCCTCAACGCGATGATCATTCAATGAACTCCACACCAAGAGGGGGGGAAATCTGCTCAAATCCGAACTGCAACATAACCCGATCTAAAACATGTATCTCCATGATGTCTACACATATAAGTGGCATCCTAGATAGCCACACATGCGCTCCATCCGTACATACTCCAGGTAACTGCGCTAACACATCATCATAATATGGCTGCTATGCTACCTGCACAACATATGAAAATAGTATTCGTGTCACTTCTATTTACATTCGTTATATTCATAACATGTACATTACGAATGACTAATACCTGGCCGGATCGCTGATAGTCTAGTTCAGATCTATACATCAAGAGGACACTGTGAGGATTTACAGTTTTTTTCTTTTTAGCATTCCACCTAACATAAAGAAGATGAAAAATACATTAGTTAAAATGTCAATAGAAGATCACAAAATAACTTAAATAGATAACACATACCGAACTCCTAACGGAGATAAACCATCTAGTGGAGTGCTTTGAATGTTTGGACGGCCAATATGCAATCTCTCCCACGACCATAGCTGTTTAACACATACACACCCAGCATGAATCAAATGTTATAATTGAAATAAACATTTCAGCATGAATTGGATTATTGATGGTTTACCTGGATTAGGGTGACGCACCTGGCAATCCCGAATGTGCTAGGTTGGCAAGTTTTTGCCAACTCTCTGTAGGTACCAACCTACTTTAAATATAAAGACCATTGTAAGAACATGTACCAATCCGCTGAAGGTGTGTTTTGGGTGTGACGCCTATTATGTCTAAGTTGGTTACATTTCCCACAATGGTAGTGCGATCGACCATCTACCGTCATGCCCGCACTATCCATCGCATTATGTGTTCTCCTAGTGCGTGGACGACCGGGTTTTTGTGTCACTCTTGGGGGCTTCACCACATACATAGGTGACTTTTCCTCCCAAGATCGTCGATCAGAAGGAGGAAAGAATTCGACTGCTTACACCGATCTATATGCATCAGATGTATACCAATGTCCAACTAAATCGCCAATGGGTCGCCTTCACTTCGAATGGACAACAAGTAGATGACGACATGGATGTTTGTACACCTAAAGATAATTGTAAGAACATGTATGATCGCTGTCATCCACCACATATTTTTTACCACGCATTGTTCTCACTTCATACATGTGAGAATTGATTTGGTCAATGAACATACTGCCAATAAGGCGCGTTTGTTCTTTAATCTTCCACTCAATAGTAGGGGTGTATGGGGTTGTTATGACCAATCCGACCGAATGTCACTTCACAAAGAATTTAACGATCCGGTAGAATGTGATAATCCATCGTGAGCAAGAGACCACAATTGAGGTGACAATCCACCTTCCTCACTGAGTAGCCATTTTGCTTCTGGACTTTCTGCACCAATAAGTTTCATCTTCTCATCAAACTCGTCTATGGTAAGCACAGATGCAGCTTCCCCTATCAACCTCGTCAATACATCATTTTTAAACTTCTTATGATAGTTTGCATTTATGTGTCGCATACAATATCGGTGACAAAAATGCGGATGCGGAAACACCTCAGGCACAACCTTTTGCAACCTTTTATGTCGATCAGACATGATAGTGATATAGATCCTATCAAGGACAACATGCTCCTTCAACATACGTAAGAACCATCTCCAATTAGGGTAATCCTCACCCGAAACAAGGCCAAATGCAAGAGAAAACAAACCCTTATGCCCGTCGTTAGCAGTCGGTGCCAAAAGGGCTCCTCCATACTTACCAGATAGGAAAGTAGTATCAACACTTATGACTGGGAGACAATGTTTAAAACCCTCAATACATAGCCCAAATGCCTAGCAGCAATTGCATATCATCGAGGTTATCAACCCAAAATTTCGCAGCAATTCAGTGGTGGTAGAAGTTGATGAGAGGTACCAGATGAAACAACATTATTTCAAACTTTTAATGTACCTGCTTTCCAGATGCAACTGTGGGTTCTCCCCATTCGAATGCCTTCTTTTCAAGTAGCTCGCCCAAGTTGGGGAGTTAATTTATGTTGAAAGATAATAGTTTTGAAGATGCAAGGGAGCTGGTCATATAAGGTGGCCATATGGTCAGTTAATAGCTGACTGGGTTGTATATGGTCTCATATAAGTAGTTTCAGATTCAGCAAAATATATATATATATATATATATATATATAAGAAGTTTGAAATCTGAATATGAAAAGTCAGTTTCATTTGTTTCATTTGAATCTGAAAAATTCAGATTCAGATTCAGATTGGAAAATTTCAGACATATGGCTTTTCTGGGCAGTGGAGTCGGGGCGAGCGCGGGGCGAGGAAGGTGGAGATGGGGCGAGCGCTGGGACGGTGGCTGGGGTGAGCGCAGGGCGAGGAAGGTGGTGGAGTCGCCGCCTAGGCGGTGGCCGGAGGCGAGCGTGGGGAGGCGGAGGCAAAGCCGACGAGTTGCCGGAGAGAAAACACGATATTTAGGGCTCAGTGCGGCCGAGCCCGAGCCCAAAATCTAAAAACATAATTGAAGGCGCCTTTCAGTTATAACGAAAGGCGTCGGTTCAACCGACGCCTCTATTGTGTGAAAAAAAAGATGAAGGGCGGGAAAGTGAAACCGACGCCTTTAGTATTTCTACCTTTCGGGTCAGTTTAAAAAAATGCCACGCAAGCGCTAGCGGCCGCGCTGGCTCCTGCATGGCTTGTCAGATACCCTATTTTGCAAATATTTGCTACAGTATGTCATTTTAAATTTTTTTTCATACCTTATTATATAAATTTCCTTTTTTTAATAATGCAACAGAGGGAGCAGTGAGGTATGAGTCGTACAACACATCCTTGTGAAAAAATATATTTATGTACATGAACATATCCTAATCTCTCTATCCTATGCCTAAGCTAATTTTGTATATTTATTTATTATTTTTATAATGAGGGGTGCCAAAGTCTTAGGAAGTAGGATCTATCTAGAAGGGAAGGGGGAGGGGCAAGGGGACCATGGCCCGTAGCCAATCCCCACTTGCACGTACAATGCCCCCACATTATATACACGGGGTAAATTGGGATATAATCTTAGACGGATGGCCCATTAATGCAAATTCTAGTTTTTAACATTCTTAGGGTTTGTTTGGTAAATGATTTCTAGAGTGAAAAATTTGGATTTTAGGGAAGAAGCAGCTTTTAAGAATCATGGTGTTTGGTTAGAAAGAAGTAGTTCTTAAAGAAAAATTTAGGATCCGATGACATGTTTTATAAATAAACATGAAAGGCACGCATTTTTTCTTATTTAGGGCCTCTATTTTTTATAAAATTATAAAAACTATCATTGAGAAAAGTCAATAAAGTTAAAGCTGGATTCTTCTAAAATTCAGGTATGTAGTTGTTGCCAAACATGCCCTTATAATGCTAACCTCAATTAACATGTTAACTATAATGCGATCAATATTAGTCACAAAAAAAATAATGTAATCAATTCAATACAAGTGATGTCAATAAAGCATATACTCGTCTTTCCCTTTCTTGCATCCACTGTGCACCATATCCCACGCAAGTGATCTCAATTAAACATTTTCCCTTATGCCGCCACCAATTGCCTCATACCCATTGGAAATCAGGATATGATTCCATATTTGTGGCCACCAGAGTGGGGGTTGAACTCATAGCCTCCAACCAACGCAGCGTGGTTCCTCCGTCCCATATTAATATGGTATTAGTTTAACCTTTTAGTACCCCATCCATTAATAAAAAATACTCAAGCAGTGAAACCAGTAACCTGCATTAGATCACATATCAATTCATCTCTAATCCTGTCAAAATATCCTCTTTTAGCCACTTAAAATGGTCATGTGGGCCAACTCCATCATAAAGAACATGCTCAAAACAAGATGTGTACTTGCCCCAACCTAAATCTATGGCTGCACTAATACTCCTAAAGGGCACACCTCTAAATCTGGTGAAATGTTATGGCTCCTGGATGCATCTAAGGTGGCACCATGATCATGGTCATGTAACAACTATAACAATATAACAATAAGCAGATGAGATGTAAGTGGAGGGCAGCTTCAAGAGTTCTATGTGATAAACGAATTTCAAATAGGCTTAAAAGGCAAGTTCTAGTCCATCAAGAGCCTTTTAAACCATCCTATTTATAATTAATATGGTTTAAACAAAGTATTTAGGGGCCGTTTGGTGTTTCAGCCTGGTTAGTGAAAAATCCGGAAAGCTACAGTGAAAGTGGATTTTTCACGAACCAAGCGTTCTTTGTCATTAGACCTGCCAGAATTTATACAAAAAACACCCAACTCTATCAACCAAGGTGATTATAACAGCTCTATGTGTTGGGCTTGCAAAATACTTTTAAACTTAAAGCCATTTTCAGAACCATGCACCTGCAATTTATGCCGAAGCCCCCGGGACCGGAAACAGCAGAAAGGGTTTTGGTTTGCTCTCCTTTGCAATGTGGTGTTAGAAGACTAGTGGCCGTACGCATACTAGCACCGGTCGGAGTTGCAGCGGACCAGTGCTGGTACATATGTCGTCACTTAATTTCCTTTTTATATGTTGTCACTTTAATTTGCTTTAATTTTTTGTGCTAAACCTTGAATCGTTTTATTTTTCTAGCTTGTGGCTGATGGGATTGCAGACTAGAGAGCAGAAGATTTTGCATAATGGGTTCAGTGGTTAAGAAGGGGGTAATGGTGAGAAGGGTGAGAAGGGCTCCGAGCTTAGAATGACCAGTTGCTGATGTATCATCAAATTTTGTACTGATTGAGGAGACTAAATTTTTCCACAATGAAATACTTTTGCCATTGCTTTCTATTTTGATGCTTCGGTGTTAAACTTGTAAGATGGTCCGGTATAATGCAAAAAATTCAGCCAAACGCCCAACAGCTGGTGTTATAGCACCACCCTTCAATGATGGGAAAAGATGAATTGTCGAAACATATGTATCTATACACATTTCGCAGCGGTGTCCATTATGTTTTCAGCAAATAAAAAAATTTGTGATAGTAGCGAGACCTCCGCGAGCCTGTTTTCAGCACACAATCCGTTAATCAACAGACAAGGAAGAACATGGCTCTCATTCATCTTCTTAGACACCTTCATAGCCTCGTCTATCTATTCATTAGCACAAAGCATTGCCACTATCACAGTATAAGTATTACGACAGAGTAAGCCTCTTTCCTTCTACCTGCCTTTCTCAAATGATGGATGATAATGTCGTAAGTTCGCGAATTTGGATGAAGACCATAGATCTTCATCTCATCCAAAAATCTGTAAGCATCATTAAATCTAGAAGCTGAACAGTAAGAACCAACAACTGCATTCGGTTCTTCACCTTCTAACATGTCTTGATTTGTTAATAGTGAGTGTCAATAAGTCTATTAAAATCCGATACATCCGGTTCCAGCCTGAACCGCGCTATCTGGCCGAGTGTCTCGATTGTGTCCTTGATCCTCCTCGCTCGGGCATATCATCGAACAACTAGAACAAACGTTTCTTTGGTCAGCAAACCTTTGATCTTCATGGCGTCCATCATGTTCCATATCATCCTAAACTGTTTGATCTTGCCCAATGCTTCAATCAGACCATGAAACATCTCAGTCGTGTGCTTAAACCCCCAGTCGTTGGCAAGTATTCTACACAACTTTTTGACGTCCTGAGAGCTTCTCTTAAGAGGAAACTGGCGCCGGACTAGTTGATCGAACTGAAACAGTATGAACCGACCGGTGATGTTCTAGACTAAAACTAGGATGAAGATTGAAGACATGGATTATGATAACGATTGAGCTTTTGTGGTCGACGATGTGAATTTTGTGGTTGGGCAGGAGGCGAGGGGGTCGGCGAGGGCGACGAGATGCATCGGGCAACAAATTATGTGTCCAAAGCCCATCCCCAGTACTCGCAGATGATGGGGGAGGAGCTCAGCGATGGCTTCTTCCTTAGCTTCTCCATGTAGTCGGCGACGGCAGTGCCTTCTGGCACTTCTTCAGCTCATGGGCTAAAATCGCCCGGACCGGCTCAGACCATCTCCCCTACCTGCCAGTAACTATGTGATGTGGTGGGCGAGCTGCTGGGCTGGGCGGCGCTGCGTCTGCACGAGAGAACCACACAAAGAGATGCTCAAGAGAATTCATGGTCTGTAGAGAAAATAGACTGCTGCACACCGCACACGATTCAGACTCACAGGCGATGGCCATGGAGGATGAAAGTGCAGGAGAGAGATTAAAAGAATGTCGTGGGCTTAACTGGCTATGGTTAAATTGCTTGTAGATTGGTAAGTGAGTGACATCCGTAGATTATATATAACAGTCTTCATAAATTTGGTTGGAGAAAAAATATCTCCACTCGGTTGGAGAGTACCTTTAGGGGAAAATTTATGAAATGTAGGTTGTGTTGGTATTAGCAGATGTAATGAAGACTAATAAATAAGATTAAAAGGGATGTATGTAAATAATACTAAGAGAGAATTAGACCTAATAGAACTTTGATAGAATAAATGAGAAATGATATTCTTTGTTTTCTCTTACAAAAGAGATAATTCAAAACATGCTAAAACAGAGGCGTATAAGATCTATGTCGCCAACCCCAAGTTGTTGGGAAAATGAGCTACTTAATTATGATTATAATTATGATGAGGAAAGATACACGCTCATTTAGTAGTATCGTCCACGTGAATTGTTGTACCCCTTGCCGCTGCCTTGGTATGATCCTCTTGACTCAAAGCCCTGATTCTGTGAACCTTGAAGGGCAGGCTCTCTATAGGACGATTCCAGGTGTCCACCACCATATGGTGCAGAAGGTGGTCCACAACCATGCGGGTCAACATGGCCACCACTGTTAGGGTATGGACACAGTACTAGTTGCTGGTAGGATTGCTGCCGAGCCTGTGATTCCTGGCGAAGAAATTCATCCCTGCGACTGGCTTGACGGGCTCGCATTGTCAATACCTTCTCCTGATATTGTGCATTAATGTCACCTATTCTCTGAATAATCCAATCATCAAAATAAACTCTCAATAACTATTTAGCAAAATAACTCTTAGGCTTTCAAATATCATTACACATTTATGCTGAGCAAGGTGGAAAAAAAGGCCAAGAACTAAAAGTAAGATATCTGGTACTTAAAGTGTTAAGCCATTCAAAAAGATGGAAATTAATCATCATGCATGATGCAACATTAGCAATACAAGATGAAGCCAAAGCAGGAGCCAGGAAGTAAGAACCAAGAAATTACCAAATGCATTTTAGAAAGACAAAGGGTACTTGGAAGCTGAAAGCCCCAGAAGCCCGTTGAAGTAGTGCTGCTAAATGCAGCTCTAAATTATATCACAGTAAAAACCATCCAAATGTCAAACAGTTACTTTATAGTCAACATCAAGACCAATTAAGGTGACTTAGTCAATGATGTACATACCAAACACTATTATATTGAGTAGTTCATGTGAATATAGTATGGCCATATGTCTAGATACTTTCCCAAGTAATTAAATGATGGTTTAGCAAATTCTTATCATGCACCAAAAAAATTTCCTATTAACACCTAACTCCAGTTGCTATGTGGATTAGAAGACCTAAAGTGAGAGATAGGAACTTAAGTTCAAGTTCTGAAAAAGCATCTTCAGAATAGTATGATGAATTAGCCTACCTCCCTATGCCTTGATATTTCAGCATCTTCTGCATCATGCAATTCCTTGGCTAGTTTCATAATTTCGTCGAGAAAATTCTGCTCAAGACTTTCTAATGTACGTGGCATACTTGCATCCTCGTAAGCTGCTCTAAGATCTTGTTCATTGGACACATCTTTCGAATCTTTGTTTCTGCCTCGTTTCTCTAAACCAAATTTTGACTCCGGACTTGAACCTTGATATCGTGATCGAGATGCATCACTCCCTTGACCTGCAGAAAAACATGTAGCCAGGATGAAGCAAATTAGTCGGAATAAACAAATTTTTACCATCCGGTACAAATGTTCAGCTAAATCTCCTAAAAGATATCAAATGAACAGGTGCAACACACTCCATTTACCATCAAAGGACTCTTACTATTGTATTGTTTACTACAACAATCATTGACACGGATACACATTTTTCCATTTACACATATTTTCTGCCAATTATTATTTTGTGATAGCAGTGGCCCAACTTTTTTTTACAAAAAAACATGTCACAAACCCCACGCTTTGTTTCAGCCTCATCAAAACTCTGCCATATCTCCATCACCATCTCCACTTCAACCCAATTCTTCGACTTCACTTAATTCAAAATGCAAACATCACCAATTTCTACCACTCTCCTCATCAAACTGCAATGATGGCAGTCACTTCTGGCTGCTATCACCTGCAACTACCTTCAATTCCTGCTGCTTTTGGCCAGTTGATGTTACTACTCTTAACAAAATTATACTTAAGAAACTCATTAGAGCCGACTTTTATCAAAGGAAATAAGAAGTCAGCAATGATTCAAGGCCATGCCAATGTCACATCTACATTAGCACATAATCGCCTTCAAACTGACTACATCCTCAGTAGAACTGAGACAACCTAAATGGGACATTTTACCAGGGCCAGGTTGTCTCAAAGGCACTATGCCTCAAAACATCCAGTTCTATCTTCCATAATAGTCTATACCACTTAGTATATTTCAAGAGCATCAGGCTCATAGCGTGCCAACCTAAATCTTCCATTCAGTTAAAGCAACATATACACAGGGCAACTCATGATTTAGTAAACAGAAGAACTAGCTCCATCTAAGACTGGTCTTTCAGAAAAAAATATCAGCCGACTCCACTTACACAACCCTGTGACTAGTGGTCCACTTTCTCTTTACTCATATATGCCTACAAATCTAAATATATTGCTAAAACTAATAGCCTGTTTGGTATCGTTTTTTCCAGTGTTTTTGTCCCAAGTTTTGGATTTGGGGACGGGGATGGGCCTGACAACCCGCTTCCCCAACTCAGAACACGGCCCAAAGCCCTTTGCTATCTTCTCCAAAAGTAAAACACCCCCTCGGGTGTTTTATTCTCATAAATGTTGGATCTGGCTGACTACAGTCTCGTGCTCGCCTCGACGTCTCCACCCCTCCCCGCTCGCATCTGTTCACCTCTCTTCTCCCTGTCATGGTGCCGCCTACCCCTCTTCTCTGAGCCCACCGCTGTCCGTCACCTGCCGGTCTTGCCTCTTCTTGCTTCTCGCCGTCCTCTTCTTCCTCCTCACTGCCACCTTCTACCACTGCCGCCGCTGCCGCCGCCACCGCCCACCACCACTACCTCCGCCTCTTCATCAACTCCTCTGACCCAGTTTCCATCTCCTCCACCATCCGCTCCCTCACCTCCTCCCCACACCTCATCGGCACACCGGCTGCCCTGCATTCGGCTCCTTTCCTCCGCTGCTTCCACCTCACGGGCCTCAAGGCCCCACGGTAAACTACTCTGCCCTTCTTTCCTGCCTGGCCTCCGCCTCCCACTTCCTCACCTTCCCCAACAGCTCCTCCCTCCTCAAGCCTGGCATCTCTGGTGCTGCAGGGGTAGTGCCACTGTACAACACCTATTCCCATCCAGCCGCCTCTGCCCCTGCCGATTTCGCTGCCCTCCGCCGCCTCAGCGTCCGCATCGTGGCGCTCCGGCGGGGCGGCAGGCTTCCGACATGGGTTAAAGAATGGTTTTGGTTTGATCATCTTACGTTTTGTAAATGTATACATTTTTGCCAAACAGGTTGAAACTAAGGGAAAAGTTTAAGTGAGATCGTTCTCATATAGCTTGCATGAGCCTGAGTAATCTTGAGCCATCAGTTCAAGATCTGACAGCAGTGATGATACACACTTACCTACCCAGTGATTTGACATCTGCCGTCAGATCTTGATGTGATGGATGGAGATGGCTTGGCTTATGCAAGCTACATGAGAACGATCTAAACTGGTCTAAAACTAAATATATAGCAATTTTAGAAACTGGGACAGAAAATTAAATGCACTGTGTTGGGGATGAAAACGTTCCAAATAGGAAATTGCTGCCAAACAGGGTATAACACCTTTACAATAAAATGAAGGAGGCAAATTATCCAAAATTAGGCATCAGATCTTAAATGAGATGCCCTCATAAACAAACTACGCCTTATAGTTTGCATTTCAAACATACCATGCAACAGTGCAGGCACTCAATAGAATTTCACACTTACTTCACATTGCGCACACAAACCCCAAGTAAAGACGTGCAGATAAAGGCATTGGCACAAAAAACTAGCCCAATTTTTATAGGATGAAGCAAGTTCAGGTCTTGGATACATTGGCATCCACTCCAGTGACAAATTGGTCCATACAAGATCACACTGTAGACCAAGATCCATTTTAGTAACACTAAAGTAGAGATATGAATTACTGTACAAAAACATCCTTAAAACCACATTACTAACCCTGTCTTATGAAATTTAATGCATTCAGATCATTTGTTAAACCTCTCTACATCTTATCTAGCCTCTTGTGAACCTCATAATTCAATAAAATGAGTGGCAGAACCCAGCCAAAATTGTGCCGAAGGGGGAAGACCCCAATCATGGGCCTCAAGCAGCTGTCCATAACAATGGTACTAGGGGGACTCAAATATTTTTATTGATATTTTGGGCCCATTTCAGATGCTTGGGTCACCTCCATTTCCCCTTTGCCAATTCTCAACACAAGTTGACTGCATATTAACAGCTCAAACTTACCACATTAAATAGAGGATCCACTCATGGCACAACTTTTCCGATCTCTTATTCCTTTCATTTTTACACCGATATGGTACCATTCTTGCAAGATACCGTGAATCCTATACTTTGGAAATCTCTCCAAATTGAGCTGTGTTGCAAACTGGCTTCTCATTGGTTACAACTAATAGGTTTTACTTTCTCTGCCTAAAGCCCAGTTTTTATACTATCTAAAGTTCTTCCATTTAGAAACTTATATAAGTCATGATTTTATGAATGCTTAGATCGTAAATGCCACAGGGATCAATACCCGGGCCTTATTTGCTAACAAACCAGGTTCTACCAACTTAGCAGAGATAGTTAAGGACATGACATATGACCAATTATCACCAACTAATATATGTAAACCCCACGCCACCATATTTTTACCCATATGTAGGAGCAAAGAAAACAGACATGCAGACTAAGTCAGACCACTTGCCTTCTTTGTACTGATGAGATGACATCATGGTTGACCCTTTTGCGTCATCACGATCCCACTGCCACCGCCCCTCTGCTTTTGGTGGCATGTATTTGTCATCTTCACTGGCCAAATGATCTCGCTGTCCCAAATAATTGCTCATTGCAGGGCTCTGCTGCATTCTTTGGCCAGAAACGTGTTGCATTTGAGAAGAAATCATTGGGTTGACACCAGTATCAGCATAGTGTCCATGCCGCCTCATCTTTTAACCCACCCACCAGGCTAATCCGTACGATCACCTAAGATACACAACAGCCAGCAAACTCCAGCTTTTAGAATCATGTATAATAGAGAGCTGAACTCGTCTGATATTGACATTGAAAGAAGAAACTGACATGAATTTAGAAACTAGTAATCAAACCAAGTACCCAAAATATTATTCCCTCCTTTCAATAAAGCTCATCAGCATTACAAAATGATTGAAATTTATTGGACTTTAAGGTCCATATTAAAAACAGAGTTTCTCTCCCTCTCTCAGTGTTTTTGGTCTTGAGAGAGCCAACCCAGCCATGTAACGTTCTGAATCCATTTTTAAAACCCAGACCAGCTTCATGGGATGGATGGAGTATAAAGAACTACTATACTGCTATATGAACAAACTAGTAAGGCAGCCACTGGTGACTCCACAACAAATTTTGTTCTAGTAAGTAGACTGTAAATTGGTCTCAGGCTAATCCAGAAAATCACCTAAGCTACACAACATCCAGCGAAATCTAGCTTTTACAACAAAATAAGTAGAGAGCTGAGCTCATCCGAAATTGACATATAAATAAAAAACAGGTATGATTCTAATAACTAGTGGTCAACAGAGTAACCCAAATGTTTTTTTCTCTTAGGTAACACTCGCACACCCCTGTATGCAATCAGGATTCGATCCTCGAGTCTCGAAACTCTCACACAACTGAGAGAGATCCGACGAGTCCGATTACGGATGGACATTGCAATGTCCTAAATGTTATACTCCCTCTGTCTGGAATCAGTAGTAACATTTGGTTTGGTAAAATGAACTGATTTTAGTTCATTTTGAAAAACCAAATGTTAAAGACTAATTGCGTACGGAGGGAGAAAAGCACCATTATACTGCTATAACTGGCTCCGACAACCACTGTTGAATTGTTAAAGAAAACTTGTAAGCTTTGTAAGTTTGTTTCAATAAGTGGAATGTCAATTTGCCACCAATCTTCATTTTGCAGTCTCCCCTTCCCCCTGGAAACTAGTTGCAGCCGTTCTAACCCGAAAACCAACATGAATCAACCCAAACAACACAATGACTATAAAACCCACATACCACTCCCTCAAAACTACTCCATCAATTCCGAATTACTCTGTATATTTGAGTAAATTGCTGTTTTAATTGGACCATGTTAGCAAGTCGCGTGACTTCCTATCCCGATCCCCTGTCCTGCCCATCTGCTTTTGCTACAGCTCTCCTTTGCAACCCTCGCCGCCCACTCCACCAATTTCAGCTTGGCAATCTCCACCTCCCCTCAAACATATAAAAACCACCACTATCTTTAGAAACTAGTAATAGAAGATGCAGCTACATTCTAAACAGTTAATTTTAACTCTGGAGAAAACTGCAGGTTCTGTTAAACTTGCTGCATAAACCTTTGTGATAAACAGCAGAGACAGTAGAAGTATATAGCAGGCCATATGGTAATGGAATCAGGCCCCCCATTTGCATAATCATGCCTCGAGTTCGCATTCCAGGATAGTAACCTCAATTTCAATCAACGACACTAATCAAATCAATATTCTATATCAAACAAAACAAAAAGACAATATTTTTAGGATGCTAATAAAGAATGCTAGGTGAAAAAGAGGAAGAGTAGGTTGTCTTAACCAATTTCAGCTTGGTAATCTCCACCTCCCCTTAAACAAACAAAACCACCGAAACAGTTATAAACGAAATAGCAGATGCAGCTACATTTTAGAGCAGTAAATGATTAAATTCAAATTCAACAACTTAGAGCACAGACTAGGACACAGACGAAGACCTTGTGCGGCGTCAGGGTGAAGGAACCACCGCCCGCCGCCTTGGACGAATTGGCCGCCATTTTTGTTTGGGAAAATCATTGCCATTATGGACAGAAATTTGGGCTCGCAGAAGGTCTCCTCTTGGGTAACAGTGAAAGGCCCTACATAAATAACAGACCCCCATCTTCCCGTGCTTTCGGCCATGAGGGCAAAGTCGGCCATGTAATGCTGGTCTCGTGTTTTTTCAAATGCAGACAGGATTTTATTGCACGGAGGAGTACATTTCGCAGAAGAAGAACAAATTCTACGAACAATTTGAAGATTTTCGACATCAGCGGAAAATTTAGGTTTCTCGAATTTGCAACAGATCAAGAAATTAAACAAAAAAGATTACATTTATCATGGACTGACCTCAATGATGGAAGTAGGTGAGCGACGAGGTGACCATTTTCCGTCCAATTCACCGGCGGAGGTAGCCGGCGAGTTCGCTTCGCCGGCGCTGTGATCACCTGAGGAGAGCTGTGGAAGCACCAGGGTAAAATGGAAGAAGCTGGAGGGGATGGGTTGGTTCATTCGGCTCAGAGTCCGGTTCACTACTTTGGGTCGAATAAACCGGCCGGTTTGTCTGGTTGACCCGACCCGACGAGTTCGCGATTAGAAGGGGCAGATCAACCAACCTCTTAGATGTTTGGTTCACCAATTTAGTAGAATTTGGGATTACACGACTCTGGTGCCCAGTCATCGCTGCAACTATGATTCGCGGGGTTATTAACAGCGGGTTTGACGATGATTCCGGAAGAGTCAAAAAAAATGCTGTCACAGTTGCGGGTTTTATGCGGATTCCAGATAAAAACTAAATTCAAATTCATTTTATTCACATTCTTTTATTGTACAAAGATTCTTTTGTGTACATACAATACTCTTTCAATTAATTCGAATTTATGCCTTGTTTTTATAGTTTGTTTAGTGTTCGTGTTTCACGGATTAAAACTTCGTTAGGCATGTCTTTCTCAAGTTTGCCACGAGGCAAGAACATTTTATGCTTCTTGTTTAGTCCCGTAGGCTTGAGAGCCAATTGGGTTGTTGAAGAGTCAGCTAATCGATTTAACAAAGATTTGTGTTGTTCACAAGGGTCAAACTAGAAGATGGAAGTGAGAGAAAAGTATTGTGCATGAGTTGTTGTACTTTTTTTCTTTTTTTATTGTTTGTAGGGATTATGTATTTGGCCCTTGAAGCTCTTGTATTTCTTGTGAAGAGCTTCTAGTTCAGAACGAATTGATTGTCTAAAGTGCATAAAATTGGAATTTTGTTTGGTTCATGAATTGGAATTCTGAAGGAATTGAGTTACATTACGAATCTCCTTGTGCGCCTAAGAAAGTTCGAAATTTGTTTGTTTTATGAATTGGAATTCAGAAGTGGCCAGGTAAGGGAAATGGTATTCTAGATGATTTTCAAGAGTACAAAACGAAGGAGCATCACAAGGCAATGTTTGAAGGGTCGCTGGAGGAAGCCTGAGGAGGAGATGATCAAGATCAATTTCAATGGGGCAGTCTTGGAGAAGGAGAACGAGGCAGGCACTGGTTTTGGGGAACTGGATTGGAAGGTGAAGAAGCTAGGGGGCGGCTAGTTGACGTCTAGCCCAGGGAAATCAGAGCTGCCATTCTAGCGCTTTAGTGGGCAATCGAGCAAGGGGCGGGGCGTCCAGGGTATGTATTAAGGGAGATGCGCTTAATGTTATTAGCGGCCAGTTTTGAGGCTATTGAATCCATGGAAAATCGTCTTGCCGATATCGCCGATATATTGGTATCGGACACAAACCGATACACCGATACCATATAATCTCGGTTTTTAAAATTTTTTCAAATATCGGCGATATGTATCGGTTTCGGACCGATATATCGGTATTTTTTGAATTAAAAAATAACTTTTTAAAAAAAAAAATTTAAAAATTTTTTTCTTTTGAAAAAAAACTTTCATGTTTGTTTTCTATCCTAATATGCATATTTTGAAATGTATTCTTTGTTTAAATTAGTATAACTCATTTTAGAAGTTAGATTGTGAAAATATATGGTAAAAATTAGTTTTTAACAACCGATATTTTTTTACACAATATCTCCGATATATCTCTGATATTTCATCTCTTTGGCCGACCAATATTTTACCGATATCCGATACGACATTCCATGATTGAATCTGCTCATGGTGATATGGTGCACGCTGTGCCCAATGGGTTGAGAGGTTGGTTTATTGGGAACGGGGGTCCCTGGTTTTGTCAGGAGCCACCTTGATTTTGATCTGTCAACTGTGATTATTTGTACTCACACCTCTATCGAAAAAATATTGAGAGGAATTCAAAAGGAACTGAGAAAGTAAAAAAACTTCAATTTTTTGTCACTAAAAGAAAACTGAAAAAGAAAGTTAGTGGAAAAGATGAATCAAAGACAAAAAAATGAACACCTTTGATTTTTTAATCTTTTGGCTAGGGGTGTAAACGGGTCCGGATGTTTGTGTTTGTCCATCCATCCGTCCGTTTTGCTATCCAAACGGACATAAGATTATGTCCGTCACAGACACAGACAAATTTAGTCGTCCAGAAGATGAGTGGATGCGGCTACAGATAGTGTGTCCGTGTCTAGAGCCATCCGTATCTATGTCCGTGATAAATTTTAAGATAAAAAATGTCCGTGTCCATATCTGTCCATGTCCGTCTATATCCGAAACGGACACATAGGAGTGTTTGTACGGACGGCGGACGGACGGACAACTGATTTTAAAATAAACGGACAGCTTTCGCACCAAAGGGGCAGCCAACACAAAGAAAAGCAGCAATGGCAGTGGAGGAGGCTTGGCCTACGACGGCAGGGGCAGCCAGGAGCAAAAGCACCCTTCCAGCCCCAGACACTGGGAGTCGAGCAACTGCACAGCAAAAATTAAACTACAAACCCACTGTGTGCACCCCAAAACGTTAATTTGTGGTGTCCACAATGTCAACAGCAAAGATGCATTTAGTGGTTTAGGCAGTGTCATTTTGGAAGTGAAGTCTGCATTTTTATGAAATAGATAATAAGTAGATGTAATATTGCCATATAAGAACATCCACGCGGTTATTCAGAAATCAGAATATATGACTTTTCACATACAAATGCTCGAAGACAATATAGGAGGGAGCTTCGAGAGGAGTCTACTGAATAATGTCTGAAAACAACTAAAAAATTGTATACCTCACCAATTCAGGTGTTTTTATCATCATTTAACTAAGGAACTCTGTACATAAAAGAACTGCAAAATTTGCCATCATTCATTATTGCTTTAGTCCTGTTGAAGTTCTTTTTCTTATTTACTACTCCCTCCGTCCAAAAATATCTATCCTCATTAGAAAACCAAAATGAACTAAAATCAGTTCATTTGGGTATTGAAAGGAGAACCTATATTTTTGGACGGATGGAAGTAATACAGAATGGCGCAAAGGACTTCAACAGGAGCTCACCATATGGTCCCAACTTCATTAAATAATACTCCACGGTTGTCATTCCCCTCAATCCTGTTTACCATGCTGGAAAAGAACACCACAAGAAGTACAAAAGAAGCAAAAGGGGGAAGAATTTCACAATTACAATTTTCTATACAAAGAAGAATAACAAGAGTGTTTTTTTGTCGAATAAACCTAAAACTATGTACACATGAAACTAAGAAGAGCTGTAGCCTTCCTTTCTCAAACGTCATTTGTTAATTCCTGTCAATAATAGTGTATAGAATAACAGTTGGTGTCTCAGTAGTTCCAAAAGATTTGGTTGACTCTGTAAACTTTCTTAATGTAGTTTTGAATCAATTTAGAATATGTCCCTTGTTTCTGCATATTAAACTATAAAAGTGGTTCCGAACTAGAATTGAAATCTCCTTTGCCAAAAATCTCAAACACAATTGGATCAGTTAAAATAACAGGCGGATTGTTACTATCCATCTTGTTTAAAGCGAAAGATAATTTTTTTTCCCAGTTTCTTATTGACACAGGCATCAACAATACAACCATATGTCACAAGATCAGGGCTAACCTCCAGGTGCCTCATGTGTTTGTTATGACCCTATTCTAGTTAGGTTAGGATTAGTAGTTTTATTCATTAGTTGGATTACTAGGACTAGATTCTTATGTCAATTAAGATTATGGTTTAGAGTCTATAAATATGTAAAAGATCTTCCCTAATTCATTACAAAAAAAATCAATGAAGTTTATTTACTAGTTTAATATTAGTCTTTCTTAGCCCTAATCCTACTCTTTCTTCCCTTTCTCCTATAATGGATTCTCCTACAATTGACTAAAGTTTGCTTCACTTCCAAACTCTCTCACCTTAATCACCCTCCACCTCTGATGGCCTCCGCTTCTTCTCTTCCTCTCCTCTTGCTATTCCTCCTCCTCCTCCTTCAAACCCCTCTCCCTTCCCCTCTCAAACCTCCACAGACCAGCCTTGTCAGAACACTCGAATCGAATTCCCCGAAAACCCACCACAACAACAAGAAGTACCCACCAAGCCAATTGAACTCCCCAACACAAAGCCTTGCTCCTCCCTTATCCTCCAGCACGATTTCGGCTTCAACTAAGGAAAGCCCCCCATCACCACCGCCTACACGCCGCCCGTCAACTGCCCGTCTTAGAATTTCTCAAAAATTGTCCTGGAGTGGACTGCCACCTCAGCCGGCTAGCAATTTGATCGAATTTTCAGCGTCTGGTTGGCTGGTGTTGAACTCCTCCGATCCTGCACCATTGAGCCCAGAAAGACAAGCATTGTTTGGACGGTTGAAAAGGACATTACCGGGTAATCCTCCATGCTTAATAGCCCCCAAACATTGGCTGTTTATTTAGGCAATTTGGTTGATAATGTGTATACAAGAATTTACCATGTGAATTTGACATTTCACTTCAATCCAACTAATGAAGGAAACTACTAATTTTAACCTAACTAGAACATGATCATAACAATGTTCAATGCTTAAATGAAGATCCCAAAACAAAATCATTCTTGAAAAAGTCAGAGAACAGATGTTGAAAGTAGTAAGGTCAGGTGAAAACCCAGACTCCTAACATACTAAAAAATTCCCTTTGTATGCTCTTCATTTTAAAGTTAGCAACATAAGATAGCGATAACATATTCCAAAGGGTGTTTCCACAGTTCTTCCTACCAAGACCGACATCTCTCAAGAACTCACCCAACTCATAGAATCTCTGCTTTCTTATGTAAGCAAGTGCATGGCTCTAATTACTTCTTTCTCTATATCTGGATCTCTTCAGGCGAAAATAGGCTGCTTCCATTTCACAAAGAGATCCAAAAATAGAACAGTATCTAGCAAATGCATTACTGGTAGTTGAATCAACGTCAAAACCACTTGAAATCATCTTTTTCATTATAACTTCCATCATATAGATAAATTGAATGTAGCCGAAACGAGAATGTTAAAGGTGGATGAGAAATATAGCTAGGAGAGATAGGATTTAAAATAAATATATTTGTGAGAGTTTAGGAGTAGCTCCTTTAGAGGAGAAGCTAAGGGAATGTAGGTTACATTGGTATGGGAAAACCAATAGATGCCCCTATGAAAAGATTATAAAGGATGCATATAAAAGATGTCAAAAGAGGGAGGGAAAAACCTAAGAGAACTTATATGGAGTTAATAGAAAAAGATCTGACTTACTATCTCCTACAAAAGAGTTTGCACATAACAGGCCTAAATAGAGGCGCAAGATCCATATCACTGATCCAAATAAATTGGGAAAAATGCGCTACTTGATTATGATATCTAAAACATCAAACCTATTGGAACTAAATTGAAGGTTTTGCAAAGGACCTTGCACTCTGCTATGACTTCTTTTAAGCAGAGAGGGATAACTTGTTAATATGTTTAGCTTACCTCGGTAGATTATAATTATATCTCAAATTTTATACTATTTCTTAGAAGGTCACCGGCCATTCCTTATGAGATTATTACTATCAAAGTTGTACCACATTTATGTCCACTGATTTCCTTGAACCAAATGAAATGAAGATTCATATAGCTTGGGACATAGGTGGTGAACATGTTTTTCTTCCTTCGATCCAAATGCTTGTAATTTTTATGAGGATGGTCGTGTGCATAATTATCTCTTTCTAGTTTGCTGTTTATTGGCTTTGTCTGATAATTTGCTGGGTTTTAGAAGACACCTTTCGGAAAAAGAAAACATGCCTTGGATTTAATTCATTGTAGTGTTGAATATGATTCATCAACATATTGTTTTAACTTGTTCATGTATATTCTTTGAACCTACTTGTTTTATTTCTCAATCTTGTAACTAAGGGGCCGTTTGGGGCATGATTAAAAGCAAAACATCCACTATTTTGCTACACTATAGCATTCATATATTTTTTTTCGATCCTACTGAAACACCTCAAGTCGTGTTTCAGCTAGATGGGGAAAAAAACATGGATGCTAGAGTGGATCTTGAAAATCCACTGTGGATATTTGCTTATAATCACGCCCCAAACGGCCCCTAATATTACAGCCTCCTCCATTTTTTTCTACACATTGAGTTTGTCAATTTGAATCTTAAATGCTTGGAAATATAATTTTGACGTGTGAATTTCTTAATTGCTTTAGTGTGTTAGTCACCTCTCTACAAATTTGTTTAATTGACATTATTGTATGCATTCCAAAGTTATAATTGTACTTGTCAATCCAGCTGGTGGGGCGCTGGTTGGTTCTGTCCTTGTCGAGAGAGAGTTGATGCAGAATAAGAAGCTAATAAGTATTATTTAAGTATTTTTACTTATATTAGGGTTAGTTTAGTCTTTTTATCATGTTGGATTTTCTAATCTTTCATGTAAGTCAAGTTTTACTATATAAAGCCTGTGAACTATTATAATCGGTGGTTTTAGAGATGAATATATTAAAGGGTTATTCCGGTTCTTCTTCTTGGCCTTTGGCCTCCCCTACTCGAGCTTTGGCTCCCCTTGCTTGGCTACGGCCCCCTGCTTCTTCATTTTACTCTTCTTTATTGCTAATTTTGATTAAACATAGAAGCCACTCCATCATAGGTCCAGGGGCCAAATCCATGTGGGTAGTGTTGTGACGGATGCATGAGTTCTTATCCATCTATCTATATAGCTTAAGTGTAAAGTCTCTGGCACAACGTTTTATGTCCAGGCAATACATAGTGGGTAATTTATCAAAATGCTGGAAGCCATTTGGAGTTCCTCTCATCACTAGGCTATCTGGTGTTTTGAATGGGTCTGCTATCCAACAAGCTTTTCTAAATTTAATGAATCCATTTCGTAAGCCTCAAGAGGCTGCCGAGGATAATGTGGATGATAGTATAGAGAGTGTAAAAGGTGATAGCACTGAAATGAATCCTTCTGTTGCGATCATTGAAATTCAATGTCATCGACAGGATGATATGTAGTTAGATACTGGATTAGAGTTCTATGTGACAGATGAGAAGGATCTTTAAGGAGCTCTGAAGTTGGCAATGGATGAGCCACTCTCGTTAAGTGACTTAAAAGGGCGGTTACATGAGATCGTATATTGGTCAGAGAAGGCTGTTGAGCACTATGATATGCAGCTTCTTTATTCATTGCCAGAGGTTTTCAGGTATGGATCTTCAACAAGGAGGCCTCAGGAGACTGTTTCTCTCTATTCTTGTCTAGATGCTTTTTTGAAGGAGCCTGTAGGAGCAGAGAACATGTGGTAAGATAATTTATTAATTGCACTGCAGTCAACTCTCTTATGTGCATATATTGTTCCTAGATGGTATTTAACAATAGTGTAGAAAAAGTAGGATGTACTCTCTCCATCACCCTATTCGATTTCTCAAAATGAACGAATTTCTTTCATATTGAAAAACTAAGTGGGAAACTTAATATGGACATCTCTTTCTGGGCTTGCCTTGTTTGCAATTTGAAGCTTTTGTTGTACTGTCCAGGCACTGCCCTTCATGTAAAAAGCATCATCAAGCTACCAAAAAATTAGATCTGTGGAGGCTGCCAGAGATTCTTGTTATTCATCGGAAAAGATTTTCTTCTCAAACTATATAGCTAGTAAGAATTATCAGTTCTCTAATCATTATGTGTTGTATGGAGTAATTACTATGGGAGCATGAATGGTGGTCATTATACAGCTTTTGTCAATGTGAGTGATGCATCAACATAATCATAATTAATTAGCGCATTTTCCCAACTATTTGGGGTCGGTGACATTGATTTGACGCCAACATTGAGGCATGTTTTGTGCCAACTCCTTTGTAAGAGATAGTAAAGTCATATCCTTTTTCTATTAACTCTATCTAAGTTCACTTAGGTCTCCCTCTCCCTCTCCCTTTTTTGGCATCATTTACATGTATCCCTTCTAATCTTTTTTGTGGCATCTATTGGTATTCTTTGCATATGCCCATACTAAAGCAACTTACATTCCCTCTGCTTCTCTGTTAAAGGCACTACCCCTAAACTCTCACGAATATATTTATTGCTAATCCTATCTCTCCTAGTTGTCTCACTTATCCACCTTAGCATTCTCATTTTAGCTACATTCAACATATTTATATGACTTCTCTTTGGTACCCTCCACTCCGCTCTATTAAGTATTGGTCTAATGGTTATCCTATAGTACTTGCCTTTATGCCTTTTTTGGAACATGCCTATCACACAACACTCCTAAGGTTACCCTCCACTTTACCCACTTGGCATTTATCTTATGCACTACATCACTTTCAATATCATCTTCTTTATAGATAATAGATCATAAGTAATGAAATTTATCATACCTTAGACACTTTTTACCCATCTATTTAAGCTAAGGTTCTACCTATAGTTCTACATTCCTTAAAATTAAATTTCATCCACTTTATCTTAGTCCTACTTATTTTGAAACTTTTTTATTCTAGTGCCTCCCTCTATAATTATAGTTTTCCAATCAAACTTACTTTCATCATTTAAAACTACATCATCTATAAAAAAAACATACACCAATGTATATTATCTTATATAAGTATAGTCAACTCTAACTAAAGTGAAAAGATGAAGACCTACCATAATAAAAAACTCATTGGTTTCCTCTCTTATGACTCCCTTATGAAAAACACTTCAAATAAGCTTTATAGGCACACTGCCGTAGGCTTTTTTCAAATCTATTAAAGTCATATAGAGGTCTTATTTTCTATCTTTATACCTATCTACTAACTGTCATAATAATAATATAGCTTTTGTTGTGGACCCCTCTGACATGAAACCAAATTAATTCTCTGTTACTTTAGTTACTTTTTTGCTAACGTCCTTCTACTACTCTCTCATAACTTCATAGTATGCCCCATAAGTTCTATACCTATATAGTTTGTACAACTTTGGATGTCCCCTTATTTTTACACAAGGGTATGAGAGTACTTCTCCATTCCTTTAGCATCATCTTAGACTTTTTCAGATCTTGTTAAACAGACTAGTTAATTAAATTAAGCCAACACTTCCCAAAGTCTTCCTTAACACAACAATCTCCTAAAATAAATTATCTCTTTAAGATAACTATATTCAATATCTATCTCACTACTACAATTTTTATTTAATAAATTCTTAAAATATATACGCCATCTCTCCCTAATTTTCTCGTCTTTCACTAAAACTCTTTGATCCTCACTCCAAGTCCATATTTCTCTTATCTTTTAACCTAGTTATTATTATTATTATTATATATATATATATATCCTTTTTTTCCTCCTTCATTCTTAGCTTATTATATAAGTCATCAAATGTCTTATATATAGTTTCACTCATTACTTTTTTAGCTTATCTCCACCTTAGCATATGTGTTCTTTTTTATTTTATAATATTTTTTCGTATATCTTTCGTGCTCAAGAGCATTTATAATTTCTTGTGTTGATGTTAGGATTCTTTTGCAGCATATTGGGGAAAATCAGTGGTATGACTTTGATGATAAGATCAAGACTACCAGCTGCTTATATTCTTTTCTACAGAAGACACATGAACATTATTTGATCTCAAACATCATTATTTGGTAATGGATATTTGTGATACCAAGTTACGTAGATGAAAGAGAAACTTGTCATGTCAATGGCTGAGTTATTGGTTTCCTTTACGATTCACATGGATTTATGAAATTCTTTTACATTTGGTGTTTATATCATGGTTGAAATTCCAAATTCAACCAGAAGATTTACATTTTGATCTATTCACATTTTGATTGACTAACACAAAGAAAGAGGCAGTCAGGTCATTTGAGCTTTCAGATTGTGCCATTTTCTATCTTAGCTTACTTGTCAGAGGCTTACCGTAGTGGTCCGTGCTGGATCTGGGTACCTTTTTGCACATGTTATCTCAGTCAATGAGAGAGTAGCCAGCAATTTTCTACAGTAAAGATATCTGCTAGCTATCTAATATTTCTATTTACCAATCATCTGGAGAATGGTGGATCCATAGTTCAGTGTAATTCCTGTTTATTTGTTACATAAATCATTGTTAGGTTATTGCAGCTCACAAACGGTTATATTCACAATGTTTTGTAATTATAATATAAAAGCAAAAGACAATTTGGTGAATTCAGTGCCAGAGAAGCTAGATTTTAATTTTTGTTTGGTTCTTTAATAAATGTCGGTTCTTTTATTTTTGATCAGAATATGACTTCAATCTAATCAACTTCATTGTTGGTAATTTGTTCCCTTACATTGTACCTTCCAGTGTTTTTTGATAGATCTACACATTTTTTTTCATTTTCATAATGGAAAAACTTTAATTGAAGTAAAGAAGGAAATGATACAAATGATAATAGAGAAATACAACCCTCTCAAAAACAAAAGAAAACTCAAACTAACTCCACAGCTAAAGCATAAAAAAGATGGAAAAAGCATAATGGTAAACAAACAAGAATTAATTTGTTAGTATTCTCATTTCAAAACTATGTCTTGATTGTGTGTTTATGAATCTAGGGAATGGACTAGATTTGTGTGAGTCAAGTTAATTTTGGGGATCGAAAGACTTTGAACATAACAATTACAAATATTCTAATATTCAAGATGAAGACTCAAGCGTTACGTGATCATTGAAGACATTCAGGCATATGAACACGCACACACTTTACTTAGTCTTAATAGCTTTAATCTTTAAGTGCAGAATAATTAAGTGCTTAAGTAGGGTTTATGCTTAATGAATGAAAGTGGTGAATAGTAGTGCAACACAGGTACTTATTCTACAATGGTACATTGTACTCATGTACAATGGTAAAACTTGTGGTGCAATACTAAATGGATAATTGTAAATAAAAAATGAGTCCTAATTTAGAATAACTGCAAATCGATAAGGATAATTATGTTCCATCTTTAAGATATTCTATTCATTCTCAAGGAGTCTTTAAATACCCCCTTAGACGTGCGCCATTAAGAAAATAGGATGAACTTCAAAGAGAGAAAAGCCCTAATTTTTTAAAGTACAATTGCCTCTTAGTGACTATGTTCTATTGAAAGAATATTTATTAAAAAGGCATAAGCTTTGCTTTGTCCGTTATACAATCAAGGCATTCTATACTCAAGAAAGAGCACTTAGTAATTATTTCCTTTATTCCAAAGGAGTGGACAATTATTTCCTTGATTCCTGCTATTGCCATATGGCGCCTCTGATTTTTCTCACTCCAAATGAAAGTGATGTAAGTTGAAAATAACACTTTGAGGAGGGAAGAGGCATGGGGATTTCCTTGAACAAAATCGAGAAGCCACCACATCTCACCATTGAAGTCTAATAGTATCTCTATAAATGGCACTTAGCAAGAATAAGCTTCCAAACTGACTTTACTCACTGGCAAGTTAGGGCTTGCCCATTCTTACAATTGCATAATGCTTTTTTTTCTTTTTGGGTAGTGTGACTGAAAGATTGAAATGTCCCATCTTGATCCTAATGCCATTGGGAAGTTTTCGATCTTTACTCTCAGAGTTTATTGGCTCCTATCAAACCTTGGAGATCTATATGTGAGTAAAACCTATGTTGAAACGCATACCAGCTTCCCTATGCTTATAATCTCTCTTTTTTCAAAAAATATAATCTCGGTTTGAGTGGTATTAGAACTTGCAAGCACAGGCAATTTAGATGATTGAGGATTTTGGAAATGATTGCATATATTTTCACTATATCCTAGTACTAAGAATTCATGGTATTTGTCAAAAGCAAATGGTTCTTTATAAGCCAAAAATACTGCCCAATTCTAAAAGCCCTTCTGTTATGACCATATTCTAATTAGGTTAAGATTAGTTTACTTCATTAGTTGGATTCCTACAACTAGACTCCTATATTAATTAGGACGATAGTTTAGAGTCTATAAATATGTAAAGAGTTTTTCCTACTTCATAATATTGGTCAATGGAATAGTTATTTTCTAGTTTAATTAATGTTAGTCTTTCTTAGCTCTAATCCTACACTTTCTCCCATTTCTCTTATAATGGAATTACATGTAGATTACCGTTTACATCACCTTTTTTTCATATGTAATTTCATATAAAAAACTTACATATAATTCAACATCAATCTGACCCACCATTCCCTTTATCTCCTTCCTCACTCTACATCAGGGGTGGCAGATTGCTCCTCCTGACCTCATCAAATTGTGCAGCCTTCTTGACAAGTGGAATCCCACTTAAAAAATGGGCTCATACTATTGTGTACGTCAACATAACTTTGGGGCAGAATGTAAATTAGGCATGATAGGTTTATTTTCCTTATTAGGGTTAGCTTCCTTTTTCATTGAAATGTAATAAGGCCTGATTGAGAATTGTATCATGTAACGGGCTACACTGTCATAATTTATGGCCCATCAGATGGGCCAGTAGTTGGCACGCCTCCCTAGGAGACATGCCCTTCTTGTTATAAGGGGGTCTTCTCCCTCATTTGGAGTTATGCAATTTGACAAGTTCTTTCTATCTTCCTCATTCTTTCTCTATTCTTCTCTTTGGTTGATCCAATACCTTGTATCCTGCCAGGTCACAACATATACATCAATTTCAGCCCACATCTAAACTTTGCCACTTACCTGCATTCGGCAGTTTCATACCCGTTCCTCCTTAAAAGGCCCACAAAACAAAGCAGCCCAAGCTACCACCCCTGTATAATGTATAAAATGCCCCCGGGTAATGGGTCGATTTTGGCAGACGTGGCCCCCGAACCACTTTAAATCTTCAAAACCAGAACCACCCCATACCTGATCCAGTTTTTTCACCCAAAAATACACCGGTACCAGAAATTTAAACTCGGAACCGCGCCACCCTGCATAGGTTTATTCATTTTTTTATAAAAAAACCTATCCATTTTAATTTTATTTCAAACTGGCAACAAAAGTTGAAATGCCTTACCATACAAAAAGATAAACAAAGGGATCTCCCACAAATATGTGAACAAAATAAAAATTATACTTGTTTTATAATATACAAGTAAGAATTTTCTTTGTAATGAAAATATGAGAACCTATTGATGCATCAAGTAAAACTCACACACCTGTAAAAAAAATTGTACGTGCCTTCATATGAGAGCATGAACTTCATAGATCTGACACAAAAGATATTTAAGATAAACCATGATATCTTTCATCACTATAATGAAAACATGAGAACCTATTGTATAATCAAGTAAAACTCACACACTTGTAAAAAAAAATTGTACATGCCTTCATATGAGAGTATGAATTTCAAAGATTGACACAAAAGACATTTAAGATAAACTATGCTATCTTTCATCACCAATAGTGCCCAAAACAACATTACGATACAAACCAAACATACTTAATATCTAAAGTTCCATTAACTCGTTTCCATCAAGTAGTTTTCACAAAATGAAACATCTAAACAACTAAGTAGTTCCAAAATAAAATAAAAAACTAAGTAGCATGTCCACAAACTAAGTAGTTTGAAAAATTGATAGCTCAACTCAATAAGTTTCCTGCATGAAGGGAAAATGTTGCACACAAATTAGAAATAAAAACACAAATAAGACAAATAAAATAATATACCACAAGTAATATGTATTACCTTCAGTTAGAGTCAGTATTAAATGACATCGGTAAGACAGATGATGAGGTAGAACATCCTGCAATACAAAACTTATCATCAGATCATCAACAAAATAACTTACAAAATTTTTTATTTATGAGCATGCATATGACACAATTATATACCTTGTTTTCCATGGCTACCACATATTGAAGCATCCACAGTTTCTAGCTTCAATCTACACATATGGTCATCAAACACCCTTCGACATGTGCTAAATGTTGATTCGGATATCATTGTTGATAAAGGGATGGCTAAGACATCTTGGGCAACTGCTGCAATGGTAAGATATCTAGTTGCATTACTCTTATACTAACCTAGAATGTCAAAATCAGAAGATTGATAATGAGGAGGTTCCCCCAAATAATGATTTAATTCAAATTTTACTTGATGACTACTCGTAGTGCCTGTAATAAATGTGTCAAAACCTTCAATAGGGTCTACATCTGAAGATTTATTTGGATCAGCTTCAAGTTGAGAAGTTTTGTCACTTGTTGGAGAAATAGTTGCCACTTAAGACTCATTAACAAGCTCATACACATTTCTATAGACATTTTCAAATTGATTAATAGCTTCATTTTGGTGCTTATACATACTAGGATATATAAACTTCATAATTTTCAACTTATATCTAGGATCCAAGATAACAGCTACTGCCAACACAAGTGAACATATGTCCCAATAGAGAGGGAGACGGAGAGAATTCTAGCTTCTAGTTTTTTTTACTGAAGTTTTGTTCCAAGTGCTATCACAACAGTAGGATGCACATTGAACGTAGTTGATAACACAACCAACTAGCTTTATTGCACCACACACCATTGTAACTACTAACAAGTAACATCACATCACTAAAGCGCCTAAAATATGAAAGATAAAAAAATCTATAAAAAAAAGTAAAACTCCAAGTTCCCCTATTTAACCCTTGTCACCTCCTTTAAATTGTTTTTAAATGCCGGAGATTTTCTTACACTTGGAAACTTTATATGGGGCAATTAAGACACTTAAGATGGGGGCGAAGTACATGATTAGAAAGGGGAAGATGGACCACTAAGTGTAGGCCAGGCTCCTGGCCTAAATAGAACATCAGAAAATCCACAATTGCCAATTATTTTTAAAAATTCACACATTTCACTTAAATAGAGCCAATAAGATTACCCCAACTCTTTAATAATGCATCATCTTTAATTGAAATTCCAATGAAACAAAACAGCGTAAAGAAAGAATATAATAGCTTAAATGCCTCCTCCCTCAGGCTGCAGGATGAAGTCTTTTTGGAAGTAAGCATCTCACCTCTGCAACAGAAAAAGCTAGGTTAAGAGAATTGGACATTACCTTTGTTCCAGTTTGTTTGTCGTGTTTAAATATAACATTTTCAATTAATTTCTTAGAGGTGAAGGCCAACCACTAGGTGAAGGTGCAAATAGAGAATGAGGTTGTTGTTTCTTTCGGCAATTCCTTGAGGAGCTTGGGAAGGCTTGCCAAGCATGATGAATGCTTTGTCTGGCACAGAAAAGTGATGACTATGTTGTGTGTGTTTTCTTAGTTGGATCTTTGTCATGCGCATGTTCATCGACTATGTTCTCAATTTTGCATAAAAAAAAAGTATGTCATTCTGTTGATGAGGGCTAACTTATATGTTATGCTAAAACAACCCATGTTCATGCTTCTTCTTAATGACTCATGGATACTCTCTCTCTTCAGGCATGTCCTGATCTTTTTAGACCCCTCCAACATATCCCGTGACTTTCAAGGATATAATATGAAATGTTTATAAGGAAAAAGTTTAAATGAGACTTGTCTCATGTTCTTGCATGAGCCCAAATAATCTCCAACCGACATATCCTTGTCTGATGGTGCCCGGGGGCAGGTGGTGGTTCACTCGCATAACCTCCACTATTTGACACCAGCCATCGGGTCCAAATTTGACTGCTCGAGAGGACTCGGCTCAAGCAAGTGGCATGAGGTAAACCGGTCTCATGCTAAAAAAAAATATTTATGAGCCAAGGAAAATCACTGCTGAAAGATAGCCTATAACGTACTTTTATTGAGCATGCCAAAAAGAAATCCATCAATGTTTCACAATGCGAAAGGAACTTCCTTAACCCTTCCGCTATTCCACTAAGGAAAAACCTTCCACGGCAGGCACCTGTCAAATCATGGGCCTCACTGATCTGACCTTACTCCTCCACTAAATCTGGATATTTCCCCTGAATATAAACCATCAATGTCTGCTGTTCTGCAACAGCATGCACTTGGATTATAGCAAAAAAAAACATGCACTTGGATATTTTCGGCAGTCATGATGCCCAACTTCAAAATGTTCTATCAAATGATGAAAGCAATTTAGAGTTCTCTTTAGAAATATGATAAAATTCAAAGCATTGTCCCAACTTATATTGATATTTTTTTAAGAAAAAAATGTTCAACGCGTACTTGACCAATGCATAAAACTTTCCAGTGTTGCACAAAGATGTTCAGCAATATACAATTGGCTAAGGCTGTGGTAGCAAGCCAAACAAGGGGGGTACAATGATTGGGGCCAAAGCAGGCCCGTACTCAAATGCGGACCCTGTGCCTTCATCTCAGTGCGCATTAGAAGTGTCCTCAGCAAGTGTATTCCTCATAATCTAATGGAATAATGTAGAGTAAAAGGTCAAAACAGTTGTTATAAATGCACTCGCCCTCAACACAATGCATGCATTAGACTGCATGGGCCTCACAATGTGCCTGCAGCGAACAGATACAGACGGGCGAGAGCTTATATGAGTCATTAACAAATTACTCCAAGTTTTTCTTTTTGGGTACAAAAAACATTACTCAAGATGAATTCAATAGTTCAATTGTAAGGAACAGATTCGAGTATAGCCCCACAAAAATTACAGTACTAAAGATGTCGACTTACTGATACACTTAAGAGCTTGTCAATAGAAAAGAACCTTATTAAGAGGTAAGCCCAACGGACTTCGCGACCTTACTCAATGCAAGCAACTACTGCCATACCAGACAAAAAGACGTACATCACCCAAGCGTTGAACCGCAAGAGGCAACGACCTCGCAACCTGGGAACCCCTCATCGTCATGCAAAAACTCTCAAACGATCGGAAACGCCTCGTATTGAGCTTGAAATACAACGGAGGCGAGACTCTGTGATAATGTCAACGCCCTGGCGCAGATAGATTCGATCACCATATGAAAAATCTAAAAACAAAGACTGCAATCACTGACCAATTGACGCAAAAGTACACAAACCTCAGTACATGACAAAGATTTGGTAAGAAAAATGTAATACAACATTTTAAGCATAATGTTGTGATGGAGACACAAAATTCATGCATGATACTCTGCAAATTGCTTTCTCAGAAAAAAGTGTACATGTGATAAAAATCCTAACTACTCGTACAGTTTTACTGAAACAAACAACCCCTCCCCTCTACCCTGCATTTATGGTACAACCAAACCCCACATAGGAATTTACCTTTAATAATATTTTTCTATCCCCGTCTAGCATGCCCGACCAGTAAATTTCAGCCTCAAGCACTGTCAACTAAAACAAAATTGAGAAGAGCCCACGAACATGCACAGGGCAACGAACCAATGAAAAAAGGACGACAGCTTCCTTCTTTATGACATAGAACAGGCATTTTTTGTCTTAGCATACCTACCTTCATACGCCACTGATGAGATTGCCAAGGGAAGAGCTCAAGCTCGTTCTCTATTTGCCAAGTTTACCTGGTAATTAGAATTCAATAACTAGGAAAATATAGGATTTCCAGTCCAATGCGGCAATCCAATAATAACACGGCCACTGTCAAACCACAGTTGTCATCTCACTTCTTCCGAGCCTTGTCTCTTCGAATCTTGACTATTCTCCTACCAGATTTGTCTGAGCCCCCGGTAGTACCCAACGAGAAGCTTCCTGCTGGTGCGCCACCGGCTGGAGAAAAAAGAGATGGTGCCTGCGGAGGATGACCGCCAAACTGAAATACAGAGGTACCACCAGATGGAACAGCTGGAGAACCAAAAACAAACGGTTGCGGAGTTGAAGAGGATGCATTTGCCACCTGGCCAAATAATGGGCTCGAAGGCACATTAGTGGGCTGGAGAGTGTCCTCAGCCATGCTGTCCTCAACATTCATCTGATCATTCGATGGAGCAGGTGACCCAAAGCTGACTGGTTGATTAGGCATCGAAAATGCAGGGCTAGGCATTGGAAAGCTGACTGAAGGCGGAGCAGTGGCAGACGAAGTGAAGAACATAGAAGAGCCAGAGGAAGCTCCAATAGATGGGGAAACAAATGAAAACCCGGTCGAAGATGAGGTTGAAGGGACTGTTCCAAAGATAGATGATACAGTTGGCTGAGAACTAAATAAACTAGAACTAGTCGCTGGTTGAGAGCCAAATAAACTAGTACTAGTAGCTGGCTGAGAACTAGAACCAAATGTAGTGATACTAGTGGCTGGCAAAGGATTGGAACCAAACAAATTGCTACTAGCAGCTGACTGAGAATTTGAGCTGAAAACACTGCTAGTACCAATTGGCTGCGACGAAAAACCAAATGTGCTAGCACTTGTAGAATTTGCTGACTGAGAGCTAAAAGCAAATAAACTAGTGGTAACTCCAGTACTGATTGGCTGCGAACTTGAACTGGATAAACCAATACTAGTACTACTGGCCAGCTGGGAACCAGAACCACCAAACGCATAGGATGCTGAACCAGCCGAGCTAAACGAAGGAGCACTTGCAAAGGTTTGAAACAAAGTCATGGCCGAATCAGATAAGGATGAATTACTCAAACCAGATGTTGGGGATAGAGCAGATGCCACAACAGACTGACTCCCAGTGCTCTGAGTAAATGTAGTAGCACCACCATTTCCAAACAAGGAACCCGTAGAAGCAGCAAAAGGAGCAGAGGAGTATTGACCTTGGTTACCAGCAGATAATGAAGACCCAGTTCCATCAGAATGAGTTGATGCTCCAGATCCAAAAAGGTTCTTTGTATTTGAAACTGCAGTAGTAGATGTTGGCAAAGATGAAGAAAAGGGAGAAGCTAACTTTGTCTTTATCTCTACATCGCTCGGCCCAGTGCCAGCATGAGCTGACAAAGCATTTGAAGATGGAGCTGATGCAGACCCAATATTGATGAATTCTGATGAAGAGATGGCAGGTGTCGCAGAGCTGGATAGGCTGATGGAGGAAGAAGCCACAGTTGTTGAACCATTGCCAAAAGCAAAATCTGTTGTTGTAGAAGAAACCGAGAATGCAGATGTAGATGGGGCAGGAGCCCCATAATTTAGGTTTGCACGGGCAGATATAATCGAAGAGCTTAATGGTTCGAAATTTTCAGGTGGCCTAAATGATTCCACTTCTTTTTTGTTTTTGAGTTCTTCATCAAAAGTGATGCTTTCTGAGTGTCTGTCAGACGAAACTGCATTTCTGTAACAAGGAAACAATCTGAAAAGGTAAGATACACCATAATGAATGTAAGTGCGTGTGTTAATTAAATTCATAATTGAATCCGACAAGATGCTTCAAATCAGGTCTGAGAAAAAAAAGTCTTGTAGAGTAAGAATTTAAGGGGGGACGTTTCTTCAAATTCAACTTTTCAACCACATAAAACTCCATGCAGTCCTCAACTATTTGTAAGGCTTACAATCATGATGTCCTCCAAAATAAGAGATGAACCTAGAAACTGGAATTAAAATAAATTGGCTTGTATCCCTCAATCTTCTTAGCCGCAATTTAACAGCTTATGGGTAATAATCACTATGGCGAATTGGAGCACTAAAAAGAACTACATCCAACAAAGCATTAAAATGCAATATCTCCTCTCTAAATCCTCCTCCATACCCTAAAAAAACAGAATAACAAAAAAGAAGAAGAAAAAGAAGATTCCCTCTGATCAGTACTTAAGCCTAATAGAAGGGGAGAAAAAGATAAATCAATATCCCAGATCACGTCAACTTTAAGATGAAAAAACACCATCACAAAACATAAGATAATTGACATGTTTAGTAAAACTGAGCCACCCTGTGCAGGTGACAGAAAAGTCAAGGAACAGCAGAACTATGAACAGTAACTGCCATATACGAGCCCTCCAAAATTTTCAAAGAACACTTGGACTACAGAAAAAAAAAAACATTATATCAAAAATAAAGCTTAAACTTACCCACTCACTAGCTCTGGCTTAGAATCGAATCCAGCACCAAATTTCAACTCCGATGTGCTGCTAACATTATTGGCAGATGAGGAAAATGACAATGTCGTACCTTGATCAATGCTTTTACCACTAAATCCGAAGATTGGATTATCATTAGATTTTTCCTTTTGCATGTCAGCTTTATTGAATAATGAGGTCTGACCAATAGGAGCAAATGCAGGTGCAGAAAATGTGGCTGTAGAAGTGGCTGAGATGGTAAACCCTACTTCTTTTTCGGCAATAATGGGCGGATCCAAAACTTTCTTAGCCACATCAGCCCCATTGTGAAATTTGTAATCACGTTTCTTACTATCAGAAGTTAACGTAAAAATCTTATTTTCAACCACCACATCCGCAAAAGCAACCGCAGCATTCTTCTGTGTTACCTTTTCAGTGCCCAAAGGAGCAGATAAAATTTCAGAATTCTGATCATCATCATCATCTAGTTCCAAATAATCCTTCAAGAAAACAATAAACCCAAAGAACAATTATGTTACAACCTATAGTCAAGGTCAAACAAGAAATAGCAAAGCAAAGGTAAGAAGGCAGTCGACAGAAGGAGCAGAATACCACAAAGAAAGACAGGCCTAGCATGATAACGTAAATCAATTGAGAATATCCGACATAAACGTTCTTCCAGAGAAGGGATAAAATTCAAGTGTTCAGAATAACAATGATCAACTAATAGAGTCTAATCGGCTTAATATCCAGGTTTAAAGTATGTTGGTTCACCTATGTGACCAAGGCAAGAGCATATAATTTTCATAAACATGTGATTCATTCTTTCAGTAAAATAACGAAAAAATGGCTACAAACCTCAGGTGCTGTCATTTGGAAGCCTCGTTTATTATGTAGTTGACTTGCAGCAGAGTTGGTAATCTTGGAATTCCCCATTTTTGAACCAGATGCTGTATCTATAGGTACATGTACAGAATTAGCAAAACCATTCACTTCATAGGATGATTTTGACACCCTACCAATTTCCAAGACACCATTCTCCTCAGCCTTCTTGTTATTTTGGGGTGAAGAAAGTCCAGGACCAAGTAAATTGAAACCACTAACAGGAACATCCAAACTTCCATCATTGCTGGGTACATTTTCCAGCTTTGGCATTTCTATTTCCTCCATGCTTTTTAGGGCCCGTTCATTCAACATATTTGATGTCAGTGTACTGGGTGGTTCCCTCCTGGCTATTGCTAATTTCATTTCCGACGACTTTGCCTTTGGGGAAGATGCCATCTGCTCTAAATGCAGAAAAATCTTTCTGGCTGTTTCAGAAGATTGTGGAGGAACTGAAGAATATGATGTTGGAGTAGATATTCTGCATTTTCCATTTTCTTTGATTTGTACATCATCCAATGGAAGTGACTTCCCAGCATCAGAACGGACTGGGGTTAAAGGAATGGGAAGAGCTTTTCCATAAACTGAAGAGTCCATATCTTTAGATGATATGGTCAGATTAGATTTTTGACGGACTCTACGTATAGCTCCATAGCCACTATTATTATTATTATTATCTAAGGCCAAACTCTGCCGCTTCAGCACCTGAATGGAAACCAAACAGGAAAAAGACATAAAAATTTGAGCATACAAACAAATAAAGAAGAGCTACCATGAGAAACAAATCATTTTGCTTCAGAGCCAGCATTTCTACCAATCATTTACACACCTGTCTATTACTGAGCTGCAGATTCTTTACATGAGTACGTTGTAAAGATGTTGATAGGCCAGCACAACCATCATTTTGGGCATGCAAACTCTGAATAGATAAAGCACATTTAGAAATGAAAAAGTAAAATGTAAATAAATGAAATAAGAGAAGTAATAACATAAATATGCATGCCTTTGATGTAGCTGGAGAAGGAAACCTAGCATATGGGGAGCGAGCCATATTATATATAGCAGACCTTCCTTGTGTCCTTGGGGTCAGATACCCATTATCAGAAATATGGCCAGATTTTAAAGCAAGCGCCTTGCTGGATGATTTTGGAGTCAACTGAAGATTATTAAACATGGGTGAATCCCCTCTTAACGCTTGATTTCGCCAACCTAATGTTGTTGGGGAAATCCTTAAAGGCCTCGTACCCATGTAGGCCTTAGCTAGTTCACTAGGCGATGCAGCTTCATCTTCAGGAACCTGAGATATTGTTAAACAGCTAAACCCATAAATCATTACTAGTATTGAAAAAACACACTTAGAATACCAAACAGGCATAACAAAAAAGGTGCTGTTGATTAAAAAACGTAATGCACAAAAAATTATTTTTCATACTTTAGTTCCAGCAGAGACGCTCCCAAATAAAGCAGAGTTTTCTACTCCATTTTTGGCTAGCATAACTTCTTCCTTCACCTCATGAGTAGCTACAGGTTGTGATGTAGTTGCTTCAAATCTTTTCTTTTCCTCAAATGAAATTTTTGTGTTCACTTCATCAGCAAATACATCAAGAGTTCTTGAGCGCAAGATTCCATTCAAGCGATCAAACTCCTCTCTATACCATGATTTACTCAAATAAGTAAGATCTAAAACAAGTTTAAGACAAAAAAAAAATTCCGCAACAACTATACAAAAACAAAAAATAATTTCTATCTGCAGATTCAAAGTTCAAGAACGTGCCTGGTTAAAGTTTTCTGCTTAAGCAGTTGCTCGACTTTGCTAATTCGATCATTTTCTGGTTTACTGTCAGCGCAATTCCCCATTTCCCCTACTCCAGAAGATGATTTCTGCAATGAAATCCAAGACATTTTATAAGAAAAAAATACTCTCCATAACAAGAACAATTATTGTACCACTAGGAAAAAAACAACCCTAAAATTGGCAAGAATTAAACTTCCGATAAAAATGTTCATGCAACAAGATCAAGCACAAGCAAGCACACAGAAAAAGAAGAACCTAATATAATATAGAACAATTCCTCTCCTTTTATAGAATAAGCGCTTATGTTAATTCTTGCTTATAAAACTTCTACCTCAACCTGCAGAGTACCCTTCCATTCTATAACATAAGCTTTTAAACTAAGTCAATGGTTGAATACAAAACAGTTACAAAGTGCTCCATGTCTCAGCCTTAGAAAAAAAAATTGTCAAGGTCAAGTCCAACTTAAATGACCAGTTAATCTCTGTATTCTGACCTCATAATCAAGAAATTTGACATTAGTGTAAGCTCATTTACATATAAACTACGTGATAAGATGAGGTAAGCACAGTGGCTCTACAATACCAACCACCACTTTTAGCTCCTAACCACAAGTTATATATAATCTAGAAGACCCAGAGAAGAGGTGCTATCATTCAATTAACGAGAATAATTTTTTTAAATCATAATTCTAGGGGAAAGTCCCTCATCTAGAAAGTGCAAAGAAAATAGCCTCTAAACTAGGCCTTATTCTGCGCCATCTGCTGAACGATCAATCATAATCATAATCATAATCATAAACATAATCAAGTAGCATTTTTTCCCAACTTTTTGGGGTCAGTGGCATGGATCTTACGCCTCCATTATGCCAACCTTTTTGTAAAAGATAGTAAAGTCAAAACAATTTTTATTAACTCCATCCAAGTTTTCTTAGGTCTCCCTCTCCCCTTTTTGGCATCATTTACATGCATCACTTCTAATATTCTCAGAAGGGCATCGATTGATCTTCCTTGCTTTTGCCCATACCAATGCAATACATTCCCTCAGCTTCTCCCATAAAAGAGTTACCCTTAAATTCTCACTAATATATTCATTTCTAATTTTATCTCTCTTAATTATCCCACTCATTCACCTTAGCATTCGCATTTTGGCTACATTTAACTTATCGATATAAATTCTCTTTGGTGCCCAACACTCCACTCCAATGGTTGTCCTATAAAACTTGCCTTTTAAGTCTTTTTAGAACACAACTCCTGAATTTAATCTATGCACCACATCACTATCAATATCCCCTTCTTTATGGATAATGGATCCTAAATAACGGAATTGATCACACCTTTAACACTTCTTGTCCATCTATTTCAACGAAGGTTCTAAATATAATTCTACTTTCCTTAAAATTAAATTCCATGCACTCTGTCTTAATCCTACTTATTTGGAAACCTTTTGATTCTAGAGCCTCCTCCATAATTCTAGTTTTGTATGCAAACCTACCTTACTCTAATCAATTAAAACTATATTGCACATATTGCACATGTCTAGTTAGCTATAGAATACAAAGGTACACTATATTGCACATATAACTCATCATCATCATACGCCTTATCCCAGCAATATGGGGTCGGTGGCATGGATTATATACTGCATTTGACTCTTATCGGAATCAAAATGGTACAAAATCCATACAAAGAAACATAGTGGCAAGTTTTTACGCTGGATGCCCTTCCTGACGCAATTCCTTATCACTTTAGCTCATCCATAACTAAAGCAAAAAACAAAAGATTTAAGGCTGACCCTTGATAAAGATTACCGTAAATAGAAACTCCTTGCGCCCCCCCCCCCCCCCCAAATTGTTCAAATACTAGTCACTCATATATATCATTTATAATATCTATGTAACCTCTTATGACTCCCTTCTTTTGAAAAAGACTCTAAATGAGTTCTTTAGGCACTCTATCGGAAGGCTTTTTCCAAATCTACAAAGGTGTCACATAGAGGTTTTATTTTCTATCCCTATGTCTCTACTAACTGACGTAATAAAAATATAGTTTTTGTTGTTGACCCCTCCGATAGGAAACCGAATTAATTGTCAATTACTTTTCGCAATTGCCCTTCTATTGCTCTCCCGTAACTTCATAGCAGTGTGTTAAAACCCGGCCCGGCCACTGACTCAGATTGATGGCCGGGTCAAGTCAACCTTGGTTGAACCGTAGGTCCACTCGAGTTGACCCATTAATGAGGTCAGCAAATAATGTTGTGAACCCCTTCAGAAACATATATTATAAAAATAATTTAGGTGAAAGAAGTACGAGTATAGCGTAGCCCAATTGGTAAATGTAGTGTAGATAGCGTTTCATGGGAGCCATGTTCTAAACTTGCCAAACAAACACTTTTTCACAAGAAACAAATATTTAATCAAACCCAAGCCAATCCGAGTCGACGGGTCACCGGTTGAACTGCACGGTCCGATATCGACCTGACTGGATCAAACAACTCAGTTAACCTAGATGATCCGGGCCGGTTGGTTTACCGGGTCTGGTTGAACCCGGTCCAACCGGCCTGGCCGGTCTGGATTTTAAAACACTACTTCATAGAATGCCACATAAGTTTTATACCTCTATAGTTTGTAAAACTTTGGATACCTCCTTTATTTGTTTTACACAAGGGTATTAGGGCACTTCTCCTCCACTCTTCTGGCATCCTCTTAGATTTCCAAACCTTGTAAAACAACCTAGTCAACCAAGTTAAGCCAACACTCCCCCAAGAGTCTTCCATACTTCAATATGAATTCCACTAGGTCTTTGAGCTTTGCCTTTCATCATCCTCCTTAATACAGCTCCTACCTCCTTTATGGAGAATATCCTAAAATAAGTTATCAATTTAACGGGATTAGACTCAATATCCATCCCACTACTACAATTTTCATTTAATAAATTCTTAAAATATCTACGCCATCTCTCCCTAATTTACTCATCTTTCACTAAAACGCTTTGAACTTCACTCTTAAGGCACCTAGCTTGGACCTATTATGTAAATCATCAAACGCCTTATCTAACTTTAATCACTATCTTTTTAGTCTCTCTCTTAACCTTACCATATCTTTCCTAATTCTCTTGAATTTTATATTTTTGCCACTCTTTGAAGAAACACTTCATTTCCCTCATACTACCACCCTTCTTCTCACTTCACCGAGTACTTCTTTTTCCACTTTTTTAATGCAATTAGCCATGTTACCCCATATCATTGTTGGTTCCTCATTTAAGTTCCAATTTCCTTCAACCCTCAACCTTTCTACAAAAGCACACCCTTCAAGTTCCACCACTTGATCCATTGCTCCACTTTATCTGCTCTTCGCTTCTTCCACCCCTTCATGTGGACATCCAACCAAAACCTTTTGACGTTCCTCATCTAATGCAAGTGTCATTTTCTCAGACAAAACTGACCCTTTATAGATGAGCGAATCTATGGTATTCCAACCAACCACGCCAAAACGTTCAACACACTATGTATAATTCTTGAGATATACTAAGCCTCCTCGCTTTTCTATCTCTCTCAATCTTCATCCTTAGGATCTAAATCTCTTGACACCTACAAAATTTTCTCTCAAGTCCATATCAACCACTATGTCCACCCCATTCCTATTTAAATCTTTACCTACATAACCTAGTTTAAAGCCCTCCCCTATTTCCCTAGCCGTCTCTCCTACAAACCAAGCAAGCTATGTTAACCCTCATTCTCTGAAGTGTTTCTACTAACTCCATACTCTTACCCTTCAAGGTCCCAATATTCCACGTTGCCAATCCTATGCTCTTGGACTAACTTCTTTACTCAAACCCATCCAGACCAACACGAGCACCCTTGCTCACTTTTCATTACAATTGGGCGTGGTTGCAATGTATCACTTCTTGACGAATGATCAATAGGGAGTAAAATACATTCAATTGACGATTAGACAATAAAAGTTTTCACGAAGTCCTATTTTAAACTACAATATAGAAATAGGACGGCTAGTTACAACAAAACTAGAGAACACACAAAGACAAGAAAAGTGCAAAATCAACAACCCACGCCCACAAGTGGAGCGCCAATACATAATGATGCCACTCACAGCTGCTCACAATGTTACATACAGAGTGCAAACCGGTACAAGAAAATGAGTGGCCCTCTCAACTATGGGATTTAGAAGATGATGAAAGAAAATTCACCGACTAAGTGAAATAATTATTAACTTTCTAGTTGAAGTTCAAGCGCTTGTCAACATTTTATTTATGTTGTTTCAAAGTAAGCAAAGATGACCCGATGAACAGTTTTCTTATGCGAAACAAAATTTCCAGTATTCATCAACACTTAATCTGAAATTGTGGATTCCCGAAGATTTGTAAAAATAATATTGCAAATCAACTAAATGAACAAAACGCCGCACAATAGCACTTGTTAACTTACAATGGTAATTGGTTCTGCAAAATCTTTGGCAGATTGACGGTTCACATCTGTTCACGCAAAAATAGATGACAAAAAAAGAAATAAGCAGCACATTAACAATAAATAAGATCATAAAATGCAAGAAAATAAACAAAAGACACGTCAGTCCGATGATCAAAGAAAAAGTGCCAACAACTTGGTCAAACATAAACGGACTAAGACACAAATATCAAACACAATTAGTTAGTTCATGTCATTAATTATACAGAAAGTAAATGTACCTGTCTCCATAAATATGCAATCAGGTTTACTCAGAAATTTTGAATAAAAATGCAAAAAAAATATCATCTAATTTTAATACAACAATTGATTTACAAAGGACACCAAAAGATCTACATCAATAATCGGATCACACCATAAGATCTACACTTCAAAATTATCTGTCTTTCTTAAATACAGAATAAGAGTGTTCTATAGAAGAAATGGTACATAGTGTGGCTACAAATATTCCTACTGAACTCTGCGAAAACTTCTCCCCTCTCCCCACCATAAGTCATCCAGCAAACACCCCTCCTTCTCCCTCTCCTCCTCTACCTTCTCCAACTCTGAACAAGTCAATATGAGTTAGTCAATTATTATGAGGTTCATCCTGGGCAAAGAACAGACTGGTCTGCCAACTCGCAATCCAAGAGTTAGACTGGGCGACTACACCGGGGATTTTCAACACCCTAAATGGCACCCTTGAAAGGGAAATATGTAATGAAAGACATGCAAGAATAATTTTGAGCTTGGTGTAATAGAAAAATGAGCACTAGTTTACACAAAACCCTAGATTGTATGATAGCTGCAGAAATCTGAGCCTAATAGGTTTCTTATTCACATCCTCAAATTATCTTGCAAAATGAACCCTTTCTCACCGTTTCTAGATAATTAACAACCTCTAACACATGAGGCAATGAAGCATCTTTGACTCCTAAAGTCATCTGACACACAAAACATGGAAGGAGGAAAAAGGAGAGGAACAACTAGAAAGTTCTAATGTTCTACCCAATAGATGAACAGTTCTAAAAATCAAGGTGACACTCAGTGACAAAATATATAATATTCCAATATCTGTCTCCTTCTTCAACTACTTCGTGTGCTCTCGCCTTCTATTTTTTATGCTTACAGTGACATCCTCCTTTGAACGGATTTCAACCACCACTCATAAGAAACTGATCAATAAATATTGATAGCAACAGAGAATAGTAAAATTCCCAACAATGCACCACTATGACCAGGATTCCTCCATAAGGAGATCATTCAATTGACCAAGTAATCAGGGAAGAAGCAGAATTATAAACCAATGGACAAAACTACAAGCACTACAAAATTATGTACTTCACAATTCTATGGATTTTCAAAAACATTAGAGGGAGATTCGATCATCCTATAGACAATTACTCCCTTTGCTCAATGAAGCTCGTCTGCATTACAAAATTGGTGAAATGTATTGGACTCCAAGGCCTGTACAAAAATAAAAAACATATATTTCTCTCCCTTTCCCCTTGTTTTTGGACTTGGAAGAGCAAACCCAGCCATGTAATGTTGGACCCCTCTTTTTTTCAAAGCCGAACGAGCTTTTAATTGGACAGAGTGAGTATAACACAAGTTCTCGATAACTTCTAACAACAAAAAACGACGATCACCAGCAACAAATATGTCTAATTTTTCCCATCAAAAAGTTAATTCTCAACATTTCTCTTTAACCTCAACCCAGCGAACCCCGTAACCATTCAAGCAGCCAACTTTGCCACAAAATTCTCAAAACCCAGCCTTCCAAAATAACAACGGGGGAAGAAAAAGACCACACATTTCTTCAATTTTTTAAATTTCTGCAACATTTCAAGCACTACTCTTCCGAACAATGATAAGCATGCCAACCAAACAAATACACAACTCTTCTCAGCTCCCAACCCCAAAACCCTAAAATTTGAGAACAAGCAATTCAAGAAGAAACAAAAACCTGAGGGTGGAGGAGCTGCGAGGTCCGGGGGGGGCCGGCGGCCGAAGACCGAGTGGAAGATGCGGGAGGCGCCAACGGTGATGAGCCGGGACGCGGGATCGACGAGCTTGGAGAGCCAGCCGTTGCTGGCGCTGGGGTTTGGGGGGGCGGGCAGGGGGCGGTCGTACGGGGTAGTCCCCGTTCGGCGGGAGGCGCGGCGCCGCATCTTCCCTCCACCGCCGCCTCCGCCACCACCGCCGTCGAGGGAGGAAGCGCCGCCAGCCGTCGTCATGCCGGAGAGTTGTACGAGGGCGAAATTAGGGTTTTATTCGAAGGGAGGGCCAAAATGGAAGCCAAGGGCGATCAATTTGGGAAATTTTGATTTTGAAGGCGCTCGATTTGGGGTGACCCGCGGATCAGGGAGTCTCTCCGAAAGCCGCCGCTTTTTCGGACGTGCGAGGGTATATGGTAAATTGGAGTAGAAGTGTGGAGCCTCTGATGTTTCGAGAATTTAGGGGCCAACCCCAATTTGTTGGAGAAATTGTTCGGTAAAACCGGCAGCCACGTCACCTCTTATGCCATATTTACATATTTTCATGAGCCATTGATTTTCAAGATTTATGGCACACATGTTTTTGTATGTACTCTTTAATTGTTCGGTACCAATTTATTAGAGAGCACGTTTATAACGTATGTGGCGTCAATCTCTAAGATCAACGACTACCTCGTGCCTTGGAGTATTGTGCTGATTGTACCCAATAACTTTTCCATTATGGTGATGATCATTTGGCACATCCAACGCTATTTGTGCTCCTGCATCTGATCCGTCAATTTCACTATTTGATGATATTGGGCATCCTATGTAGGATGCACACCAAAAAATAAATGGCCTCCATGCGGAGAGAAATTATTGGGTACAACAGCCTGATCACATCACCTTTTATGCTTTTTTTACGGGAGCCATCGATCTCGTATCGAGTGCACACGCTTTATTCCATGGACAACTAATAATTTTTCCCACCTAAGGACCATTTCTGAGGTGCCCCTGTGTGGAGGCAAGTGGTTGGTGGGTGCCAATTGACTTTGAGTGTCTGACGCACTTAATAATTTCCCTTAGATTACAGTTAACGAAAAAAAAACATTCTTGTCTAAATTTTGATTAGTGCCATCTCTGACCTATCTACCTAGAAATTGCCAAAAAAAAAAAACAAATCTGAAGGAGAAACTATCCAATGCGCATGGAGTAACACGTTAACCTGTAAAGTGCTCGTAAGTTTTCTACTCTCTGAAGGGAAGTATTAGAAGACTTGCTAGACCTTTACCTAATAGAGCTTACTTATTTGCCAACAAGATTTACCAAGCTCAAGTTGATAGAAATGGATCTTAATCTACACTGAATGCAACTGCTAAGAAAGTTAATTCCCTGAAGAGAACTGCTAAAAGTATGAGCTTTACTGTTGCAAACAATGAATAGAGTTGATGACTATGTATGTAGCATTATGGGCTGCCCAACTTTCTTTTTATCACTGCCGCCTTCTTTGACCTCTTCCTGCTAGCCTCTGCCCTCCTTCCATGGGTGACAACCCTTTGAGCTGCCCTAGTGTCACGCCCCAAAACTTTCGGCTTCGTCATAGTGCGGAAGTCATTGAGATGATGAATATACAAGGAAGCCAGAAATTTTGGAACGTGATGGAAATACAACCTCTCCTTCAATAAATACACCAGGGAAGATCATTGTAGGAAACCTCTTAAAGAATGATAGATTAATTAAAATCCATTTTGTGGTGTGTTGCATGTTAGTAATGTGTTTGCTCGTAGAATTATTTTATAGGAGTTAAAGAAATGATAGATGAATTAAAATTGAAACATTGTAAGATTCTAATTCATCTTATTTCTTTGGCCGTATATATCGATCATGATAAATTCCGGAACTAGGGGGAGAAGACCAACCCAGAATGCAAACCACAGTCAGGAGGATGGGGCTAGTCATAATGTGTCGAATGTGGTGAGACAACTTGCGGCTGAGATTCGAAATGGAGGGAGTGCTCATGAAAATGCTCCTACCTTACAAAGATTCAAAAGAGCAGGGCTAGAGTTTTCTGGTGAGGACAATCCAGAAAATGCCGAAAGATAGATTGCTGAAGTAGAGAAGTTGTTTAAGGGAATGAAGGTGTCAACGGCAGAATAGGTCATCTTCGCGACTTTCCTGTTCGTAGGAGAAGTTGTGTTTTGGTAGGAATCTGCCGAATGTGACAACTTTGAGGAAAGACAAGCAATAACTTGGGAAGGGTTAAATGAGTGTTTCATGCGCCGTATTTTCCATCCTATATTCAACGAAGAAAGGAGAAGGAATTCTTGGAACTTGAACAATGATCTATGGCTGTCTTGCAATATGAGACAAAGTTCATACAATTGCAGAGGTTTGCAACCCGCTCTGTTTGACCAATTTGGATAAAGCTCAACGCTTCGTGGACGGGTTGTAGGACGAACTAAGGCCGGCCTAGAGTTTTAGCATTTCAACCCACTATGGTGGCCAACGCTGTGGAGCTAGCCTCTATTTTAGAGGATGACTTTAAGAGAACCCAGGAAAGGGGATCAAACCAGACTAAGAATCAAGATAACAAGTTCAAGCGTCCTGGTAGCAAAAGGTTTGGGGATCACAACAAACATAACAATCGACTATTCAAGCAACAAAGGCCACAACAACAAAATAGACAGAACTTTCAAAATTGTCAGCCTCAACGATTTAGTGGAAATGGGATTATAAATGGTAATGGAAATCGATGCAAAGTTTGCAGATAACCTACCCATTTTGGAAAATCGTGCCCGCAAGACACGAGGAGGTGTTACTCATGCAATGAAGTGGGGCATATATCCACAACTGCTCGAATTGAAAGAAGAAGGCAGGATTTGACCAAAATAAGAAGACTCCAGCATGGATCTTTGCAATGTCATTGGAGGACGCAAAAACTTCTAACAAGGTCATTGAATGTGCTCTTCTTACATCCTACTGGGTATTACTTCAGAATACTCATGCATCCTATGATGCAGGTATAAATAAGGATTAAGTGTTGAAAAGTTACAAGTGGTGAAGGAACTCAAAGCCTGTAGTAGAAGAGTTTTACTTTAGTTTTAGTTTGGAACTTGTAATAATATTGGCATGTGGGCCAAAGTTTTAAATTACTTGATTCTCATTAGAACATAGTACACACTAATGTTATTTCAATAAGTTTTTATCTTATTGATCATTAGAATTGTAACACCCGAAAATTCAGTAAGTTTACCAAAACTGCTATTTTAGGAAAATATTCTAAAATAGGAAAGTTTTGCTGCCTGTTTTGATTTGTTGATGAAAACTTATAATCTGGTGTGTTGAATTATTTCTGTGATGCTTATGAAAGTGTGGAATCGATAAACCAGATTACGCAGTACACTAGGGTGCGATGACTAGCCCTGGCGCTGGGCTCAACCTGGCACTGAGGCTAGCCTGGCGCCAGGGGCTGAGTGCATCTAACGCCAGGAGTGGGGGCCAGGCGCCAAGGTGCAAGTACAATGTGTGGAGACTCATTTGAATATTTTGATTTATTAAGTTGAATTAGTGGAGTGGTACAAGAGTTGTGTAGTGCGGTGTGGCACATTGCATTCGCGGGACATCAGAGCCGTCCATCTGGGTGCCACGCACCAGACGTAGGAGCATCTGAGAGCCAGAGCCACATGGACACAGTGCCTTGGGCATTGTGCACGTGGTTGGCATGATAAGATTTGGTTAGTTGTAGTGGAGAGAGAATCATGGAGTAATGGGAATTTGAATCCCTAATTTGAATCCTAATTAGTGATGGGTTAAAGAAGGTAAATTTACTTATGGTAAATTGGGTAAATTGAAGGGATTTCAATTAGGCATTAATGGAGTGATTTGCATGAAGTTTCCCATTCCAATTGAGGGCACCACATGGCAAGGAGGGGCGTTCCAAAATTTGAATGCAATTAGGAAGTTACCAAGTTTGTTTTGGTAACCAACTCAATTAGCCTTAATGCCTATCTTTTGGGATTCCTAACTTAAATAGAAAAAGAATGACCACATCTTGATATGGGAGGAGATCGTGGATTGGTTTTCAAATTGGGAGGTTACTCATGCGGTTTTGGTAACCGATTCAATTGAGTTAATTCCCTACCAAATAGGGGATTGCAACTGATCTAGAATCAAGGAAGTGTAACTGATTTTGAGTCAAGAGGCAATCACGTCCTTGACTGAAATTTTGTGCTGGTGATTAACAAATTGTGGCCCTTAGATGAGGTGTTGATCTACAGTGGAGGATTAATCAAAGTGAATAGGTTTTCCCTATTTAAACCCATTTAAGGAGAGACCGGCAAACCTTTTTGGAGGCTTTGGGAGTCGTGCAAGCTAAGGAGCAGTGCCGTCAGTCCTCTCTTAGTTCATCCAAAGGGGAGGTGCATCCGTTGTTGACATCGTTCGTGGAGAATATGCGAAGAAGAAGAAGGATTCGTGTAGAACTGATTTTTTATAATGGTTGGCTTACTGGTAGCTAAGATTTGGCCAACTTCCCTAACAATACAAACTACATCATTAGACAGATTATACTCTTATAAAACCAAATGTATACTTACTAAACTATAATGGTGGGTGCAACTAGAGTTACCTCTCATGAGGTTACTAAAAAGGTTCACATAATTTCCTAATGTTTCTGCAAGTAAATGCTTGTCTTCCCAGCCAAATTAAGATTTTTAATTGACCTTGCATTGAGAAAATTTTATCAAAGCATCAATGAAAGGAAAATGCTAAACCTGCACAGCAATGAACGAGCCCTATGCATGGGCTTCAGCCTGGGTTCCTATGGAGCTATGCGCCATGCAAACATGGTCATGTGTGTGTAGGCGTAGCACTTCTCTTAATTGGTGTACCATATTCAGACGTCGAAATAATATAGATTCTTTATCAGAAATTAAAAGTATAGACCTAAGTTTATTTTTTATACCAGAAATTCAAGTGGAGTCCGGTTTATATGAGAAAACTCTCACGTAGCTTGCATGTGCCGAGTCATCCCAAGCCGTCAGATTTCGACCCGACTGCTGGTATCAAATCATTGGACAAGTTAGTGTGAATTAACACCCATCCCTACCCTACTCTATTTTCATTGTTTTATCATGATTCAATTCTTAATATCGAGATGTGAATGCTCTGATTTGTGAGTTGCATGATAGTAACATCTCTGATGAATAAAGATTTGATTTTTATACGATGTTCATGCATGCATGGTTGGTGTCACTCTACCGTATTCAATTCGATGTGCAATGGCATAGATAAGATCATTACTCTCAATTCCAGCGTCAACACTCTTGAATATGAGTCCTAATTGTTGTTGGTATTTGCTGTCCAAATATTGCTGTCTCAATTTTTGGTATTGTTGATTCGTGTTAAGCCGATGGGGGGTCGATTCGGATAATACTTGAACCATGAAGAGATTGGATTATTGGTTATTCATCATTAGAAATTTGATTCTTAACACCTCTTATTTGTGGAAAGATCATTCTGGTTGTGTGTCGTCAGTACCCTTGTCTCATGATAGTGTCCCAATTTAGTGGTCTTGATTGGGGGTTAATTTAGTTAATCGCATTTGAGTGCCTAAACCGTGTTCGGGTTGATGAATTTAATTAAAACAGTGGATTTGCCTATTGATAAGAGTATCATAATATCATCAGGGGACTGGGTAATATGTATTATATCATCTAGGAATTTTACATGCCTCACTATGGTTGGCTTTGCTACTTTCATACCTAATATTTCTTCACTTTCTTTTAGGAGTCTAGAACTACTTCCTAATAAAATGAACTTGTAGTTGAAGGTAAGTTGGGTTGCCTCCTCTAAAATGGATTTGAGTAACTGAGGAAAGAGGACATCGAAGGTAGAGTCTGCCTTATGTAAGCTGTTAACTTTCGATTAGTTCACTAAGAGCAATGTGGCTATTTTAGTAACAGCATTGTTCCTCTGTTCCCATAAAAGAGCATTTTGATTAATAACAAATGTAAATATTCACCAGCTTAACATTTTCTTTTTGGACGCTGTTCTAGCCTCTACATAATACTGTGTAACCAATAAATCCAATGTCAAAGAGGCTGGCGATTGTTCTTTATCGTCTTTAGCTGTGAAATTCCTTGGTATTCCAATTTTCTATGTAGTGAAATTCCATGGTTGTCTTTAGCTGTCCCATAGTTCTTCTGAAAGGCAAAAATTGCATTTCTCAAATTATTCTTCTAAGCCTCTTCTCCACTGCAAATGCATCACTCAGTTGTGGCTTTCGGAGGAATTCACTTTCCGTACATCAAAGGGCTCTGGATCAGATGTTAAATGTTGTTGAACTCCCTGTCGCTGGAGTCCTCGTTATTGACAAAGGAAGAAGACCTCTTGAGCCCAATTTACCATCTCCCGTATGATTTTTTTGTTTTGCTAAGAGTAGTTCCCCAGTATAATCAAATTATCCACAAACCGAGGAGATTTTTCTCAGTCATCTCATTTCCTTTGCTTCCTGAAGGCTGAAGTAAACGTTTACGAACAATATCTTTAGAAATATATGCAAAAGCATGGATAAGCATCATTAGAGACTGACGTCATGTTTACTACATGGCTGGCCACTGCGGCAAGCGACTGAGAGCGAGCAGCCGTAGCATTTTCTAATCGTAAGCACATTTGTGTCTGACTCATGGAAAATCGTCTCGCCGATATATCGGTATCGGGCCTAAACCGATACATCGATACCCATCAATATCGTTTTTAAAAAAGAATTTTAATATCGCCGATATATATCGCCGATATATCGGTTTCGGACCGATAATATGGAAGTTAATCAACATAATTAGGCCTCGGCCAGTAGTTTTCCTGCACAGACAGATAGTAGTGGAAAATTCGTAACTAATTATAGAAAACTCAAAAAAATGTATCATATGTTGGGTTGGATTGTAGACTCTTCTACAGTAAAAAAATTTCATAGCTAAATACAAAAGATAAAAATTATGGTGAAGGTCAAAATTGAACTGTTATGCAAAAAACAGTGCAGTGAACTGGGGAAAAACTTATTACTACTTAATATCAGGAGATTATATATAAAGTTATGGATAAGATAAGACCTAAATAAAAATAAGAAGGACTTGGGTAGTAATTAATGCAAAGAGTTTAATCCTCTAGAATTATATATCGGAGTGGAGTCAAGTCAAACCGAGTTGAGATTCCGTGTCAGGTTGTCCTACCGATTGAAGTTGTCTCAAAGAAATCCGATTAGGGTTTGTACTCTCGAACCCTAATTCTCATGACTACCTTAATCATCTGAGAGTAGTGTTAGAGTCAGTAATTCTTATCTAGGGCCTTGCACAGCGAAATTATCAGACAAGTGAATTTACTATTATACCCCGATAGTTTGGGTGAAGCTCGGAAGATGATTTGTTTCAGTTACTCCTTGATGAGTCAATTGTTGATGAAGGGTATTGATTTCTCTTCCTTATATCGATTTGTTTACTCCTTGGGATATTGAAATCTCAATGGTGTTTCTATGGGAGTCCATTCTGAAATATTGAGAATTTTCTACGGTCTCTGTTGCTGTAAGATTATATCCAATTCTCTGTAAACTGCTTATTCCACAAGAGTGATTGATGAAAAATCTTCGAGTGGAAATCATAGTATGCTCAAGAGCCATTGCTAGATCCTACGTGATCTCAGATATTTGATGAACCTCTGTAGTTCAGCCGATGACGACAACGTGTGCGCTTTAGACTATACGATATTATGGAAGGTCTGCAGTCTCTGCCCATTGTGCACGTAAGCACCGATGGGGCCAAAATCCCTAGATGCATGGCTGGGTTCCTCTGTAGAACCTTTAGGATGTTCTGGCATAGATGTCCACAGGGGAAGTGGACTGACCTGACAGTAAAAATTGACAACTCCTACACTCTGTAGATTTAGAGTCTATTTTAATTGTGAACTATATCCGTTCAAATGAAGTGTTCGGAGTCTGATTGCTTATTTCTTAGCAAGAGTTGCTAATATTCTGGTGCGTTGATTATTGCATCTATTATACCATATTTAATTGATGATATTCCATATTTTGTATCATTTGGAGTCTTTTGCTTCTATATTTTATCAGTGGGGTTTTGGCATCCTACTGAGTATTTCATTCAAAATACTCATGCATCCTTTGATGCAAGAATTAAGAAAAAGTGAGGCAGAGCAGGTAAGAGTTGCTGCTGGTTTTGATTGGATGAAGTTTCGGTCGTGGAAGACTTTGTTTTTTTTTTCGTAGTTGTTTTTGAACTTTTATCTTGTGTGGCCCTGTGCAAAGATGTTATTTTATTGTTGTTGGATTTTTGTGCTATAATAATTTAAGTAGTAGTTCTTTTATTTTTTTGTTATTTAAAATTCATGTACGTGGATATTGTTAATCATTCTGGATCCTATGTTTATCCCTTATTATGTTGAATGGGAATGATATAGATCGAGTATTCAGTCGCGTCCCGGATTCTAGACCTCTTGGCCACTATTGGGAAGTGCTTCCGCGCTCTAAATGGGGTTTTGAAATTCGGGGCGTGACAAGAACATATGGATCTTTTGTTTCAATTTATTAATAAGTTTCGTTCTCAGGCTATGTTATTTCAATTATACGTCTTTTACAAAAAATTGCTAACTAAAATAAATACTATTCTAGTATTCCTCGTTGAACCATGAAATGACTTTTTTCCCAACTTAACACTAAATTTGTTTCCTCATAGCGTTTTAAAACCAGAGTAAGATTGTGTAAGCAATCATCAAAACAAGCGCCGAACACTGAAAAATCGTCCATGAAAACCTCTAAAAATTTATCAATCATGTCGGAAAAGATGGACATCATGCATCGTTGAAATGTAGCAGGGGCATTGCAAAGACCAAAAGGCATCCTACGATACGCAAATGTACCAAAGGGACATGTAAAAATCGCCTTTTTCTGATCCCCTGGAAAAACTGGCACTTGATTATATCCTGAGTACCCATCTAAAAAGCAATAAAACTCTTGGCCCGCTAGTTTCTCTAGGATTTGGTCAATGAATGGGAGAGGGAAATGGTCCTTGCGGGTATTGGAGTTCAGCTTCCTATAATCAATGCATACCCGCCAGCCCGTGGTCTCTCTTATTGGCACAAGTTCACCCTCTGAGTTTGGTTTCACCGTGATGCCCGATTTCTTAGGGACAACTTGGATAGGACTCACCCACTCGCTGTCAGAGATAGGGTATATGATACTTGCGTCTAGGAGTTTCACTATCTCTTTCATCACCACCTTTCTCATGTGAGGGTTCAACCGTCTCTGCCCCTCCCTAGAAGGTTTGGCCTAGTCTTCTAGGTTTATGCGATGCATGCACACAGAGGGGTTTATACCCCGGAGGTTAGCCACTGTTCACCCTATAGCTCGCCAGTGTGTGGTAAGGATCTCCAACAACTGGGCTTCCTGGTCAATAGATAGGCTATATGAGATAATTACAGGAAGGGTGTTGTTGGGTCCTAGGAAGACGTATTTGAGGGAGCTAGGAAGGGTTTTGAGTTCAAGTGTGGGTGGGGATTCTATGGAGGGTTGAAGTAGTAGGCCGGTCGACACAGGGAGAGGGTCGGGGTGGGGTCGCCATGGGATATGTCCAGGGTATAGGGCAGCCACTAAATGGTTATGGACCTCCTCAAGGTCAGGTATGCTCTCATATTGATCGATCCAGTCATAGAAAAGGGTGTGCTCGAGGGCATCCTTAAGCACAGCAAATGGAAGGTATTTCTGGACGAGGTCATCTAAGTCGTCAACCACAAGGCACTCAGCTTCACTCGAGGGTTGTTGGAAAGCACTAAAGATGTTTAATTTAACTTTCATGTTCCTAAAAGAGACGTTCATGAGCCCTGACCTACAGTTAATGGTGGCATCGGCTGTGGCTAGGAAAGGGCGGCTAAGGATAACAGGGATATGAGATTTGGAGTTGGCAATAGGTTCCATGTTTAAGACGACAAAATCAACAATAAAGTAGAACCGGTCAACTCCAATGAGAACGTCTTCTATAACACCTCTAGGACTGCGAATGGATCGGTCTGCTAATTGAAGAGTGACTGAGGTGGGCTACAACTCTCCAAGGCCAAGTTGTTCATACACTGAGTAAGGGAGGAGGTTGACACTGGCCCCAAGTCCAAGAGAGCTCGGCAAATGGTATGGTCACCTATGACAATAGAGATAACAGGGACACCTGGGTAGGTATTCATCTAATATCTCCAATGCTATCATGATTGGAGCAGGCACAAACTCCGGGTGCAGTGCCATCTCCCACAGACTCATGTACATCTATAACCTTGTGACCTGAACCTCGTGTACAAAGTACTCCAAAGCTCTGCATCGGACTTCTCTCAAATACACTGGGTGATCTTTCACTATTTGCGGTTATGGTGCGAAGTGCATAGATGGGGTTCCATCATTAAACTCCAGCACAATCTTTGGTGAATGAGGTTCCTCCGCATCCACTCTTTCCACAGGGAACTCTTCTGGATTCGATTCAGTATAATTAATGTCCAGATATTCATCATATTCCAGATCGTCTCTAGGTAAGTGTTCTACATCTTTGGTTAAAGGTTCTTCCACATCTTATCTTTTAGGGTTCAACTTCAGTTCCTAAACCAATGCTCCCTAGTTTCCATTCTGCCAACTACATCTTAGCCTCTTCTTGCTTCTCGCTTTCATAAACACACCCGCTTCGTATTCTTGCCATAACCCTATTAAAAGAGATATTAGTACTACTACAAGAAATAGTCTTTCTACATCCTATCCACTCTCATCTAGAGTCTTCTACGTCCTATCCATTCACATCTAAGTTCTTCTATACCATTTCATTTACTAATAATTTCATTCACGGACTGAGGCTAGCTCTAATACCAAGCTATCATGCCCCAAAATTCCCAGCTTTGTCAGAATGCGGAAGTTGTTGAGATGATGAATATATAAGGAAACTAGAAGTTCTAGAATGCAATGGAAATATAACCTCTCCTTCAATTATACCATGATAAAATATGCATAATTAAAATAACATAGCATGAGAACGAAACTTATTAATAAACTGAAACAAAAGATCCATATGTTCTAATGAGAATCCAATAATTTAAAAGTTTGGACCACATGCCAATATTATTACAAGTTCTAAACTAAAACTAAAGTAAAACTCTTCTATTGCAAGCTTCGAGTTCCTTCACTTCCTGTAGCTTTTTCACGTTTAATCCTTATCTATACCTACATCACAGGATGCATGAGTGTTCCGAACAAATACCCAATAAAATGCAAAAACCACAACAAAATAGGAGTACTCAAGATATGATAAGGAATATGATCAATAAGATAAGAATTGGATCATCAGCAATTCCGTAACTGGAAACATATATAAAGCTTTCATCAAATGGGAAATATCAATATTCATCAAGACTCCAAAACAACTGAAATCTATGGAGATACAATTTATGCTCTCAATCAACACCACTCACAAGTGGTTACTAACCTGATTATCCTATAGGTTCTTGTGTAAGAACCCGACCATATGCCTTGGATACAGGTCCCATCAGTACTCATGGACACAATGGGTGAAGACTATTAGACCTTGTGTAATGTCTAACCAGCCTAAAAATGTACGTATATGCCTCGTACAAGACTTGACCTTGAGAAAGAGTTGTACTGCTTTAAGGACTATTACAATAAATAGGGACTCTTCATCCTATACTGATTTATATATGTAGTATTAGTTTAATTACTTTACTATTGGTTATATGGTTTACAAGGTTAGCATAATTGGTAGTATAAATGGATAATAGGGTTCTGTCCAAAACAAATCAGTAGGGTTCATGAAATTCCCACAGACAGCACATAAGGAAATAGGACGTGAGATTTTTATAGTAGATGCTCCTATGAGTCTAGAATCCAACGCAACTGATGGCATATTTTTTCCACACTTGTAAATTTAGTTATGACCTTTTTAATTCAGGCTGTCGGCGCAGAAACAATTCTGACCGAGAGCATTAATTTGACTTTAGGTCAACTTGTTTAGTTTAATTAAGGTTTATACAATACTTAATTATTAATTCAACTTAGTTCAACAATAGTTATCATGTTTTTCATGTGATACATAACATATACTGGTTGGAATGATGCACAACAAAGCACGAGAGTCTTTGGTCGGCATATCTCAAATTGACAAAGTTCAGTCGATATTAGGTATGTATCAAATTGTTTTACTTTCATACATATATAATAGTGATCTACACTTGAATATTATATTTTATTAGCTCCCAAACTTATGTTTATGTTAGTATTTTGATTAGATTTAGTGATACTTCAATGTAGTTTTTGGTTTTTTAGGAAAATAAGCGTAAGCTGCAAATGTGGTGAAATGTGATTCAATGGTTGAATCTTTATAACTCCGAGTGAATATCTCTGATGGGACTGATTCATGTTAAAGTTCAAGAAGTCATCTTTTCAACGCCACCGACCGTACATAATTCGGAGTTCGGATTAAAAAGTTATGACCATTTGAAGATTTTTATGCAAAAGATGAACAGTAACAGTGATCGATTGGCTGCCTGACGCGATCGATCGCCGAGACCCAGAATGAGCCGCAAAGTGAAGTAAGCGATCGATCGTATCTACTGAAATTTTGAATATGCACGAAACAGTAGAACTGATCGATCGGCACACCAAAGTGATCGATCGGCATATGAGGACTTAATCTGATCGATCAGCGCAACACAGGAAATAATGAAGGAATGAAGCGATCGATCGGCCATAAAAGTGATCGATCGCCGTATTCGACAAACTGAAATAAGTCTTATTTTGACTCGGAATTGGAAGGGGATTTCGTTTTTCTCTCCATCTTATATATATGCTTTAAAGGGGAACGTATTGAGCATAAGATAATAGAGTTTTGAGTTCCCTTGGAGACCTTGGAGGATAGAACAAAGGGGAGAAGAAGAAGATGATGAAGAACATGATGATGGTTTCTCTTCCAATGCGAGGCTAGACTTCTTTCCAAGGCGTAGATGAAGTCCAGTAGATTAGTTGTATCGTTTTCTTTCTCTCATCTTATGTTTTACTCTAGTTGGTGTATGGATCTTTGTTATGTTTTTAATGTTAATTCATTGAGGTTTATTCTTTGTGCTCGAGAAAAACAAGAGTGAATTTTGTGAGCTTCAATCCGAAATAATACTTGCGTGTCCGAGAGGAACGTGAGTAGACTTAGGTGTTACATATTAATAAAGTTTCATTGGTTTATGCTCGAGAGAGATAGATCACAATTCCATGTTTTAATTTACTTATATGTTATGTCCGAGAGGAGAGCACAATATTTTGAATTGATAAATATATGTCCGAGAGGAATATGCTAGCCAATTAGGAATCTATTCAAAAGGGAGAGGGAGACGATACTCTAATTTATTGTGTGGTGGATTCGAAGCCTTGGTAATTTTCCATATAAGTAAATCTCAGCTTAATTTAGTACAATTGCCTTGTGCACTTGCAAGGGTTTAATTTTTAAACGATCAAATAGCTTCACGAAATAAGACTATCATAAACAGACAACAAAGTCGAGAATAGGAAAGGTAGTAACAAGGAAACAACAAGTGATCAAGGTTCTCATCGATCCAATATGAGTAATGACAACAAAATTCCAATAATCAGTCAAAATCAATTCATAAGTACGACAATAGCATATTATCTCAACACTTTCAAGAACTCAATCAAGAATCATAACACCAACAAATATATGACATTATCTAACATCAAACACATAGGAATCTAGGCATCAAGAAAATGAAAACCTAGAGGAAGCTATGTAAAAATCATCCTACCTTTCTGTAGAAATTTCTTCTCGTTGTAGTGAATTCAATCGTCTACGAACTCCACTTCACCTCGCTTCACCACTCAAACCAGCAAACAAAAAGAGGAAGGTGAAGAGAGAGATAGGACTGAGAGAGGACATGAGAGAGAGAAAGAGAGCATGGAGAGAGAGAGAGAGAGGGGGGCTGATCCGCCAATAAGTAATGACCGGCCAGCCCTATTCCTGGTTTAAATAGGACTAGGTTTTCCTAGTTTGACTAGGACTCACTTTAACATTTGATTTTACTTCTTTTTTATCTCTACCATCCATTATCCACATTCTCCTCGTACCCATTGGTGTTCAATCATCTTGACATCTCTATCTTATCTGACGCCCAGTCCCGGAAGTGTCCAGTTCAATCAGTACTCTCAACACACTTCTGATTCACCATCACTTTCTACCATGGAATGTCGTATCGGATATCGGTAAAATATCGGTCGGCCTAAGAGACGAAATATCGGAGATATATCGGAGATATTGCGTAAAAAAATATCGGTCGTCAAAAACTAGTTTTTATCATATATTTTCAAAATCTAACTTCTAAAATGAGTTATACTAATTTAAACAAAGAATAAATTTCAAAATATGCATAAAAGGATAGAAAACAAACATGAAAGTTTTTTTTTCCCAAAAAAAAAAAAAAAAATTTTTTTTTTTCAAAAAAGGCCGATATATCGGTCCGAAACCGATATATCGGCGATATTTGGAAAAAATGTAAAAAAACGATACTTAATGGTATCGGTTTGTGTCCGATACCGATATATCGGCGATATATCGCCGATATATCGGCGAGCTGGCATTCCATGCTTTCTACAATTGCTATCTGGTAACTAAGTGACTCTCGTACTTATCGTAAATCACTTCTAATCACACCAGATAACCATCCAAAGATTTTGATTTCATCATCAATACATAGCGCCTCAGGTAAGTCTAATACCTAGTAATTGGTTACAAGTCTGAACTTTTACTCTAATTCGTATACTTCAAAACTAGGAAACTACCTTTAATTCTAATTCGTCAATCAGAAACTCTTACACGAAACGTTGCACCCCCACACGAACCTATCATTGGCGCCTGACCTCACCCTGGCGTTAAGCTCTTCTATGACCCTGGCGCCAGGCTTAGCCTCAGCGTCGGGGAGTCCTGAGTCAACCGAATGTTCTACTAAGCACGTTCTAATGCAACAGATGAAGTAAAACACACATCATCACATATCATTCACATGAATTTAAATAGCAATTTAACTTTCCTAATTTAGAACTGGCTGGGAGTCATTGGCCTGAGTCATTGCTAAACCTAAGCATGTTGGAGTCAGGCCTTACACAGTCCTATTGAAAAAAAAAAGTCAATGGTGTATTATCCTCTCAAATCTAGAATGTTGGACCCGAAGGAGGCGTGCAAGAATTTGTGCTATCATGAACCTAAAGATTACGATGGCCATGTAGATTCTGATGTTCTTTGTTAATGGGTAACACTGGATCTGTGTAAAACAGAGATTTAGAGTGTATTGCTACAATGTTCTACACTTTCTATTATTTAAAGTATCATGCTATATCATATTGAGCAGAAATTTCCAAGATGAAGGTGTAGAATAAAACCACTTACTTGAGCGCTTCTATATTCCAGTTGATTATAAATGCAAGTACGTGTGGTTAGTTTTCTTAAGTATTGCAGTGTGTATTTGAAGAGATAATAGGTTCTGTGTTTTGAAACGTTTAGTTGACTTCTTTCTCATTTAGATAAAGAATAAGGTTAATTTTATAAATACATGTTTGTGGGTAGGATGGCTGCAAACCCTCACGAGACTTCACTCGTCCAGCCAGGGACACCTGGGGGTTTAAAAGGCTTGTTGCATATTCTAAATGCAATCGTGATTCCCTACGACAGTGGCATTTATTTTTGAGTAGTTTTATTATTTTTCTTTTGTGTTTTGCTTAAGGACTAGCAAAATCTAGGTTTGGGGTGTATTTGTTAAGCATGAAAAATACACATTTTTATATGCCTTTTTACCTATTTGTTAGTTGTGTTTTCTGATTAAAATGAGGAATAAAGTGAATTTTAGTCATTTGTTTAGTAATTAGGAATTAATTAAATAATGCTCTCTAAATGGCTCAAATTTTAATATGTTCTACAACTTTATGAATTATTTGGTATATCTAATGTGGGACATGTTTTATTTTGTATAGGTTCAAATGCCAATACTGCTGAATAGCCAAAAGTGAAGCCATTAGACGGACCCAGGAGCTGATATCAGTCGCAGAAAAGATCTGATCCGTTGATGAGTCAGTCAAGAGAAGACATGCGTGGAATTAGAGTACAGAGTCGTTCAGATTTAAAAAAAAAATTAAAAAAAAAAGAAAATTTTACACGTGAGAATTGATTGACAGTGTATGACCACGTGGACACGTGATCACACACTACGTCTGGTCAGCAGTAATTCCAATCCTTTAGAGAATAGTGAAACTAAAATTGATCTTTCATTCAAAATGGAAGATCAACCTGAGAAATCACTTAGGGAGTTATTTTCTCCGATCACAATCAACCCTCCATCTTGCATAGTGTTGCCTGCAACCTCTGCAAAACATTTTGAACTAAAACCTCAGATAATTCAACTTTTGCCCAATTATCATGGTCTTAACAGAGAGGATCCTTACATGCATGTAAAGGATTTTCTAGAAATTTGTGCAACTTTTAGGTTCACAGACTTCTCTGATGAGTCTGTTCGACTGCGCCTTTTCCCCTTCTCTTTGAAGGACAAGGCCAAGGCATGGTTAAATTCTCTTCCCGCTGACTCTGTCACAACATGGGATATGTTGGTGAGCAAATTCTTGTCCAAATTCTTCCCAATAGCCAAAACCAACGAATTAAAGAGAGAAATCATTGACTTCATGGAAGATGAAAATGAAAAATTTTATGAGAGTTGGGAAAGATTTAAAGACCTTTTACTAAAATGTCCACATCATGGGTTTGAAACATGGAGGTTAATACAACACTTTTACAATGGCTTAACTCAAACACACCGCAATATGATTGAATCAATGAATGGTGGTGCTTTCTTAGATTTGGGAGGTGAAGCAGCTTATAACTTCTTAGAGCGATTAGCTGAAAGGTCCCAACAGTGGGATTTTGCAGGTCATAGGGAGAGACAACATCAAGCTCCTAAGAAGGGAGGTCTCTACGAAATCAAAGATGACGTAGATGTTAAGGTCAAACTCGATGCGCTAACCAAGAAAATATATGCCCTGAGTTTGAACCGAAGCATCAATGCTCTCAACATGAATGAAGCATGCTCTGTGTGTGCTAGCCCGATGCATACAGCTCTGAACTGCCCTTCCATGAATACTTATCTAGAGTGCTATGCAGAACAAGTCAATGTTCTAAACAATTATGGGAAGCCGACAGGCAATCCTTTCTCTGAAACTTACAATTCAAGTTGGAAATCATCCAAATTTCTCCTGGAGACAAAGTCAACCACCTATGAATGTAGGTGGGCAGCCTATGCAACCTATGCATAATCAGTTTAGGCAGAATAACCCACCTTATCCAGCTTTGTCTCAACCTCCTACCCAATATCAACAACCTGTCACTCAATCTCAGGGTCTTACACAAAAACAATCCTCGTTAGAGGACACTCTCAAATCTTTCATCCAATCTACAAACCAAGTTATTCAGTCAACTAACCAAGCTATGCTTGAGATGAAGAACTCTACACACATGAATACTCAAGCAATTGCCAAGTTAGAGACTCAAGTTGGTCAATTGGCTACTCAATTAGCTGAAAGAGAGAGAGGGAGATTCCCTAGTCAACCTGTGCCTAACCAGAAGGGCCAATTTTTCATTGGTAGTAGCTCTAATTCTTCACAGAATGAGGAACATGTTCAATCAGTCATTACCCTTAGGTCTGGAAAGCAAATTGATAATAAAATTGAAACTCCTGAAGAAGAAGAAAGTGAGAACACTAAGACTGAAATAGAGACTAAAGACATTAATTCTTCTCCAACTGTTGACAGTGATTCTCCACCTAGGAATTTTGTACCTAGGGCACCTTATCCGCAAAGACTAGTCAATCCTAAAAAAGGTGCACAATATGGAGATATTCTAGAAGTGTTTAAACAAGTGCAAATAAACATTCCTTTTCTAGATGCAATCCAACAAGTGCCTTCTTATGCAAAATTTTTGAAAGATCTAGTCTCTGTCAAAAAGAAAAATAATGTTCCTAAAAAGGCATTTCTAGCAGAACAAGTCAGCTCTGTCATTCAATGTAAATTTCCTATCAAATATAAGGACCCTGGTTGTCCCACAATTTCGTGCATGATAGGGAAACATTAGATTGAGCGAGCCTTGTTAGATCTGGGGGCAAGTGTGAATTTATTGCCCTACTCTGTGTATGTGCAATTAGGTCTGGGAGAGCTAAAACCCACGACAATGACACTTCAATTAGCTGACCGTTCGGTTAAAATTCCTCGAGGTGTTGTTGAGGATGTTTTGATAAAGGTTGATACATTTTATTTCCCTGTGGACTTTGTTGTCCTTGATACTCAACCTGTTCCAAACATAAGTGGGCAAATACCTGTCATTTTGGGTCATCCATTTCTAGCTACATCTAATGCTATCATTAATTGCAGAAATGGAGTGATGCAAATTTCTTTTGGGAATATGAAGGTGGAATTGAACATTTTTGACATCAGTAAACAACCACCTGACATGGATGATGTGAATGAAATAAACCTGATTGAAACACTTGTCCATGAAACATTTCTTCAAACACATTCCCAAGATCCTTTAGAGGCCTGCTTAACACATTTTGGTTGTGAATTTGGTATCGATCAGTCAATTGAACAAGTAAACTCATTGCTTGAGTCTGTACCTTTGATGAGTATCGAACGGTGGCAACCAAAAGTGGAGCCTCTTGCCTTATCATCATCACCAGTAGTTCCATCTAGTGTTGAGCCACCTAAATTAGACCTGAAACCATTACCTGATACTCTGAAATATGCTTATTTAGGTCCTGCTGAGTCCTTACCTGTCATTATTGCATCTGACCTAGATGTGGCTCAAGAGCGTAAATTACTTGATGTTCTTGTAAAGCACAAAGAAGCCATAGGGTGGACCATTGCAGATATTAAAGGCATCAGTCCCTCTGTTGTTATGCATAGAATTCATTTGGAGGATGATGCCAAGCCTTCTCGTGAATCCCAAAGGCGTCTTAACCCTGTAATGCAAGAAGTTGTTCGAGCTGAAATCCTTAAGCTTTTAGATGTAGGAGTTATCTACCCAATCTCTGATAGTAAATGGGTAAGTCCTGTTCAAGTTGTGCCGAAAAAGTCTGGCATAACTGTTGTGAAAAACGATGCTGATAAGTTTGTGCCAACTCGAGTTCAAACGGGTTGGCGTGTCTGTATTGATTATAGGAAGTTGAATGCTTTGACAAGAAAAGATCATTTTCCCCTTCCTTTCATTGACCAAATGCTCGAAAGGTTAGCGGGATATGAATATTATTGCTTCCTTGATGGTTATTCTGGTTATAACCAAATTCCCATAGCCCCTGAAGACCAAGAAAAGACCACTTTCACGTGTCCTTTTGGTACCTTTGCCTACCGTCGCATGCCCTTTGGCCTATGCAATGACCTGCTACCTTTCAAAGGTGTATGTTGAGCATTTTCTCTGATATGGTGAGCGATTTTTAGAGGTATTCATGGACGATTTTTCTGTCTTTGGGTCTAATTTTGAAGAATGTCTGCACCATCTATCTTTAGTGTTAGTAAGGTGTAAAGAGAAGAATCTGGTGCTTAACTGGGAGAAATGTCATTTTATGGTTCAAAAAGGAATTGTTCTTGGGCATATTATATCTAATAAAGGCATTGAAGTTGATAAAGCTAAAGTTGATTTGATTTCACATCTTCCACCACCACGAACTGTGAAAGAAATCAGATCATTTTTAGGCCATGCTGGATTTTACAGAAGATTCATTAAAGACTTTAGTAAAATTTCAACACCGTTGTGTAATATTCTTGCAAAAGATACACCATTTGTCTTTGATGATGCTTGCAATAATGCCTTTCAGAAACTCAAATCAGAGTTAACATCTACACCTATTATTCGGCCACCTGATTGGAGCCTACCTTTTGAGATAATGTGCGATGCCTCTGATTATGCTATTGGTGCTGTGTTGGGGCAGCGAATTAATAAACTTCCCCATGTGATTTACTATGCCAGTAAAACATTGAATGATGCTCAACTTAATTATTCTACAACTGAAAAAGAGTTGCTGGCAGTAGTCTTTGCTGTAGATAAGTTTCAGTCTTATTTATTAGGATCAAAGGTCTATATCTATTCGGATCATGCTGCATTGAAGTATCTTTTATCTAAAAAAGATGCTAAACCTCGTCTTCTCCGATGGATATTATTGCTACAAGAATTTGATATTGAAATTCAGGATAAGAAAGGTTCCGAAAATGTTGTAGCCGACCACTTATCTAGGTTGATAGTTGATTTTACTGATGAATCATTGTCCATAACTGAATCTTTTCCTGATGAGCAATTACTTGCAGTGTCCCAGTTGCCTTGGTTTGCTGACATAGTTAATTATCTGGTAACTGAACAAATTCCATCTCATTGGTCTTCCCAAGATAGGTCCAAGTTTTTGTCCAGAGTTAAGTATTTCTTTTGGGATGATCCATACTTGTTCAAGTATTGTCCCGATCAGATTATTAGGAGATGTATTCCTGAACATGATCAATAAAGCATCATTTCTTTTTGTCATGATCAAGCATGTGGGGGCCATTTTAGTTCTAAAAAGACTGCTGCAAAGATTTTGCAGTGTGGATTTTATTGGCCCACTATTTTTAAAGACTGTCATGCTTATTGTTCAGCATGTGAAAGATGTCAGAAGTTAGGAGCACTTTCACGTCGTAACATAGTGCCTTTAACCCCAATCCTTATTATAGACCTTTTTGATGTATGGGGTATTGACTTCATGGGACCTTTTCCTAACTCTTTTGGCAATCTTTATATCCTTGTGGGGGTAGACTATGTCTCTAAATGGGTAGAGGCCGTAGCATGTAAAACCAATGACCACAAAGTGGTGGTCCAATTCTTAAAAGACAATATTTTTGCACGTTTTGGTTCTCCTCGTGCTATCATAAGTGATGGGGGAAAACATTTCTGCAATAGGGTTTTTGAACAGTTAATGAAGAAATATGGCATAACCCACAAAATTGCTACCCCATACCATCCCCAGACAAGTGGTCAAGTTGAGATTTCTAATAAGGAGATTAAGCACATTTTAGAAAAGACAGTCAATCCTAATCGCAAAGATTGGTCACTGAGACTCATCGATGCTTTGTGGGCTTACCGTACTGCATTTAAAACTCCCATGGGAATGTCTCCATACCGTATTGTCTACGGGAAAGCTTATCATCTTCCTGTTGAAATTGAGCATAAAGCTTATTGGGCAATTAAGCACCTGAATTTTGATTTAAATAGAGTAGGAATTCAAAGGAAACTGCAGTTGAATGAGTTGGATGAGCTTCGTAATGATGCTTATAAGTGTGCAAAATCATACAAGGATCGCATGAAAAAGGTTCATGATCAAAATATTCTGCGAAAATCTTTTACATCGGGGCAGAAAGTTCTTTTATACAATTCTCGTTTACATCTGTTTCCGGGTAAATTGAAGTCTCGATGGACAGGACCTTTTCTAGTTCGTGTTGTTTATCCTCATGGAGCAGTTGAAATAGAAAACCCCAAGAATGGTGATATATTCAAAGTTAATGGTCATCGTCTTAAACCATTCTTGGAATTGCAGCAACCTCAGATCGATGAATTGAGTCTGGCGGACCCGACTTATAATGACTAAAGTTGCAGTAATTTGTTTTGTGCCTCGTGGGTTTAGTTTTCTTTGTGTGCTTTATTTTTCAATATTTATCACTCATATTTTTAGGTTCATGATTCTCACAGGATATCTAGATGGCTGCCATATTCTTACACCTATGGGTGATGCCTGCACAGTTAGAAGAAGTAGTGAATGAACACCCACTGAGTCCAGACTTAGATATACCAGTCGTCTATCCTTGGGCACCATTATTACCACATCAGTTAGCGGGGAGTATGGATGACTCACCCATAGATGAGCTTGATCTTCAGGGGCCCATAGCAGCTGTCAATGTTGTTCCCATTTCATATTCGTTTTTGTTCCCCAGAGAGTCTAGGTGGGAGAGATTGAAGAGAAGACTGGGAACATTCATTTGCAATTTGAGAGATGTCATTTGGTCATATTTTTATTCTTTGTGGTCTCACGCTAAATCCTTGGTAGAATCTGCCTCAGCCATTAATGAGTGAAGTAATAGCTGTGTCTGGCTGAAGACATAAAACTTAGCGCTACTGGGAGGCAACCCAAGTTTTTAGAATTTTTATTTTTGTGCTTATTTTTCCTTATGCTATTCTTGTGCTTCATTTGTTCTTTTCATTTTGATAGATACTATAGCGTTTCAGTGGAGTGCAGGTACTATCTTTCCTTCCCTCGTCTACTTATTTTCCTCAGTACTTATTTCATATCTTTTTACATTGAGGACAATGTTTCATGCAGGTTTGGGGGTATAGGAAGATATTTGTTTAGGATATCTTAAGTTATTTTCTTGCTTGTTTTGATTTTTGTAAAAAAAAAATTAAAATTAGTTTTTAGGTTGTTTGTTAGTATTTTTATAGGTTTTGGTAGTTTATCCCTTCATGATGCATACTTCAATTTTTAAGAGATTAATTTACATTGGAAGTGTGAGTAAGTATACTGGAGGATAGAGACACTTAACTGAGAAATAGCATTCTGTTACAGTTCTCTTGGATCAAGTGCTTGAGCTAATAAAATTCACTCACACACACCAGTTACATAAAGTAATACCTTCTAGAGATTTGTTGAATACTAATCTTCAGTGGGATGTCTTTAGTCAGAGTCATTGGTTGATATGTGGTTGTCTGTTGAGCTTAAAAGATCATGATAGACCATTTACTTGGCTATGGCAAGGGCTTGGAACCGGAAATAGGTTGAGAGTATAATACAGCCTGGACAGAATAAAAATGTGCTTGAAAATATATATGCTCAAAATTAAAAAAAAATGGAAACGAAAATAAAGAAAAGGGCTGCTTGACCATTATAGGATTAACTTAGGCTGATGCTCAGGTCCGAAGCGGTCCATCTTAAAACCTAATGCCCTAAGCCAACTGGCTGGGAGTCATTGGCCTGAGTCATTGCTAAACCTAAGCATCTTGGAGTTAGGCCTTACACAGTCCTATTGAAAAAAAAAGTCTATGGTGTATTATCCTCTCAAATCTAGAATGTTGGACCCGAAGGAGGCGCGCAAGAATCTGTGCTATCATGAACCTAAAGATTACGATGGCCATGTAGATTCTGATGTTCTTTGGTTAATGGGTAACACTGGATCTGTGTAAAACAGAGATTTAGAGTGTATTGCTACAATGTTCTACACTTTCTATTATTTAAAGTATCATGCTATATCATATTGAGCAGAAATTTCCAAGATAAAGGTGTAGAATAAAACCACTTACTTGAGCGCTTCTATATTCCAGTTGATTATAAATGCAAGTACGTGTGGTTAGTTTTCTTAAGTATTGCAGTGTGTATATGAAGGAATAATAGGTTCTGTGTTTTGAAATGTTTAGTTGACTTCTTTCTCATTTAGATAAAGAATAAGGTTAATTTTATAAATACATGTTTGTGGGTAGCATGGCTGCAAACTCTCACGAGACTTCACTCGTCCAGCCAGGGACACCTGGGGGTTTAAAAGGCTTGTTGCATATTCTAAATGCAATCGTGATTCCCTACGACAGTGGCATTTATTTTTGAGTAGTTTTATTATTTTTCTTTTGTGTTTTGCTTAAGGACTAGCAAAATCTAGGTTTGGGGGTATTTGTTAAGCATGAAAAATACACATTTTTATATGCCTTTTTACCTATTTGTTAGTTGTGTTTTCTGATTAAAATGTAGAATAAAGTGAATTTTAGTCATTTGTTTAGTAATTGGGAATTAATTAAATAATGCTCTCTAAATGGCTCAAATTTCAATATGTTCTACAACTTTATGAATTATTTGGTATATCTAATGTGGGACATGTTTTATTTTGTATAGGTTCAAATGCCCATACTGCTGAATAGCCAAAAGTGAAGCCATTAGACGGACCCAGGAGCTGATATCAGTCACAGAAAAGATCTGATCCGTTGATGAGTAAGTCAAGAGAAGACAGGCGTGGAATTAGAGTACAGAGTCGTTCAGATTTAATCCGGTGGTCGACATTGATACAACGGGTTTTAACCATGGAATGCCAGCTCGCCGATATATCAGCGATATATCGGTATCGGACACAAACCGATACTCCGATACCATTAAGTATCGTTTTTTACATTTTTTCCAAATATCGCCGATATATCGGCGATATATCGCCGATATATCGGTTTCGGACCGATATATCGGCCTTTTTTGAAAAAAAAAAAAATTTTAAAAAAAAAAAATTTTTGAAAAAAAAATTTTATTTTTTTTTTTGGGAAAAAAAAACTTTCATGTTTGTTTTCTATCCTTTTATGCATATTTTGAAATCTATTCTTTGTTTAAATTAGTATAACTCATTTTAGAAGTTAGATTTTGAAAATATATGATAAAAACTACTTTTTGACGACCGATATTTTTTTACGCAATATCTCCGATATATCTCCGATATTTCGTCTCTTAGGCCGACCGATATTTTACCGATATCCGATACGACATTCCATGGTTTTAACCCAAGCAATTGAACAAGCAAAATAAGAGCGGGTCGTTGGGCCGGTTAGGTTCACTGAAAAAAAAAGAAGAGAAAAACAAAACCCGAGCGAAAGGCTCGGGTGTTCAGTCGGGTTCTAACAGACGAGCTCTGTCGAGCTCTGTTCGAGCGGCCGACAGAGGCGAAGATGGAGGCTCATGGCGAAATCAGACCATGGGCAAGGCTTTGGGTTCCGACGGAGATGACTCCACAGCAAGATTCCGGCGATGAGGGGCCCTGGTTTGAGGTGCGGGTGGCGGCAGTCGAGGTTGACGGATGGGTTCGAGAAAGAGGGAAATGGCGATGGCAGCGGATGAGGATCGGCGGCGATGAAGAAGGCTGATGGCAAATCTCGACGGCGCAGAGGCGAGAGAGGCGGCGTGATGAGAAGCAAAAGATGGAAAAATTTAGATTTGGAAACTCGTTGCAACAAAGCTAAATCGGGAATGTTGCAAGGCGTCAAGGAAGCTTCAGATTCGGGTCTGTTTCAGCTATGGTAAGCTGCTATTTTCAAATCCATTGAAAAGTTCAAGAAGGGCAGAATTGGATCAGCAAAAGGAAAACTTTATTTTTCGGTGTTTTTTTGGTTTTGTTTTGTGGAGTAAGAATGGGATTTTTACTGCGATTGGAGGAGAAATTGAAGGGCGAATTGACTGATTTGGAAGGCAGCTATTTGGAGGGTATTTTCACACGAGATTGGTTTTGGAATACTTACTGATTTGAGGAAATTGGGTGGACGGTTGCAGTCGATAAAAAACAGAGCAGAGAGCAAGAACGGGGAGTCCAGACAGTTTCTTCAACAAGTTTTTACAGTTTCAAATTTTAGTTTTAGTTTGTTTTTTTTACTTTGGATTTCATCTGCTGCTGTGTTGGTGTTGATTTGAAGATCGAGTTTGTAACGACTATTGCTGGACAGTCAACTGAGAAGAGAAAGAACAGTACTGTGTATTTTCGTTTTACCTCATCATTTTTTTTGTAAGTGAATTCTATTGTTAATGGAGATGAATTTTATGAATTATGCATGTGTTATATTTAATATGGTTGGCTAGATTAATTGCTAAGGTTAGGATGAGGCTGTAGTAATTGTAGGGATTCCCATATTCATGAAAGTTGATATTTTTTTATTATAAAATTGTGCTATAATGTTTATGCGTTCCTGTTGTTAATTGCGTAGTTATTTTCGGATATAGCATTAATCATGTTTTTGCTATGATTTGGAATTACTATTGTCAATGCATGCTTATTTTAATTGGTTAAATAACAAATCGGATACTAGTTGTGATTTACTCGTAAGTGGATACATCTAGTAATTTGAGCTGTTAATTTAAATAGCATGAAGGACGTGATTTTTGTATGAGTAATTGTGTATTAAAGTAAAATCTTCCGTAACAATGTGAATAGGATTCTAGATTGTTACGAGTATTTGGAGAATGATAAATGATTGAAGGGTTAGGGTTCTCTATAATTTATTGCATGCCGATTCCAAAGCCTTAGTATTTTGTTAATTTGATAAAGTTTAGATTTTTATTCCGTTAATTGATTTTAATTAGTCGTTAGTTAGTTAATCAATTTCTACAAGTTTCATAGTTTAGTCAAGGGTTTAGTTAGGATTCGATTAGATTTCCGCTACACAAGTCCCTGTGGTAGGGATGCCACCTGGGGCCTGGGTTTTTACCCGACCCGACCGGACCCGGCCCTTATTGGGGCCGGTTCTGGGAAACGTTATACAGTACCGGTTTCCGGGTTTGAAAGAGGAACCGATGCACCGGGTCGGGGCGGGTTTGGGTATTATATTAAAACCCGACCCGACCCGATATATAAGTACTCAACTCAAGTTAGGTCTCTCTTCTTTTCATTTTTTTTTCTTTACTGCCCTTTTGTAGCTTGAAAGAGTGAAAAATAGTCAAAATAATCAAAGTTTAATATACAAGTTTGAAAAAGAATAAAAATAGATTAAAAAAATTTGATTGGGTATCGGGGCGGGGCGGTTCCGGGTTTGGTACCGGGGCGGTTCTGGGTCCAAAAATTGGACCCGTAGTGGGTCTCGGGTGGTTCCGGGTTTGAAGAATTACAACGGTTCCGGGGCCGGGTTTGCCAAGAACCGACCCAAACCCGCCCCGGTGGCATCCCTACCCTGTGGGTTCGACCTCGTAAAAATTGTGCGATTATACTGCAAATCCGATTCGTACACTTGCGAGTAAAATTAGGAGACTAATTATAACAACAACACTGGCTTCCACAACAATGTCTTTTGTAAAGTGGGCACATTTAGTAATGGTCATAGTAGTAATGCATAAGTTTCGTGTTTTACCAAAAAAATGAAGAAAAATAGAGGTTAGTTATAAAGGGTGCGTTTGTTTGCTGAAAAAAGCATATTTCAGCCCTGAAAGGTGAAAATTTTCACCTTTCAGGGTGAAAAGTGTTTGGAAGCTAAAAGGGTAAAAAATGATCGGTGACGGTGATAGGTGAAAATTTTTACCTTTTCACCTTTCACCCCTGTTTTGTGTTTGTTTACTAAAAGGCTGAAAAATGGCCTTGAAAGGTGATAGGTAACAATTTTCACATTTCACCCTAAAAAACTGATTCTCATCAAAGTGAGAATCAGGCTGACAAATCGATCGTCGCTCCTCTTCAACGGAAAAAATCAACTCTCTCCCAGAGGTTTGTTCCCCCCGGTGAGTACCCCCACCTCGACGGTGCCCCCGTTGAGCTGGGAGAGTCTGTGCCCCCCATCCCCGCCGCCGCTCGTTGAGCGCCCCCCGTCACCGCCGCCGCCCCGTTGAGCCGAGGGAACCCATGCCCACCCCTCCCGGGTGACTGCTCGGGTCGTCCAAAGCCGGTCACCCCGATATTTGCCTCGACGCCTCCGCCATTAAGCCGAGGGACCCTCCCTCCCCGTCATATCTCCCTCATTTTTAGTCCGTTTTTGGACATTTTTTCATCATTATAAGAAAGAACACTAAAAATGAGGAAGAATGAAAAAAAGGGCCAAAACGGATCAGAAGTGAGTAAGATACGTATCATTGAAGTTTGTCCCATTAAAAAGTTATTGTGTAATCGATTACTCGATAGGCAATCCTATAGTGTAACCAGTTGCTCGATAGCCAGTACTATAGTGTAACCAGTTACTCGATAGCCAGTACTATGGTATAACCAGTTACTCGATAGCCAGTACTATAGTGTAACCAGTTACTCGATAGCCAGTCGTATAGTGTAACCAGTTACTCGATAGCCAGTAATATAGTGTAACCAGTTACTCGATAAGCAGTAATATAGTCCAACCAGTTACTCGATAGCCAGTACTATCGTGCAATCGATTGCACGATAGCAAACTAGATCATGTAATTCCCCGTTAAAATGGAACAAACTTCAACAGTTCATATCTCCCCCATTTTTGATCCGTTTTGGCCTATTTTTTTTCATTCTTCCTTATTTTTAGGGCTCTTTCTTATAATGATGAAAAATAGTAAAAATGGATTAAATTTAAAGGAGATATGACCGAAGGGCTCGCTCGGCTCAACGGTGCGGCGGCAGAGGGGTAGTCGTGCACGCACACACCAGGGTGAGGGCGGCGGTAGCGTCAAGGTGGGGGGCTCAACGAGGCAGTGGCGGCAGCGACCGGGGGAGGGGGCTCAACGAGGCAGCCGCCGCCATCACCACCGGGGAGAAAGAGGGCGACATTAACGTGATTTATTTTCACCTTTCACAAATCAGGCCTGAAATTTTTCATCCTGACGTTTGTTTACTTTTAGGTTCCAAACGGGTTGTCACCAATCAGAAAATATCAGTGTGATAATTTTCAGGCTGATATAAATTTTCAACCTTTCACCTATCAGCTTCCAAACGCACCCTAAGTTGTCGTAGCCTGGACAAATTAACACCAATCTTGAATGCCCCGAAAACTTTATGCTTTCATGGTACCTTAGAGTAGTACTTCTTCCTTTGTGTTACCTTTCGCCCTTACACAGGCACTGGGGTTTCAGGATGTTTAAACCCTAAGTCTCTGTTTTCATCACCGGTGGCAAAAAATAAAAAAAAAGTATATTCCCTCTGTCCAATGAAGCCTATTTGTATTTAAAAATGAATTAAATTTACAAGTAATGGCCATACAGAAAAAAAGTTTTCCCCTTCTTTTGTGATTGATTTATGTTATACACCCGTATGGCCTGGGGAGGTGGCCAGATTTAATAGTAGGGCCCATAAATCAAAACCAATCTTGTGGGCTCCACCTAACATCTGGGCAACTTTTTAGGCAGCTCTCAGGCTTTTGTGGGGCCCATGGTTTTCATTGATTCTGATCCATGGGCCCTCCCCCAATGCCTAGAAAGCCGCCTGAGGCTCCCATTGTATAGCATAATTCTAGTGATTTGGGTCCTGATGCGCAAAGTTAAACAAATCTGATGGACCCATGTTTTTTCAAATGCAAACAGGCTCCAATGGATGGAGAGAGAGTAGTCAGGCAATGAAAACGCTGGTGAACACCGCTGCAGCTGCCCTATGTACTACTCCCTCCCGTCCTGTTTTAAGATGCTCCACCTGAAAAAGATAGGACAAGTCTCGTTTTACATGCCCTATATATGGTCAATATAAGTGGATTTTCAACCTCCTCTTCCCCTGTTAGTTAGGGTTTCCACCATCCAATTATTGTTTCAAATGGAGCTATTAAAGCTGGATGGACGGGTATATCATAATAACGAAGGAGGAAAATAACATATGGTTGGCTCATAAGTCATAACGCAAGTCTACATGGATGGCTTTTCTTATTTATGCTATTTTGGTGGATATGGAACTTAAAAAATGAGACTTAGAAGGGGAAATTAAATAATAAATCATCAATTTTTTTTTCAATGATGTACTGTAGCAAATATTTTTTGAAATGGTGATCTCACAAGCTTTGCAGCACACACATGGTGTGGGGCGCTTACGTGATTTTTTTAAAAAAAACTAACCCGAAAGGTATCAGTTGAATCATACTTTTTTTTGGTGGATTTAAACCATGGTCTTTTTAATAGAAAAAATTCAGATACTAATATGTAATTTGACACTTATTGCTAAAAAAAACTGAAAGTTATCAAGAGTGCTTGCTCTATTTGGTGGATGCCACAATATGTGCTAACGCCAATAAATAAATGATAATATGTAAAAGATGGAGTGCGTGAGAACTTATTATATGGATTCGTATACATACACAGGGACTTAAAAGGAAAAGATGGAGTTTGTGAGAAAAGATTATACGGGTCATTTATAAGTTGTCTTTTGTACGAAATACATTGAGAAAGGATTTTTATGGGATTAGCTTCATAAAATTCTCAGGCATATTTCCGTCCAAAAATATGTATCATTATTATAAAACCAAAATGAACTGAAATGGAGTAGCTTGGAGAACATATGCAAATGTGCTAACCATTATGCTAGGGGTCCTCACCTCTTGTGATTCTTCTTTCGTCTTAATAAGGTGACATTAGATCGACAATAGATGCAAGCTAACACCTAACACATGGGGGCGCATCTGGTGCCGTCGATTCAAGATCTGACGGCGGTGCACAAATACATGGGCAGGTGGGTTATTCAAACCCGGCTGCTGTATTCAACTATATAAAGTCAATACAGTTAGGATGACCAATTAGCTTAGGTCCCAATTAAATTTAAACTAAAGGAAGTTAAACTAATTGGTAGATATAGTTCAAATCTTAATGATGGCAATTGAAAATGACCCAAGTTTAATAAGTGAGGATAAAGGCTTGTAAAAGAGAGCAATGACTAGACTTGAAGACAATCTTAACTTGGATTGGATTAAAGCCTTTCTAAAGTATTAATTGATATGACAATTGGACTGGGGGGTGGTAGATGAGAGTTCTCCTTCCACACTGGCACACCTAATTTTCAAAGGAGGGAGCAGTAAGTAGCTACAGAAGGGCAGGATGCAGGTCAATCACGAGATCAGTCCCCTACTGACCTGATCTCCACTTCTCTCCATTATTGTGAGGATGACCTCAGTTGAGACATTTACAACACCATATGGGGCCCTCCTGAGAAGTGGAGGATTACCGGATTTTGTGACCTCCATTTTCCTTAGACTTGTTTACATGAGTCACTTCGAGCGGTGGGATTTTGAACAGACGGCGGGTGTCATATCAGGGGCAGGGCAGGTAGGTGTGAATCACCAACTGCCACCATATCAAAATTCGATGGCTTCGGTGATGGCTCAGACATGCACTTGAGTAGTGTCTCAGTTAAACTTTCCCCTTTTCTTTTTGGCTGGATGCAAAATGAGGCGGTCAACACAATCGGTGCGTTTGGTTTAGAAAATCAGTTCCTCGCCCTTGGGTACTGATTTTTTCAATTTTCACTCCTGACAGTAAAAACTACTGAAAAAAATCAGTAAACCACCCATGAAAGAGGTAAAAATGCCAATTCTCGTTCGAATGAGCATCAACCTGAAATTTTTTTCCTCATCACTTCCACCACCATCTGCTGCCCACTACCATCGTCGCCGCCACCCACCTCCGCCACCGCCACTGTCACCCACCACCAACACTGCCGCCGTGGACCACCACCCCCGTCGCCCACCACTAGTCACTGCCCACCTGCCGCTGGTACCACCCACCACAAACGCCGCCGCCCATGGTTGGCCACCGCCGTCGCCGTCGAAAATAGAAATTTTTCACTGGTTTTGCCAAATACAAATCATACCTATTTTTTTTAAGTTCCCAAACACAAGTCACCAATCAAGAGTCAGGCTGACGGCGAAAGACTGAAATTATGATTAATCCCAGGTTCCGAAATAGGTTTTCTACAATCAGAAAAATCATCTACAAATCACCTTGATTATTTTTAGCCTTACAATTTTTTTTTTACTTTTCACTATCGACGCACCCAATGTATACTCATGCAAATTGGTCAATATCTTCCATTTTTAGATAATGGAACATAATTATCTTCTAGTTTTTTATTTCTTTGCACCGATAAAAAAAGCCTTCTAGTTTTTTCTTTGCTATGATCCTTTTATAGTTTTTTTCACCAATTTTAAGTCTTTCCAACTATCCAAGTCCTTACGTATATAGAGAAAAAACTATATCCAAGTCCTCAACCCCACCAGACTCCCCCTGCCCCAAGGTGCCACAAACCTGAATTGAACCTGGAAACACCTCTCTCGACCATGGAATGTTGTATCGGCGATATATCACCGATATATCGATATCGGCCTTCAGCCGATAAAACGATATAGTGTAATATCGATTTCAAAATTTTTTAAAATATCAGCGAATATATCGGTTTTGTTATGATATATTGGCATTTTTAAAAATAATAAAAAAAATTTAAAAGAAAAAAATCAACTTTTCCGTTTGTTTCCCATCCTATGCCAAGTGGAAGGATACGGGTTTAAAATGCAAACACATATTTTGAATTATATACACATTTTTATGTATATTTTAAAATTTATGCTTGTCTAAATTAATATCACTCGTTTTAGAAGTTATATTGTAAAAATATATAGTAAAAACTAGTTTTAAACCACCGATATTTTTTTACATAATATATCCGATATTTTGTCTCTTTGGTCGACCGATATCCGATACGACATTCCTTACTCTCGATAGGGTGAGGTCCTATTCACCATGTCAATATGTGATATACAAATTTTTTACAATTGTTCTTACATAGCAAGCCTAGTGACAAATTGAGGGGCTCTCTGCTAGTGATATGCTAGTTGCATTTTTAGTGATCATGAAGTCATAGGACCTCACATTTGGCCATGAATGGATGTATACAAGAACTAGTCTTTGCATGCAAGCATATGAGTACATTAGTACAATGGAGAAGTTGTCGAAATATAAAATAAATATATATTTATACTTCCTACTAGCTCCAGTTTTTTTGGAAACTTTGTTATCTTATATGGTATCATAGCCTAGTGTGGGGTTATTAAGGGGCCGTTTGGGGCATAAAAAAATCAAAATATCCACATTCATGTTTTTTCCACTTTTAGCTAAAACGGTGGATGTTTTGCTTTTAATCACGCCCCAAACGGCCCCTAAGTCTCGTTGGAGGCACTATACGCTATTGTGCGGTGAGAGGTGGGGAGGGGGGTTGTACTATGTAACAAATAAATAAACAGAATTTCGTTTGAACTTTCTTTTTTTGCTAAATTAAAATTTTCTTTTCCTAGAAGCTAGGGAACGAGAAAAATAACAAAGCATAAAAAGATCTACCAAAAATATATTTCCAATCAAGAAAATTCGTTGCAATGTTGCAGCATCATGAGAAATGTCTCCCCAGAACCAACTAAAAAAAGACCGGTCCGGTCCATACGAAATGACAAATGTATCCCCACTTCTGCTCCCTTAAATTGGAGCCTCTGCGCTGCCGCCCAACCAAACTAACGACACCAAAGAGTTCCTTCTTCTCCTAGTCGCCGGAGAATCCCCCGCTGCCGATCGCCGACAATGCCACCGGCCGGAGCCCTGCTGGGGACCCTCGTCGTCCTCCTGGCCTTATACTGCGGCCTGGACCCTCTCAACCACCGCCCCTTCGCCGCCTTCCCCGACTACGAGACCTTCCCGGTTGACTACCCCCCGGAGTCGGAGGTACCGACGGATTCCGACCCGGAAAATCTTCTCCAGAAGTCCGAAATAAAGTTCCTCAACCAAATCCAGGGCCCGGAGAGCGTCGCATTCGACCCGCAGGGCCGCGGCCCCTACACCGGCGTTGCCGACGGGCGGATTCTGTTCTGGGACGGCGGCAAGTGGGTGGACTTCGCCTACACTTCGCCCAACAGGTGATATGACGGTAAAGGCGAGGTCTTTTCGGGTTAAAACTGCAAATTTTGGGGTGAGGGGTGTGAAATTTGGTCTAAAATTGGAGAAATGATTGCATTTGAGGGATTTAGGGTGTATTGATTTCATGTTCGTGATTGATTTGGTTGAGAATTTAGAATTTGAAGTCGTTTGAACATGCTAAATTTCGATTTAATCTTTTTTGGGGAGATCAAAGATGTCCAATGAAACCTGTTTGCATTTGGAAGTGAATTAAAGTTATTGGGCTCTAAGTCAGGTCTTGCGGGAATAAAGTCAGCCATGAAATGATGGACTGTGTTTTTTCAATTGCAGACAGGCTTGATTGGATGTAGGGGGTACTATTATAAAATTTGTTTATTTCGTGTATTTTTCATTAGCTACCACTGTCTTGGAATCATCGTTATGTTTGTGTTTTTTAGGTGAAGGAGAGTTTTTGAATTTGGGTTTGTTTGTTCTCTAAATTATTATTTTTTTTTGGCTTCGGAAGGACTTGAATGCATAGTCCAATCAACACACTGTAGTCTTTATGGATTCTTGAAGCTAAGCATTGTTGATCTCGTCTTTTATCTGGTGATTTAGCTGTGACTTAAGCATGGTTGTTGTTGAAGTGCTGTTGTATTAAGTTAATGGGTTAGCAGTACCTGTTTTACTGTTTCATCATATGGTTTTTCTTTTTGCAATAAAACGCACCAATAAAGGTCTATGTAATAAAAGTAAAATATGTCTAGCTGTCACCCGTTTTAGAGCGTCACCATACAAGTATCTGGCAGAAACTTAGGAGAAGAGTATTCATCTAAATCAATTTTCGCTAATCTATCAGCTGACATATTAGCTTGATGACGTATGTAGCTTATAGTGATATGAGATGGTGCTTTGATTGTATCTACCAAGTTTCTGATTTGCCATGGAGTTGCAGAGTGATGTAACAGCAGACAATTAAGAAGTAGGATTGAGCCATGAAGCTGAATGTGGAAACAATGCTTCGGTAGTGATAAACTTTGAAGACATGCAATAGCTTCAGCCACTAAAGGAGTGGAACTGATTTCTGAAGCAATCGACGTAACAAAGTGACGATCATAATATCTCATAATTTGGCAATAGCAGCAGAATGGTCTCTCCTAGGTGATCCTCCATCAAAGATTAACTTAATACCAGCCTTTAGGGCGGGCAATGCGAGCAGAAATGGGATAGAAATTTTAGACCGTTTCTGTAACAAGTAGAAGTACTGCTGTGAATGGTTTTAGATTGAGTTTGCATAAATTGGAGCTCATGCATAAAATTGCTGGTGCATCAGGTTCTTCGTTTCTGCAGTTCCATATTCTTGAAATGGTACTCATGTAGGCTTGAAGGGTATTGTTTTTCGTTTACTTAATTTGCAATGAAAGTAGTTCTAACTCTTTTGCATGCTGTCGTAAAGAGTTAGTTAGCTCCAGTTGCCTGTTGATGCAGAATTAACAGTAAGTGAATGTACTCTGTGTAGGTTAAATAATCGTCACTGGAGGACGTTAATACTGGGTAAACTAAAACGATTACTTACAGCTTCCTAGTTCCACAATTTCGCAACTGAAAAGTTAGTTACCTCCAACGAAGATATTGTTTTAATCACCTAAACTCCATTAAGAGAGTATGAACTTTTCATTAGAATAATATGCAGCGCCCATTATTTTATTCTTCTGGAGTGAATTGGGATTTATTTATTGCAAAAATTTCATCTGATATGAGGCATAGTCCTCCTCTAGCTGAAAAACCTATTTGCTTGAGAAACATTCTGACTACGTATTGTATGTGTGTTTGTGTAGATCTGAAATTTGTGATCCTAAGCCTTCACCTCTGAGTTATTTGAAGAATGAGCACATCTGTGGTCGCCCACTTGGACTTCGGTTTGACAAGAAAACAGGGGATCTATACATAGCGGATGCTTATTTTGGATTGATGAAGGTAGGTCCAGAGGGTGGATTGGCAGAATCACTTACAACTAAAGCTGAAGGTGTTCCACTAAGGTTTACTAATGATCTCGACATCGATGACGAAGGAAATATATATTTCACTGATAGCAGTACCATTTATCAGAGGAGGTGAGCCTTTTTCCTCTCATTGTATAGTTGGAATTGCTAGTTGATAGATGAACTTGATGGGGAATATACTAATATACCGTGAGACAATAACCATGTTAACGCACAAGGGCTATCTGTACAAGATAACCATTTCAAGTGCAAGTGCCTTCACGTGCCTTGATTTTTTTTTCCCACAAATGACAAATATTCAAGCTATTTGCCGATCTAAGGGAAGGACCTCACCTTGGTTGGAACTTATATGTGGAATTGCACTTCGAGGTTGACTTTACATTTAAGGTTCTGTGCTTGAAAAAGAACGGTGTAAGAACAAGTAAAGGAGTGAGATTTATATGATCACCAAATACAAGATTTTTAAGTTTTGCCCGACTTGGCCCAGCAATAGAGCTTCTAATTGAAGGTTCTCTTTGTTTGTATATATTTGTCAGCTGTAGTACCTAATTTTGGAGATCTTCTCAAGTGTTGCCTGCTTTGATATGAACTGCAGTCTTTTTACTTAGTATTTGACTCCATTCATGGTTGCAGGAATTTTTTGCAGTTGGTCTTCACTTCAGAGACTTCAGGAAGATTACTAAAATATAACCCTTTGACAAAGGAAACCACTGTGCTTAAGAAGGGCTTGCAATTCCCTAACGGTGTATCTATGAGCAAGGATAAATCTTTTCTTGTCTTTTGTGAGGGTTGTGTAGGCAGGTAATAATAATTCCACTTCTTTTCTATGTTTCAGATCATTTTTTGCACACATTAGACAAGGCAAAGAAAGAATTACTTACCAATCCCCCCCAAAAAAGAATTTCTTGTTTGTGAATCGATTTAAATTAATGTAGAATCATTGAATAATTGGTGCTTTTTACTTCAAATAAGTTTCTTCCGTGTAGTGAATGAATTCAGCCAAAATTATATTTGTTCTGTAATTATACATGAAGATCAAGTCTTAAGATATATTGATTTTGGTAACTCATGCTAAAATTAGTTTTTTCAACATTGTAGAAGGATGTTAAAACAATTTTGCTTGTACTAAGGTGTTCCATCTCGAAAGAAGACTGTTCAAGGGTTCATGAATCAGTCAGCCTCTTATAAGATACTTAGATACATAGATTTTATGACTAGTATGAATAAAAGATTTGCAGGGTTAATTTCTGTATATATATATATTTTTTATCTCAGCACATGTTTAGTGCAGCCTATAGCTCTTATTTCTCATTTGTCTTTAACAAATAATCATTCGACTCCTTGCATGTTAGGCGGTCCTTTGAACAAAGGTATTAGGCTGAGCACCACTTCTGTGATTATAAAGTAGATTTTTTCTTCGACTAATAATTGGCACGTGCTGTTGTCTAAATATTAAAAAGTGACGGGAAAAAAGTTCTCCCCTGCTTTCTTTTGATGGCTTTCTCATAAAAAATGTATGACATATGAATCTTGCTGTTGTGCCAGATATCATAATCATAACCATAATCAAGTAGCGCCTTTTCCTAACTATTTGGGGTCGGTGACACGGATCTTACTCCTCCATTTATGTCTATTCTGGGCTACCTCTTTTGTAAGAGATAGTAAAGTCAAATCCTTTTTTATTAACTCCATCCAAGTTCTCTTAGGTCTCCCTCCCCCTCTTTTAACATCATTTACATGTATCCCTTCTAATCTTCTCACAGGGGCATCTAAAGGTTTTCTTTGCATATGCCCATACCAACGCAACCTACATTCTCTCAGCTTTTCCCCTAAAGGAGCTACTCCTAGATTCTCACGAATATACTCATTTCTAATCCTATCTCTCCTAGTTATCCCACTAATCCACCTTAACATTCTCATTTCGGCTACATTCAATTTATCTATATGACTCTTCTTTAGTGCCCAGCACTCCGCTCCATAGAGTATCGTAGGCCCAATGGCTGTCCTATAGAACTTACCTTTAAGCTTTTTTGGCACACGACTATCACACAACACCCCTGAGGCTGCCCTCCACTTTACCCACCCCGTATTAATCCTATGCACCACATCACTATCAATATCCCCTTCTTTATATATAATGGATCCTAAGTAGCGGAATTGATCACACCTTGGCACTTCTTGCCCATCTATTTCAACTAAGGCTCTATCTATCGTCCTACCTTCCTTAAAATTAAATTCCATGCACTCTGTCTTAGTCCTATTTATTTTAAAACCTTTAGATTCTAGAGCACCCCTCCACAATTATAGCTTCTCATTCAAACCTACTTTACTCATCAATTAAAACTACATCATTTGCAAAAAGCATACACCAAGGTACATTATCTTGTAAATGACTAGTAAGCTTATCCATAACTAAAGTGAAAAGATAAGGGCTTAAGGCCGACCCTTGATGGACCGTAACCGGAAACTCCTTAGTTTTCCCCCCAATAGTCCGCACACTAGTCACGACCCCCTCATACATATCCTTTATGATATCTATATAACCTCTTATGACATCCTTCTTCTTCTTCAAAACACTCCAAATAAGTTCTCTCGGCACTCTATCGTAGGCTTTTTCCAAATCGATGAAGGTCATATAGAGGTTTTGCTTTCTATCCCTGTACCTCTCTACTAACTGCCGTAATAAAAATATAGCTTCCATTGTTGACCTCTCCAGCATGAAACCAAATTGATTCTCTGAAACTTTGGTTACTTTTCGCAAACGCCCTTCTAATACTCTCTCCCATAATTTCATAGTATGCCCCGTAACTTTTATACCTTTATAGCCTCTATAGTTTGTACAGCTTTAGATATCCCCTTTATTTTTTATACAAGGGTATGAGGGTACTCCTCTGACAATGTCTTAGCTTTCCAAATATTGTTAAACAAACTAGTCAACCAAGTTAAGCCAACACCTCCTAAGGCCTTCCACACTTCAATAGGAATTTCACTGGGCCCTAGAGCTTTGCCTTTCTTCATCTTCCTTAACGCAGCTCCTACTTACTCTATGGAGAATCTCCTAAAATAAGTTAACTCTTTAACCGGACTAGACTCAAAATCTATCCCACTACTATAATTCTCATTCAATAGACGCTCAAAATACTCATGCCATCTCTCCCTAATTTCCTCATCCTTCACTAAAACACTTTGATCTTCACTTTTAATACACCTAATTTGCTCTAAGTCCTTACTCCTCTTATCCCCTTAACTTAACTATCTTATTTGGGCAGTGATAACCCTACAGCAGATTCCTACACATTTCCATACACAGCTGATGTGTATGGAAATGAGTGGGTGAAGTGATGTAGGGTCACATCAGCTGACCCACTCATTTCCATACACATCAGCTGTGTATGGAAAATATGTAGGAATCTGCTGTACAAATATCATTTCCCGTCTTATTTCCTCATCCTTCACTTTTAATACACAACTTGTGCCAGATATCTAAAATATATTTTTCTGAGTGGTTCTATATGTCTATGTCCACTTGATGGCTATCGACTGATCTTATATTTTGAAAGTTGTCCTTGTCCCTTTTGGAAGACATCTGATAATTTTATGTCATCATGTTTTACTTCTTTTTTATTTTTTTGTGAACGCAGGCTAACTAAATATTGGTTGAAGGGTGAAAAGGCTGGAACCTTTGAGACATTTGCTGTCCTTCCTGGATTCCCAGACAATGTAAGAACCAATGAGGATGGTGATTTCTGGATAGCCATTCATTGTCGCCGTAACATGTATGCATACATTATGGGCCTTTATCCAAGACTCAGGAAGTTAGTTCTTAGGCTTCCGATTTCAGCTAAGACCCATTACTTGTTCCAAATTGGTGGTTGGCAACACGCAATGATCATCAAGTACAGCCCTGATGGTAAAGTATTAAAAGTTTTAGAGGACAAGCAAGGAAAAGTAGTGAGAGCTGTCAGTGAAGTCGAGGAGAAGGATGGAAAGTTGTGGATGGGGTCTGTTCTCATGCCATTTATGGCCGTTATTGACAGTCCGTGAGTTTAGATCACACCATTCCAAGTGTTGTAGTAGGTATGTAAGATGATTTTATTGTAGTATTTTGTGGACCCCTTTGAAAGCCCGGATTAGAACTTTTACTTATTCTATGCAAAATTGGCTTCTTATATTTTTGCTTATATGGTTGTGCACTAGAATCTTCAAACTATGCGTGCCTGAACTAGCCTGTACTTTCTTTACATTGCAATTTTGGTTTTTTATTTCCCTCTTCTTTGGAGGAGTCGGGTAAATGTCTTCCCAGTATGATAATCTTGTGAATTTGGCTTCATGAACAAGTAGAATGTGATTATAGTTAGTAGGCTCCTTGTAAGTTGTAAAACCTGGTTGGCTGTGTAGTTTTTAAAAAAAGTTGGTATGTATGCTTTCGGAATGCTCATACGGGTCGCACTGTAACTGAACTCTCAAAAATATCGTGGGAAAATCCCTGATTGGTGCAAAGCGGAAGGAATAGAATTTTAATTGATTTTTATCAGAATTCGCTAAACTCAGAGAGGTCAGACCAACATAGGCTTGAAATGATTTGCCAGTCTTGATTGGTCAGTAATTGGGGATAATTCGGCGAAAACAGCAAGAGGATTGTTTCCCCATTTCATCGATATGGGTTTTGACTTAGCCATTAGTCCCTAAACACAGAATGTATATGCTGAATGGCTCAGTCCTTAGCTGTGAGCTGTATATGTAGACTACACTACTATAAAATTAAATATGAACTATTTTAGGGCACAATTTTCATTACATGCGCAGGAAAATCTTTATTCATTCAACTTTTAACAATTAATTTTCTTACTTTATAAATGAGTAAAATTTTACTCTATAAAGGAAAAATTTAATATGTGCCGTCGTTGAAAGGATTGAGATTTAACCTATCTACCTTGTATTAACATATGTTGTATGCGATTGCCTGCAGCTCCATTGTACACGCCGGCACACATGAGGTGGGAGGCATATAAACAATCTCATTTGTAAATTCACCACTGATTAATCTTTTCAATAGCACTCATCCAAGGTTTCAAGTTTTTGTTTTCCAGGGAAAGCTATTAGAAAATACTATCGATCCTGGAGGCAGACGAGTTCTATGATGTATGCTTCACCAATGTAGACCTCACACGGCTTGATTTCGTAGGCCTTCCAATTGTAGGAAGCCACATAGAACAACTTTCATGTTCAGTAAATTAAAGGGCATACTGTTAAGACCCATGCCTGCAAGGGTGCATCGGATCACGAAAAATCCTAAATGATGGTCACATCATAGTAAATAAATTAGAATGCTAGAATTACTTATAGTTGTAAGTAAAGAGGACCCAATATGTAATTACACTCATTGAGAGTTTCCCCTATTATGTGATTCACTACTGTCCCTTTAGTAAGAAACATATAGTCTGCATTATTGTTAAAGGATAAAGTAAAAGTGCTTGTAAATGGAGTAAAAAGGCTAATAACCGCCACAGCCACAGGCCTTCCACCATCACTATTCACAATCCCCTCTGCATGCTAAACAAACAGTAGAAAGTTTTTAAGAATCCCCTATTATATCATTCTCCTATATTCTCCTTCTTTTCTCTTCTCTTTTCTCCGGTTTCCACCAATCCAAACAGAGCCTTAAGGTGAAGAATCCTTAAGTTACCAAGTTTCCAAATGACATCTGATAAAAAAATCCTCGCCTCTTCCTATGGGTGCATGCATGACCCCCTCCTTAGGAGATTACCTATGCCTAAGGTGTCTCCGGTGTGTTTCATTTTGATGTGGTCCAATCGATTGATATGCTTAAGCCTGTAGCTCCACCCCATATGAACCTTGAGGTTCAGGGTATCATGATTTACTTGTAAAACTTCAATCTATAAAGAAAAAGTTAACGCGCGCGGTGTGCCGCAGCTCACGAACATCGGTTGGTGCCAAGATATCAGATCAAGACCCGATTGTTTATATTCAAATGCGCCTTCTTTCTGTCGTAACCTCACATATCCAACGGTGTGGGCAGATCTGGAGCACGCCAATGAATGTGAACCGGGACACATATATACTAACATAACCTTTTCTACAGTGATCAAACAAGATGCATGCATATATTAGCCGTTTCAAAGAAGCAAAAACCTGAATGCAGGTACACCCTTGGGGTTATTTTTTTACGCTACAACGGCTCAATGCAGCGGACAATTCACACACATGACATACCGCAACACACCCTTTGTGAATGGGTCGAGACTCGGACTCAGATCTTCTCTACTACATTAGGAGACTGAAGACCAAAACGTGCCAACACCCTTGGTTATGAATCCTCTTGTGCCCCAACTTCTATTTTGCTAGTAAGATACACAAAAGTGGTGATATCCATGTAATAAAAATATTGGTTACATCCGCATGTATGTTTTTTTTGTTACATACAAATACTACATGAAATAGGGTGCAATTCAGCTGAGCATGAGCAGGGGAAACATTCCTCCTCATTCAATGGCTCACATCTGTCACCCATGGCTCATGAGTCATGACTCCCGTATCTTTTACCACTGACGGGCAGAGAGCAGCAGCAGCTTTTTCAATCTTCACTTAACGTAAAAAGGCCAAAAAAAAAGGCTATGTCCAAAGTCCAAACACCTGAAGTAAAACAACCGAAAGATCAAAATGTCAGAAAAAGACTCCATCCTCATTCAAACTGACAAAAAACGGGAAAGTCAAGACAACCCAACTCTCCAGTTCCCATAAAAACTCACATGGAAGCCGTGTGGCGCCACAAGATGTAAAGATAAACAAAAGAAACTCCCAGGATGCTGTATTTTGTAGTTGTGCTCTCAAGGTTGTATCCCACATCCCAATTTGACTAGTTTAATCAACTTTCCCTTTTGATTCTGGTTTTGGGTGGTGGAGCTATTTTACTCATCCTCTCCTGCTTCCTGTTTTTGAGGTCCTGATGAAGGTTCCTCCACGTTCTTGGTCTGTTCATAGGTAATGATGCTTTTCAAGATTGGATATTGGTATTTTAGATTGGATATTGATTTTCCAGATTCAGCATCGACAAAGAGATTTGCATATTGTTTATTTGAAGTAATATTTGGGATTTGTTTATTGTGTATGGATCCGATATGGGTTAAAGAGATTTGTATAATTTATATTGCAGATTGTATATTGGTTGAAGGGACAGATTTGCTTATGGGTGAATGGGATTTTGGTTTCAGAGAAAGTTTGAATATGGGTACTCTCCTCTGTTTCTGTTGGACGAAGTTTGAGAAGCTTTTTGGATTTAATTATGTTTAACAGCTGGCCATGGTTGTCTAGTTGGTGAAGTTGCTTTGTAAATAACGGTTAGAGAAAAAAAAAATCTGCTATTGTCTTATGGGTCTGTTGGGTTTGGTTTGGTTTGGCCTTTTCCATTCACGTTGAGCGAAATTTAAGAAGCTCTTTGAGTTAAGATGCTCTTTTAATCTGCATATGATTTAACAGCAGATCATAGTTATTTAGATTACTTTTGAGTTTTCTTCTTAGATTTGGTTTTATTCGCTATGTAATTATGCCTCTAATGTCTTGGTTTACCAACAATTCATGCTTCAGAATCGAATATTAGTCTTACTGACTACAGTTTTTTTTATAATTGACAGTAAGACATAGAAGAATGATATCTTTAAGCATGTGTGGATACCTTTTTCATTCGTTCCGAGATTTCCGCGTGATGTAGTTTTGAATTATGTGACATGGGTTCTTTTTCCATGAACCAAGTCTGGAATGAAGTTCTGATTATGATAATGATATAATTTGAGATTAGTAAAAAGGAATCTTCTGGAGTGAAGTTGTCAACTACTTATTTCCAATTGCAGATGTTAATCAGCAGCGAGGTTCCGGCGTAAGGTTTCTGTATGAGTTGCTGAGATATGCTGAGATACTGTGATATTGGATGCTCCTTTTTATGTCAAAATGGAGAATCATAAAATTTTGGAATACAGAGACAAGCTTGACAGAGCCCTTTTATCAACCAATCTGACAAACAAGGAATCTCTCAAGAGCCTGGTAAAGGATCAACTCAATCGTTCGATAACTTGTCAAATTCAAGGTGATTAACTTCTTTTCTATTTGTTGTTAACCCTTTAACTTTCAGAAACTTTGACCTTTCCACCTTAATTGAGCTTCTATTATGTGTTTTTCTCACTTTATTGACACAGATGATATTACTGAAGATTTGTTGCAAAGACGTACGGTGGAAGTTTCAAATTTTCTTGAGATGTTGCAAAGTGTTTCTGGCAAGGGGACTTCAAAGAATCAAAGCACATCAAATACTGATTGGAAGGTCTCTCACTCTCTTCCCCCCTCCCTCTGAGTCTCTCTCTGGGCATTTGTTTTAGTTTTATAATTTTTGTATTTCTCCATTTTTGGGGACAATTAATTTTAAATCCTTCGTTTACAAATTCCCCTGGATGACTTCTCTTATGTACATTGAAATCTTGAGATGTAATTCTGTTTATGTAATGATGTATTTGCATGCTATATTGAGAGCTTGACCTATTTTCAGTAATTTGCTTGCGGTCTTCAATTGACTTTAATCTAACGGAAGCTTATATTCACACTGTTTCTGTTTGGTGATTTTTCCAGTTAAAACAGGATAATGATCAGCTACGTGTTATGTACCGAGAAGGCCCTGCTGGAACACCCTTCCACACACTACTGGCTGAAGGTTACGTGGATGGACCCATAGATATCTGTAAGTTTCAAAGAAAGAAAACAAGAATGTGGTGAGGTGATACAAAATTTTGCAATACATCAACGGCTTAAATCTGAAAGATTTTTTTTTCTTCCAATTTTTTTTTTGTAGGTCTTTGTGTCTCATGGGAAGCGACCCTTTTCCAGAAATGGTAGAACTTTCTTTCCGTTTCAGTACTTTTTTGTGATTTTCTTCAAATATCTTTCTGAATTTATTTGTATCTCGTCACTATTGTCTTCTATCAGAGTGAACACAGAGTGAAGGTTTGTTTGTAGAATAAGTAGGTACATCTGACTTATTGTTACTGCAGCTGCTGCACTTTGTTCAGTATCCTATACAAATGCATTTGAACTAGCTCTGCCTTATCAAACCAATTCTTTAATATACGCATGGTAACAAACTCAGATAATTACATAAGATACAGCTTGATGTTCGAAAATAACATTGCAGTTTATTGCATGATGTGTACATAAGGCAATCGGCCTTCAGTGTGCTGATACGCATTTGTTTTCATATTGATGTCATGATTGCTGATGGCGAATGTGTCAATATTTTAGGCCCTAATTTCTACATTTGAAGTTTAGAACTGCTGCGTCTCATATTCATATTTCAAACTTTGCCTCCGCCTTGTGGATTGTTCATGCAATTCCTATTGTTAATCATCCTGAAGCATAAACAAAATTGACTTAAGTGAATCAAAAGTACAGTACCTGGTTTGGAGAAAGATAACCAAGGAAGTTAACTAGACTATTAATGAAAAATAAAAAAATAGCAATGAAATAAGCATAACCTTCGTGTATCTTGTCTTGTATTAGCTAACTGTAATAATATATTTCCAGGTGGCCACAGTTTACCATTCCAGCGTTCAAGATTTATGCATCTTCCTGTTTGCAAAAGGTTCGGATTGGGGAAGAGATATCTTTGGTAAGGTGAGATCACTATACTTGAAAAGCATATTGAATTATTCATCCTTTGTTCACTTTGAGATGTTGATTTTTATGCTCACCCTTGGAAGAAAGGGTGAAGGTGCCTTGGCCGGTCTCAGCTAGAGAAGCTGTTCTGCACTATTTTGAGTTGGAATATTTTGAAGAAGATCTTGTTGTGGTACTTTTCAACTCGGTAAGACACATGATACTTTCCATGCTTTTTGGCTTGATATAGGAATACAAAAATAGGGAAATCTATATCAGACTATGCAAATTTTTTTGTGCAATACTATTGCCACTCAAAAGCACTTCTGTAAGCTCATACTAGTAAAATGAATATTGTTGTACTTCAACATAGTAATGACAAGTAAGATGCACACTGGAAGTCTTAAGTAATACTCCCTCCGTCAGATGCTCCATCTGAAAAATGTTAATGGTGGAAACCCCAACTAATGGGGGCAAATAGAGGTTCAAAACCCCAACCAATGGGGGAAAGTGGAGGTTCAAAATCCACTTAAATTGACCATATGGAGCATCTAGAAAAAGCCTCCTCTCCAGATGGAGCATCTAAAACAGGACGGAGGGAGTATCACGAATGATAAAAATAGATGCCACATGTAAGAATGTGTCGGAAACTCTCTCATATTACTTCTCCTGCCTGTGAGCTGACATTTTTACCACCTTTCTTCATAAGATTGCAGATCCTTGCGAGATCAATATGAAATCTCATGGGTTTACCAGTGATGGAATTCCAGAAAATTCAGATATAGTACGAATAGGTGTAGAGGGAGGTTTTGCTATACAAAAAGTGAATGCAAACAGAAGCTATTTCCGGTGAGTGTGTTGCATAATATGTCTACTCAGTTATTGATTTTTAAGTTCTCATATTAATGTAGTAATTACCAAAAAAAAAGTCATATTAATGTAGTTTTTTGGGAACGTACTTTTTCTTTTGTTGTCTTTTATGGTGTAATTGTATACCATGTGTATTTTGCCTTTGGAACCAAATTCTGCTGTAAATTATAATTCTGAGAGCTAGTGTAAGTAAGAAGCAAAAGGGTTTATGTCTAAATCACGCCATATAGTAGGGTAAGCTGACGGTAACGCTTAAGTTGCAATGTGTGAACTATGTGCTAAGCATGTAGTCTTTACCAGCTGAGCTAGACGAATGATAGAAGCGTGTTTCTCTGAGATGTCTGGTTCCCTGTCCTTACTTTATCTTGCAAAAAAAGTCTTTGTATCATGCACCATTCTGATTTCTGACCCGATGATAATTGAATACACCCTTTCCTGCTTTAGTCTGTTAAGTTAATTTTTTATGTTTAATTTTTTATGTCTCTTATAATCTGCCTGATATAATTTGACAGGACAATTGCCAACCTTGATATCAAAGTAGACTTCGTGCCTCCTGCACTTATTAATTTCATATCCAGACAGCTGATAGGAAGCGGCTTCAAGCTATTTCAAAAGGTCGTACTTTTTTTATTATTGTCTTTCACTGGCTTTCTTTAAAAAAAAAAGATTCTGCAAAAGATTGGAGGTCTGCGGTTAAGGTAAGCTAATATGTGGCCTTCGTAAAGGTTAGAATGTTATATGTCAGCTGGGAAACATGGTTATAGCAGCATACCAATTTCGGTAATGGTTAATAAGTATTATTACGACCATAAAGAATTTACTTAATGACTCCCTAGTGTAACAGTTACTTGTTAATGAATATTTACAGGCGGTGACTTCAGTAGCAAATGGTGATGAGGATTACAGAAAGGCATTAGCAGAAAATCCCATGTATGTTAGGCTTCGGCAATGTTTAGCATCGTCAAAAACATGTGAAGAAACCGTTGGAGCGCCTTCGGAGGGTCATATTCAAGATCTCATATGTAAGGGAGAAAATGGAACAGCAACTGCTGTGGATTTTGAGACTCTTAGTTGTGAGATAATGGAGGAAGAACAGACTAAATCTGCAAATGATTTGGAAGAAAAGCCAATCAAGAATAACCTTTCAGATAGTCCAGTCGTTGGTGATTACCATATAAGCAAAGAAAGAACATTCATCAGTCCTGACGTGGAATGGGCCTTAAATGTTTTAGATAGGGCAATAGCTCTTTATCAGGAGGGATCTGTCTCTCCATCTGTGGAATCATTGCATTCAGAAAAGACGACCAATGCGACAAGCTCTAGTTCTTCCTACCAGAATAGTGAAGTTTGTGACAATAATATGAGGGATAAGCAGAAACCAGAAAGTATAAGTAAGCCTTCTGATGAACATGAAAGCAGTTTCTCCTTTCCTGTCTCCAGGTAATTCTGGCACTAAAATGTACTTCAATTTTTTTTATTTCTCACATAATTCTTTGCATAAATTAATAGTGAATGCTCTTAAGTTACCTAAACTTGAAGTCTTATTAGGGAAGTTCATAAGATAATTCTAACCAAAGTAAGATGGTCAAAATTAAACTCTTCAGTGAAAAAAGAAGATCAATCAATGATAATAAAAACCTGAGAGGAGTCGTCAAAACTTCATTTTCGTAGTTGTAAAAGTGCATAGGCATACTGGCGATTGCCCATATAGGGTACTTAGGCTGTTGCCTTCTGAAGCAAATGGCTAATGAATAAATAAAATAAAGCAATTTTAACTTAATACAGGAACACTTAGAAAAATTGGTCTTTGGAGCTACGTATAGAGATACGGTCATGACCCATACTACCCCATCGCGCTCTCTCTCTCTCCTTCCTTTTGTTGCTGACACATAAAATCCCATCTCATCACTCGTTAAGCTTAAAAAATATCTGAAAAGTTTGTTGCAAAATGATTCCTAGGTTTTTTTTTGCCTAAGCAAATGTAACCTATTGAACCTCGCCTTTGCAACTGCCAAAGTGCCTAGGCAGTTGCCTTTGACAATTGCATATTCCTGGTTTCTTGCATTGCAACACACTTTGTTGTGGTGTCTATTATTTTTGCTTCTTTTGAGCCAAATGAAATCTTTGCAAACTTTGCGCAATGTTTCCAGTTGAGGAGCTGATAAGTAAGATACTGGTATATTTCTGGTCTGTCAAAAGTGTAGGCTTAATTTGACATATTATAGGTGACCATGTGGACTATATGCAGCGTAACTATGAGCTTAGCAATGCCAACATCATATGAATAAGAATTTGATCCAATCTATTGCAATTAGATGTTGTATCATTGTCTTAGAAACTTCTTGTTATGGTTTTTCTTAGGGTCTGAAACTTTAACAGAGGAGTGTTTGGTTTATCTGCATCCTAACAATTAACTTAGCAATGGCAAAATTTGGAAATTATAAAATTTGGAAATTATAAAGTTATGATACTAATAGTCAATAGGTGTTACATAATTGCCATCAGCCAGTTCTCAGGAACTTTTGAAAATTGTAACTCAAGATGCTAAGGTTCCTAATTTCGATGTCCAGCAGTTCAATAATGAAATTGAACAAATAACAGTTTTACTTTTTTTTTTTCTAAAAAAATTCAAAGATTAAATGTTTGAAATTGTGGTCAAGTATGCATCTCTGACACAAAGGAAAGATACTGAATGTTATCTCCTCACAGACAAGATCCTTCAGTGGCTGAAGTTGAAAGCCTCAAAGCAGCTTTCACCTCCATGAAACAGGTTTTTCCAACACCCACTGGAACCAAGGAAAATGAGCTCAGTGCTTCTTGGGATGAGTCAATCAATTCTAGGAACACTACAGAAGCTGCACCAGTGCTCGAGAATCCGAGTGGAGCTCTTGATATGGGGGCTGATATCAAAACCAACAGAATGCATACTCCACCTTCTACGCAGGAGACTAAAAAGCAAAAGCAGCACAGACAATGTTGCTTTTGGTTCCACCCTTAATGAGATCCATTTGTTGTTATTTCCATTGTTTGTATAGATGTCATTCCTGGTCTTAAAATTATGGTTAAGTGTGCCTGATCTCCTCTAATTGAGTTGGCCATTTGAACTACTGTGGTGAAATATTTTTTTTTTGTAATCGGTGAATATAAACAGATAAAAAGGATTGTGCAGATCTTTTACTAGCTAAACAATGTACGGATATTTTTCGATAAAGTGGAAAGATTGGTCCTGATTATGGATGTCTTAGCGAAGGGAAGATGAAAGATGGAGGGCAGAGGTGGCATTAGGGATAACCTATCTATAGAATCACCACTCGAGCACCATCACCGGAATTCTCACTACACGGCAGACGGCTTGCGGAATGACCATTATGAGTTGTTGGCATCGACACCAACATGTGTTCAACATCACCACCCAGGGATCTCCATCAACAGAGAACAAAAATGGAGTTTTTATTTTACTGAAATAATAGGCATCCTTTCATTAATGCCTAAACCTTCTTTACATTGAATTGTTATTCTGAATAAGTGTTTACATTGGTTCATAGCCCTTGTGAAATCTTCTTAGATGGAAGTTGTGGAATGTCAATTGTAATCTTCTTCTTGCTGCATGGGTCAGCATGCCCCAAACAAGAGTCTGTCTTGCCAGCGCTGTAACAAGAGTCTGTCTTCTACAGTGCTGCATTGTTGGCTAGAGTCCCCCCCACAAATAGACCGCTCATGTTTCCAAAGTTCTAATGTGGCACTAAAATCTGCATGTCACCTAATTCACAAAGGCCACACGATCACTCATCAAAGGACGCTCGGCCCAAAAGCGCCCAATGCATACTAGCAGGTCGTTTGGGGTTCTCTCTTCACGTCCGGTGAGTAGAACTAGACTATTCTTCTATTCAAATGTGACATCGAGGAGCTAAATTATAACTTTCATAAGGACAAAATTGTCTCATTGGTTTTTCATCACTTATACTCTTATCAGTCATCACAGTTTCGGTTACCATCAATGCAGGAGCCAGGAAGCATTTTTTATTCGTCTCTTGGAAATCCAACATTTATGCGAGCCATCAATCATCAGGATCGACAGTGCGTACGCGTGATTCGTGCGCTCAGCCAAAATAAGTACTTTCGTACAAGTGATGTGCATGCGTCGTTGAGCCCTGACGATAGACGACTGTCATGCCCCAGAATTTTAACCTCGATCAGATTGCGGAAGCCATTAATAATACTAATATTCTTGATGCCGAGACCCCGGACACGCGACCCAACAGTCAATACAACCGCCAATTACGCCATCTCAACATGATGTGTAATCGACAACACCAATTCGGTCTCTAATAAAATATTACCAATATAAATGAAATGATCCTACTTAGTCTTATTACAGCTGATAATTTAAATAGTCAACAATATAAAAACATCAAGTCTTTGGCACACACTGGCCAACAAATTCATAAAAGTTCAACAATATAAGTTAAGCAATAAATAGTTCTCTTATTCATCTCCAATGCAGTCTGCATCACCTTCCTTCCAGTAACCACAATCATCCTGAATTACTCATTTTTTATGCCTGCATCAGAGGATGCATGAGTACTTCATAGAAATACTCAGTAGGATGTAAAAACCCACCAGAGATAATAATAGATAGCATGAAGAAAGGTTTAGCCAAGGAAAAAGAAATACTCTATAACATCAGGACTGAATACAAGGTTTACTTTACATGAGTGAAAAAGTCAGTTAATAATGATCCCGACTCCCAAGTATAGGGATAAAATATCAATTAATATGACTTCAAACCACCACTAGTGAAAGGAGAGAATTTACCATAATCAAGACACCGAACATCAAAAATGTAGGGAGAAGATAGTCCAACCATATTATCTCCAAGCATCCATAGTGCAAGGAGATTTCAATTTCTATTCGTTGAACTTATCATTCGCAAGTGGCTGATTACCAAAATCACCCTAGAGGTTCTCCCTTCAGAACCCGAACATCTGTATAGGATGCTGTCCCCATCAGTGCTTACAGACACAATGGGGAAGATTGTAGACCTTCCTTAATATCATCCGGTCTAAACGTACATATATGCCTCCCTTCGGACAGGAACTAGGTTCCATAAATAATCGAAGATCTCTCAAGATCTAGCAATGACTCTCCGAGTATATTATGATTCCACCTCGGAGAGATCCTCGCAAGGTCTCTAATGGAGAAACAATTCAATGTCAAACTAAACAATATCTCAACAACGACAAATGTTGCAACTCTCTGAAAATCATGATATCTTTTACCACTAGTTGACTCACTCTAGGAGTACGAATAGAACATCAATATCTTTCATCAGAATATGACTCACTTCAGGAGTACTATTGAGATTCACATATCTCAAATAGTATATGACTCACCATAGGAGTATCAATCAATTTTCAATACTTTTGGCACCTACCTCATGCATAGCCCTAGATAGGAATATTCCATAAAATACCTGGGTTTACAATTTATGAATCCAAGTCAAGAATGGGAATGGGTTTTTAAGAGTTTGATTTCCAAATGGAACCTCAAACCGACACCAAGCTATAATATGAAAATAGAAACAATGGATACGCTAGGTCACTTTGAATTACCCCATACTATTGGTCTTTTTACCTAACCCATCTTATTGTAATAGTACTTATTCAGTAGTATAGTAAATAGTAATGACACTTTGCTTCTTCTTATACAATATCATTTAGTATTATTAAGTATTAGTGTCTTAACCCTAATTACAGCAAACTGTCTTACTCGTAACAGCCCACTTCTGACTGTTCCCACAATCAGTACCTTTGGACTTAAACTCTGAAATTTTTACTGGAGTTAACCCTATGAGTCTAGTTTTTAACCCCACTGACGTTTAGTTTTCTGATTTTTTTGTAATTAGATATGATTTTTATAGTACAGTTTGTTTGTGCAGAAATAGTTTTGTCCGAGATTACAATTCATAGTCATACTTACATGTCTCGTGTAACTAATCCTTATTAGAGTTACTAGAGTATTACCAGACTCAATTACTCCCCTCCTAGGTTCATTACAGATCCTTGAATGTTCTGGAATTTCATAATTACATACTTTTAATATATCTTTTATCAAACAGCCCACTTCCGACTGTTCCCACAGTCAGTACCTTTGGATTTAAACTCTGAAGTTTTTACTGGAGTTAACCCTATGAGTCTAGTTTTTAACCCCACTGACATTCAATTTTCTGATTTTTTTGTAATTAGACATGATTTTTATAGTACGGTTCATTAGTGCAAAAATAGTTTTGTCCGAGATTACAATTCATAGTCATACTTACATGTCTCGTGTATCTAACCCTTATTATAGTTACTAGAGTCTTACCAGACTCAATTACTCCCCTCCTAGGTTCATTACAGATCCTTGAATGTTCTGGAATTTCATAATTACATACTTTTAATATGTTCTTTTTATCACGTGTAACAGTTTAGGCAACTACCCCTTCAATAACAAAGGCCTTAATACCAAGACATCAATTTATAATCACTTGGATCAACGAAATCAGAAAATTACAGAACAAGTTTGGGACTTTTTGGTGTCAAAACAATCCATAAAAATAACAAGCTTGAATAATAATCCCATCTAAGGACTAGCATGCAAGTCTTAAAAGATAAATCAACAGGGTTGCCAACATTCATAACTCATATTCATAATCACATGGAATCTCTCTTCGACAAAGTAATTTGCACAGCAATACTCACTGATATGAGACTATATATCATTCATGAAATATTCACAAAAATGAATCAAAGGAATATAGAAAGAATAGGAAGGATAAAACCATCCTACCAACTTAAATACGCGTGTTTCGCACGTCCTCGCGCAGCTCTTCTTCTTCTCTTCGCAATGACGCCTCCGACCAAAGCAAAGAAACTGATTTGAATCAAGGAAGAATCTTGGAATAATGCTGGTTTGGTGTAGGAAAAAGGAGAAGAAACACTAGGGTTCGTCACCAAGAGTTTGGGGCATGCAAGGCATGGACCAGCCCCCTCTTGTGGCTTTAATACCAAATCCTACACTAATTAGGATATCTCCCTTATTAAGATTTCTTTCCTAATCCTAATCTCTAATAAGAACACTCACCCAACTGGGAAGGACGCCCTCAATCTTAGTGTAACACCTAGAAAATTGGTACGTTAACTAAATGTATCTATTTTAGGAAACGGGTTTAAAATAGGAAAGTTTCATTTCCTGATTTGATTTCTGGTTATGCGATGTGCTTTGATGTGTTATTTGATTTAATGATGTGATATAACTTGTTAATCGCATGGCTAATAGTAGTAGAAAACTAGGACGCGAGGGTTGGTCCTGGCGCTGGGCACAACCTGGCGTTGAGGCCAGCCTGGCGCCAGGATTTGAGAACACCTGACGCCAGGAGTGGGGCCAGGCGCCAGGGCATGTGTTCAGTGGATTACTCTTAATTAGTAAAGTGAATTTGGTTTTGATGTGTGGTTAGTGATGCACGCGTGTTAGTATGACGAGTGGTGCAACCGAGGGACCTCAGAGACCTGTGCGCATAGGACTCAAGCCAAGACGCAGGACCTGGGCGCTGAGCCATGTGGCACTAGCCCAGGGGTGATTTATGAACGTGGGTAACCTTGCCATAAGATGATCTTCGGAAGGTGGGAGTAAATCTTGGAGCAAAATCTACAATTTGACCTAATAGCGGTAAAGATGATAAGTATCGCGGAGGATCGGGAAGTATCAGTTCGGTTAAGATAATTAGGGAAGATAAATCTTAATTAAAAAGAGATAAATATTTCACTTTTTAATCATCCAATAGGAAGGGGACGTCTAGTTGGTTGGCCTAGATATGGTAGTTTCCTAGTTTTGAACGAGATATGTAAAGTATGATTAAGATTGTAAACTCGGCCAGTACTATTTCTGTGTCGACAGTCGGAAGCAATTAAATCATAACTAATTCAAGGAAAATAGAAAAAATATAAAATTAGTGGGGTTAGAAACTAGACTTATAGAGCTAACTCCAAAAAAAAATTTCAGAGTCTAAGTCTAACTGTACTGACCGTGGAAAGAGTCGGAAGTGGACTATTACGCGTATGGCAGTGTGCTGTAATTAGGATTAAGACAGTGAACGAATCTTATTAGAGATTTGAAATCCTAATTAAATGATAAAAACCCAATGGATTAACATGGATGAACATCCCTTACTAATAAGGGAGAGATTTTAATTGGTAGTGAGAGTTTGGATTGGGAAGGAGTCTTGATTTGGAGATATCCTAGTTGTAGTAGGTTTTGGGTCTATATAAGCACAAGAGAGAGGGCTGGCTGGTATTTTTCAAGCCAAATCCCTTGTGAATGTCCGAAGACTTTCTCCTTCTCCTTCTCCTTTGTTCCAGCAAACTTTACACCTTTTCCTTCATCTCAAGAGTCAACGATCGAAGCGCCAAAGGGCGGCATAGTGCAGAGGAATCAAAAGCCTTCGCGAGGAAGCAAGAAGATACTACGTTTGGACCCGGTAGGATGATTTTTCCCACACTCTTGGATCTGAATTTCATTCCTTGTTCAAGTGCTTCTTGTGTCAATATATTGATTTATGATTGTGAATCTTCATGAGAGTCAATCGCTAAATACCAATCTTTTGAATTATCCAGTTATTACGTGTTGTTGCTCAATCGTGTGAACTTTGATGTTCCAATTCCTAATTATTACACATGCTAGCCCAATGATGAGAAGTTTGAATTATTTTGAGTTCTATTTGAAGCTTCCTTGTGTTCTTTTGATCTCTGACATTGCTGTCCAAATTTTATCATCCTTAATTAGTTGTCCAGTTTGCCTAATTCAACTAGAAAAAGGGGTATGTGTGTGAGATGAATTAAGATAATGAAAGTACACCTCAATCCTTGTAAATATTATGACATATCATACCTAATAAAGTTTTGGAATAAGTAAGATATGGAAGATATTCAAGTATACTATGTATTATTGAACGGATTATGGGGTAAACACACTCACAATTTGATTAGAACTATGATTAAGGGTCTCGGCTAGAACTGTTTCTGCACTAATGACCTTCATTAAAATATTTATAACTAATTATATAAAAATTATAAAAATATGCCGTTTGTTGGTTGTAAACTAGACACATAGGAGTAATCACAGTAAAATTTTCAGAGTCTAATTCCTTCTGTTTTGACGTTGGCAAGGGTCGGAAGTTAACTAATATGTAAAAACAGAACATTGTAATTATGGTAAAGGTTGGGAAAACTTTATCAAAGCAATAGCCTATGCTATAATAAGTATACCAATAACTTTATATGTATTATATAAGACTTTAAGTATGTATTACAGTAGGATGGAATAAGTATAATACTATAGTATCATGGGCTAATGGTGAGTGGTTTGGCGTTCATCAAGTCTTATGTGTTCCACTGGTGTTATTGACTCGATTCGTGTTTCCAATTGGAAACCGAACCATTTATTTCTCTTTGACCAAAGTTTAAAACCTTGAAGTCTTTTCATCAGGTATTTGATCAATGCATTTCCATTCGTTTGAGAAACTTCAGTTGACCTGTTATTGAGTCTGTTTGAGTCATGTCTTCTTTGAAACCAGAACTTGATATTCTTCATCATATAACTTGAGTTTTCTTGGAATCTTGAAAGGCAATTCTTGATCAAGTCTTTCTTCATAAGTCTTATCTAGGGCTATGCATGCATAACATGGTCATTGTTGAGAGTCTTTGCTATTCTATTCATACTCTAGAGCGTGAGTCATACGTTGTGGAGAGTCTTTAATATTCTATTCATACTCCATGAGTGAGTCATTGAAGTAAGAGTCACCCTATTCTCAGAAAGTTGAGACCTCTGCTATTGTTGAAACATTGTCCAGTTTGACATTGACCTATTTCTCCACTAATTGTTCGGTGGAATCATAGTATGCTCACGAGCCATTGCTAGGTCCAGCGTGACCTCCGATATTTATGGAATTTTGATTCCTTATTGCCCGAAGGGAGGCAAATACGTACGTTTAGGCTGTATGATATTACGGAAGGTCTGCAATCTCCGCCCATTGTGCCCGTAAGCACGGATGGGGCCAGCATGTCTAGACGCGTGGCCGGGTTCTGAAGGGAGAACCTCTAGCATGATTCTGGTATATTTTACCTTTTGCGATCGGTAAATTCAGCGAGCAGAAATTGTAACTCCTTGCACTATAGATGCCTGGAGCCTTTGGTATTTTGACCATTCTCTCCTTACACTGGTATTTGTTTGGAGTCGTATAATTTATTGTCCTTGCTCTATACTTGAGAGTCAGGAAGCATTGATGTTCAGAGTCTTGGATTATGGTAATTTCTCTCCTTACACTTTGGATGTTTAGGAGACTTCATTGATGTTGTTATTTCCTCTTGTAATGGAATTCTTGTTGCTCAATTCAAATATTCTTGATTATTCAACTGTCTCATATTAAACCCTACTCTTTGTCCTATATTGTATATTCTGTTCTTGTGGGTTTTTGCATTCTACTGGGTATTTCTTCGAAATACTCATGCATCCTCTGATGCAGGCATGAAGAAAGTATAGCTATGGCAAGTGCAGATAATGGAAGACTTAAAAAGACAATCGTGGAAGATAAAGCTATCTTTATTATTTTAAATTTAGTGTTAATATTATTGGCATGTTGGCCAAAGCATTTTAATGATTTTGATTTTTAGTTATTTTAGATGACTTGTATTATGGATTAATTTAAGATTGTTAAGTTCTCATTTCATATGTGTTAATGATGTTATTTAAAGACTCAGTTGTATTATGTCGAGTACACATCTATTCATGGTGATGTATTAGACGGGATGTTCGAGTATTCGGTCATATCTCAGGGTTTCTGGCCTCAAACATACTCATGAAAAAAAAAATGTCTTCCGCATTCCGACGAGGCCAGGAATTTTGGGGCGTGACACTTAACCTCCTTAAATGGTTGGGATTTGTGATCTTTCTATAAGATACTCTCCTTATTCAAGTCCATCTCATCTCTTAACTAGGAAATTGCCAAATCTCTTCACAAGCCCTTGGACGTCTCCTCCTATGGCGAGCTCCTCTGATTGACTGATAAAGAGTGACATAATATTCTTCTTTAATTAAAGATTTAATCTCTTATTTAATCTTAACCAAAATAGTAACTTCCTGATTTTTACCCTAGACTTTCCTTATTTACCTATTTTTCTTTAATTAAAGATTTAATATCTTATTTAATCTTAACCAAAACAATAACTTCCTGATTTTTACCCTGAACTTTCCTTATTTACCGCGAGTAGATCAAATCACATCTCTTCACCAAGATTCATTCTAACCAGTTAATAACCTCTTGATGCTACATCATCCACGTGGGTATGGCGCCCCAGGCCTGTGCCCACATGGCCCTGCGTCCAGTGTCTCTGCGTCAAGGCACGAGTCCCACAGTCATATGTCTCCGATGCCCCACATGCACTACACGCTACTCCGTCTTGCGTAGACCACAAACCACTTGTCTTAACCAATTCGTCACTCACACTCGCGACCGAGCCACGTCCCCTCACTGGCACCCAAGTGCACCTGACGTCCAGGTGGCCCTAGTGCCTAGTGCGTCTGGCGCCTGGTTCCTCTGTCTATTGAACGACGTACAAATAACTTACCAAATATAGTTTCTCACCTTACTATGATCCAACTTAATAAATCATATTTCTCATACGAATCTAGACTCTCTGTTCTCGTACCCTGGTGCCTGGCCCCACTTCTGGCGTCGGGTGTACTCAGTCCCTGGCGCCAGGCCAGCCACAGCGCCAGGTTGAGCCCAGCGCCAGAGCTAGTCCTTGCGCCTTGGTATCCTGCCTAATTTGGTCGATCAATTACACAACTCATCATTCATTATACCAATTAATCAACATAGCAATCAAACAACACAAATAAGAATCCAATTAGGCAGATAAACTTTCCTATTTTAGACCAGTTTCCTAAAATAACAGTTTTAGTAAACATAGCGATTTTTCGGGTGTTACAATGACTCTTGTTATAAGATGGTGGATTTCTAGGCGGAAATCTACTAGACGGATAAAAATGCTTCCACCAATGCAAGGGAAGGTTGCACTCATCGCAGGGCAGACATGCTTAATCATGAGCCTTGAGGTACACATTAGTACAAGTGCATTGCTTGACAACATGCATTCTACCATGTGTTGTCTTTGTATCATCACATATCACTTTCCAGGTATTTTCCATACTTAAAAAGATGAATTTTACCAGGTCTTGGTAAAAATATGTTCTCCCTCCGGTCACTTTTAATAGATACAGTTGATTTTCAAATGAATTAATTTGGGAATCAAATTTATCCATTAAAAGTGACTGCAGGGAGTATCGTTTTAAGTACGATGATGTAATTCATCACACAGCATGCTTGTGGTGTTCGTTTAAGGAGATTTCCATTTTTTTGAAGGTCATTTGTTTAGTTTTCAATTGGTTTGCTGATCTACACATGAAATATACATACAATTATTTCTTAACCTTATATTTATGTTAGTATTTGATTAGATTTAGTGATATTTTAATATAGTTTTTGGTTTTGTAGGAAAATGAGAGCAAGATACAGAAATGTGGTGAAACGCAACTTCAATGGTTGAATCTTCATAACTTTGTGAACATATCTCTAATTGGACTGGTTTAAGCTTCATTTTAAAGTTCAAGAAGTCAGTTTTCCAAGCCACTAACCGCACAAAATTCGGAGTTTGGAGCGAAAAGTTATGACCATTTGAAGATTCTTACGAAAAAGATGAACAATAACAGTGATCGATCGACTGCCTTACGCGATCGAACGCCGAAGACCCAGTATGAGCCAAAAAATGAAGAATCGATCGATCGAACATCAATGCGAACGATCGTAGTTATTGGAGTTTTTGATACTCATGATACAGTAGCAACGATCGATCGACAGACACAGATTCAAAACGATCGATCGGCGCTAAGCAGTGAATTAACGAAAGAACCAAGTGATCAATCGGGAAGCGATCGAACGGTTCGTATTGGATCGCCGTATGCGCAAAACTGGATTTTGACCTATTTTGACTTGGATTTAGAAGGGGACTTCATGGTTTCTTTTTAACCTTATAAATAGGCCTTAAGAGAGAGCGTTTTGGGTATTAGAAATTAGATTAGAGAACCTATTTTGGAGGCTTGGGCAAAAGAGAGAAGAAGAAGATGATGAAGAATTTGATGGTGATTTCTTCCCCAATGCATGTCTAAACTCTTTTCCAAGGCATAGATGAAGCCCAACAGACTGGTTGTATAGTCCATTTTATCATATTATGTTTTAATCTAGTTGGTGTATAACTCTTTATTATGCAATTAAAGTTAGTTCATTGAGTTTGTTCTTTGTACTCGAGAGAGACAAGAATGAATTATTTGGATTTCAATGTGAAAGAGAGTTTACGTGTCCGAGAGGAACGTGAGTGGTATGAAGTGTCATATATTAATAAAAATTTATTGATGTATACTCGAGAGAGATAAATCACAATTCTATATGCGTAATTGATTATGTGTTACGTCCAAGAGGAGAGCACTATAATTTGAATTGATAAGCGTATGTCTGAGAGGAATATACTAGCCAATTAGTAATTTATTTTCAAGAGGGAGAGACGATACACTAGTTTATTGTGGTGGATTCGGAGCCTTGGTATTCCATCATCTTGATTAAATCTCAGCTTAGTTTGGTAAAGTTCATTGCTTTCTCTAGATTCATTAAACAAACTGCAACTTTTCTTTTGAATTTGGTAGAGTATTCATCCGTCCCTGAGGTTCGACAACCCTTTGATACTCGTTGTACTACACAATTGCCTTATACACTTGCAAGGGTTTAATTTTAAACGATCATTTGTTTATTAGAGATTTCATGCTTTATCCCTCCCATTCAATATGTTGTCTTGAGGCATTAAAAAAAGCACACAATTAGCTTTTTGGCATCGCCTAATTTGATCAAATTTCTAATTGTTTGCTTACAGTTACAGGTAGAGTCTTTCTTACACTATGATACAACTTCAAAAGGGATAGTGTTTACAATTGATCGCTCATATCAACCAGGTGAGCAGGTAATAGATCTAAGATTATACCATAAATCGCTTATTTTATCAAATGGCTTTAAAGTGAATATTTGTTAAACATGGGTTTGGAGACACTTTTGACAAAGTTTTTTTATTCGAACTGAAATCTCAGCACCTGATTTAAGGTGGTTTTGCTTATTTGCTTCACAGTTGTTTGTTGAAATTTGACTTGAAATTAAACAAATTAGTTAAAAAATGTAGCGATCGATCGGCAAAATAACACGATCGATCGTGTAACGATCGACCGTGTTAAACCGATCGTTCGTAGTTACTGTGATTTTCTGAAATTTGGTTTCCGTATTGGCCCGATCGATCGGTTTTAAAACGATCGATCGTAGTTACTGGAATTTTAGGATTTGCGCACCGCGATAAAATGATCGATCGTAATTTTAGGCTAAATAAGGCGATCGATCGGTTTATAAAACGATCGATCGGCTAAGCGGTTAGAGCGAGTAAATAGCCGTTTCTCTGCGAAAAATTGCGTCTCTTCTTCCAAAAAAAGTCCAACAGTGTTCTTCTATATATAGAGAACGATTTTCTGCAGAAAAGGAGACAGACAACAAAGAAAAACTTGTTCTTCTTCACTCTTAATTCATCATCAATCATTGAGCAATAGATTCTCCTCTGATCAAGATCCAGTCAGTTTGATTTGAAGTGCAACTTTAAACTGACGGTGTGGTTCGTTGTATCTCGGGAACGGAACGCGATTATTCGCCTGTGCACGGAGGGCGGCGTATCTGTTTCAAGGACAACGCATAGCGTGCCTCGAACCTGGTTCTAATTCTTATACTCATTCTAGTACCTCATGTGTATATTTGTCTATTTATGTGCATAATTTGGTAGTATTTTATCCCTCTTTTATGTGACAATCCCAACATTGTTTATATCTTACAGAGAACTATTACTTACAGGCCCTCACTCCATAGCGGCTGCGAGGGCCTCACAGACGATCCGAAGCCCACAAATGTGGCTTTGTGCGTGGAAATGTATGTGTAAAACTTGGAAAGGCTCGTATTGCATGTGGGACATGAGGGGGCAATGGGGAGAGTTGGGTGTTAAGAGTACAATAAGTCTTAATTGACCAAGTGAGTTCCTTTCGTCCAATTTGTTAGTCTGATGCTCTTAACTCTTAAGAGTAGAGTACTTATTGATGAGAAGGTTAATGTGAAAAGTGCCGGTAAATGTGCCAGCCAAATCCATCTTGGCTTAATTATCCGAAAAACTCCTCAACCTCTTCTCATTTTTGGACTTCCCAACAAAAAAATTTGTACAATCACTCAATATGCAAGTCGGATAGACGAGTTTGGACCCATTTTAACCTTTCACTTGTTGATTTGGATCCCAACAATTTAGAGCATACATTTTAATCACAAATAATTTGCAACTATATATGATACTGAGATTATGCTTAAACTGAAAAATGATCAAACTGACAAAAAAAGATACATTAGATTCATCACACTCATCGATACATTGCATAGAGCAAGAGAAATGGAATAAAGCAGAAAAATTTCCGTAACTGGAATGAGACAACACAGAATTGTACTCCCCGGAATTAGTAATAACATGTGGTTTTCCAAAATGACTGATAATTCCGGACAGAGTTAGTACCAATAAGAACAAAAATCAACCCAAAACCGAAAAAAATACTAGCAGACACCTAACTTTGTAAGCATTTGATTCGAAAATTAGAATCACCAGTATCGTAAAAACATGCAGGTAAAAATATCAAATACGTCGTCGTGTGAATATATGGTGAGTTACTAACGAGCGCGTCTAGCCTGACAGGCAACGATGACCAAATCCCCCTGACTAAAATACAAAAGATGTCTATGTACTACGTTACCACATAATAGTTGATTTAGTACGCACATATCTTCTACTTCCTGTTCTATATTAGCTGATTTTGACTGAATTAGAAAACCAAATTCAACTCATTTTATTTCATTTTGGCTTTGCAAACAATCAATATGGGCCAGAAGGATTAGATTCTATGGTGGGATTACATTCTACGGTTACGGATTGGTCAGGAAGACACTTTTCTACTTAATAGGCCTCACACACCTTCATTTGGATCTCAAATGCAGGATTTAAGTGTAGTTCTGAAGTACTCAATGACTAAACCCTCTGTTGAAGAAGTCCATTTCCTCTTCCACAGTAGCTATCAGATTCTCTCTTATATGTTTGCATTGTAAGGACTCAACCATCTCCGTATTTACCCTTCTAAGTGAACAACATCAATGCGATTAGCATCCCACAACTCTAATTTTCCAAGATGCTACTGTGCAGCACGAATAGTCAATCTTGAACCTTTTTAGTCCTGAGTCTCTGAATTGGGCCACATTTTACAGATAATGGAACTACACTACTAATGAGATAGTGCCCCCCCTCCTTCTCTCTTGAGATGGTGCTACAATCCTAGTTGGAATGGATAAAAACCAAGTCGCACCCAGCTACCTCTGCTGGGAGCGACAATGTTAAATGCCTATACATTGGTCATGACTTGCAGCTTTCCACTAATAGGATTACACCATGACATCCACTTTCTCTCTTGAGGCTGTTCTAAGCATCCATGAGCTTGAATGCCGCCTTTCCTTACACCAATGGTTGACCAAAGCACTGCATACCAGCAATCATTCCTTCCCCACCAGCAAAGAAGATCACAGGGGCCACTCTGGCGATGGCAGTGACGATCGGAGTGGTGCTCGGGCTGACAGAGCGGCGACCAAAGAAAGAGTGACCGGCTCGACTGGTAGCAACAACGCTGGTTCGGCGATGGCAATATGAGAACTGTTCGCCATAAATGGTGGCGTCAGGAAGAGCGGGATAGCGACGACTTTGGACAGCAAGGCCTCTCCGGGGTCCACCACCAAGGTAGCAGTGAAAGATATGGCGACAACGATTCTCTGATTGAGGATGTCAATGGTCCAGACGGCAGTTTCAACACCGGCGCAACCGTCCAGTGATCGATTGGTGGACAGAAGGCAACGACAACGATCTGAAAGTCTTCGATCGAGAGGTGGGCGATGACGAACACACACATTAGATTTTGGAATTAACATCAAAACCCACCACTGGATTCGGAACCAGTGGTTCCCAGCTTTGGCACCGATGTCGGAATCAACACCAATGGAAATCTCTTGTCACAGAGGCGTCAAAACAATTTTTTTTGCATAAAACTAAATTGATTTCATTCATTGACATAGTGACCTTTAAATATGCTTAGAGTAGTCTTAAATCAAGAAACTGCATAATAATTTTAACCTTACCTAAAATAGATAGGAAAATCATGCTTTCTAATCATGGTAGAATTCCTAATTTAAATCATACACTAAAAATAAAAATCTCTAAATTTTATAACAGATAATAAATAAATATAATGAGCATGGGTCATATTCCAACAGGTGTAAACCTGTATAGGCCCCGTATCCGCACCAGATTGTAGGTAGAGAGAAGCAGTTAAATCATAAGAGTCATCTTTGACACTTCCCAGTTTTCTTACGCTCATTAAACAAAGTGAAGATCTGGCAATACATATTGCAAACTTCCAGTATTCTATTGAGGCAATAATATCTGCACCTAACCAACGAATTGAATGTTGTAAGGTATTAACAAGTGAACAGAAATGATATTCTAACTCTTTCACTATACTACTTCGAAAGTTTTACTTAGTATTTACTGATCTTGCCTGGAAAGAAGATTATTTTATCCTGGAAGAAAAAATAATCCATATGAACCTTATAAAATACATAATCTTTGAAAAATAATAATTCAATGACAGTACTTGAACAGCCATATTACTTATGTCTTAGATATATATACCGCATTACTATTATGAGATGTAAGAACTTTGCATCGATATGTGCATTTTTTTATTATTAAGCTCTTACCACAGCACAGTGACACTTTGCCTCCTTTGTGGTCCTCAAACTCACCTATAAACATGTGCTCCCCTGTGACACGACATCTCATTGTAAATCTCCTCAACAAATGGATGGTGGAATTTCTGGTCAAACAATTACTGAAAGATGACATATAAGGAAGGTGTATCATCATTAACTTTGATATTTTTATTAACCATAAAGAGTACTGAAACTCAATCAAATTTCAAGTAAATATTTTCAAAGTTCAGCAATCTATGAGAACTCTTAACCAGTATCTTCGGTCTTCGGAAACAGTTCTGTTCACATGTGGATTAATTTGAAATGCTGGGTAACTATTCCCTCATGAAGACATACAGTTGTATTCACCCAAAAAAACTGCAGTAGTGATCTGATTGGGCTCTCTCCAATTTTTTCTTTTCCACAATTGGCACTTCACTAGTCTCGTCCATGTTATAAGCACAATGCGTCCTTGACCCTCTGGGATAGAAATCGCAACCTCTTCCTACAAACACAAACTGCAATTAAACAAAGGAATCAGGTTCTTGTGAATGGCATTCAAAAGGACATATCACAGAAGTTAAGTGCAACCTTTTTAACCCAAATGTGTCGCTGTTGCAGAGACTATTGCCAGTGCAAACACGAGCAACGTTCGTAGCCATTTCAAATTTGCAGTCTCCTTCATGGCCATCCCAAGAGTGCCACTTTTGCATTATTCTCTGCGCATGCTTTTCTCTTCCAAATCGATAATACTAAGGGAAAGAAGCAAGTGCATTTCAATTAACCTACCTTTTAAAGAAAGACATATCACTAAAGATATGGAAAAAGTGGTTGCATTGATAACGCAATTGCATCGACCCTCTAGCATTATCTCCACCTGGCAATATTATGTTGAACAATGTAACTGGAAGAGTTGGAGAACTGAGTTGGAGAAGTAGTCCTTAAAGTAACAGGGGCATCTGCACCTAAACCCCTTCGATGTCCATCAGCAGTTGGAACATATGTGGCCTAAACCACGGAAGTAAAAGGTCTGCGGTGCGTGACCTTGATGAAGATGAAGATGTATTCCTTTTGGCGCTATGCGAAACAAAAATCAAACGAAGTCACATTGTCAGAGTTAGCAAGAAAGTCATTGTGGGATGGCAATCCCTGAATAATTTGGCCTCAGATGAATCGGGTAGAATCTTGGTCTTCTGGAACCCCACCGTTGCTATCGTTCATAAAATGCAGGAGACACCTCAAGTCCTCCACTGCCTAGTCACTTGCTCCTCAGGTGGTATCTTCTATTTTACAGCTATATATGGCTCTAATAACCCTCAAGAGCTGCAATAATATGTGGACCAATCTCTGTAATTCCGCCAACACTATTGTGGGACCTTGGCTTGTGATGGGTGATTTCAATGCAATTCGCCATGAGTCGGATAGAACGGGTAGAGGCTCCGCGCCTTTAGAATGCGCCCACCCCTCCCAAATAGGCCAAAATCGTTCATGTTCTTTGATATATGGCTCCACGACCCCAGTGTGAGAGAGGTTATTTCCAAAGCTTGGGAGATGCAGATCCATGGTTAGCCTCTGTTTATAATGTTAAAATGATATAAAATGATTGTCTTTTTGTTAAAGTATTATAAGTGGGTATTTTTGCTATCTTGATTTAGTCTTATTCATAGTTGAGTTAACCTTCATTCGTTGCCTCTAATGTGAGGGATGAAAATTTTAGCAATGGGGTGTTCATTTTTTTCTCGGTAAAATATACCTTAAATTTATAATTAGTTGAGCAGTGAGCATTAATTTTACTTTGCTGAAATAATGTTGCTCAATGTTACCTATGGATGATCAGTTCCTATTATTATTTTTTAATATATATGTAGTTTGTTGATTGATGGATGAGCTAAATCATCAAGCAGTCATATTTATACCCTACAGTACTAGGGATGATTTCTAGTTTATCATTATCTTTAGCCACCGGAAATAAGAAAGGAAGGGAAAAAAAGAAATTTTGATTGTAGAGAAAGAAGTATACAAAGAAATGAGTATTTTAAATGGTCTAAAGGTGGTTCCGGTTGATATATATTTGTGCTAATGGTAGATTACCATTATGTATACAAGATAAGTTTTTGAATAAACTAGTTCATTAGGTCAAGAGAAGTAAATTATTTTGTAAGTGTTATTTTGATAAACTCCATTGTATTCTACCCCCTACTGATTTCTGGATGCAATGGATTTCTTCAATTTGCTATGGGTTGCCTTGAATTCCCAATGCAACAATTTGCATTTTGGCGTTGAAACTACTCCTTACTTTGTCAAATTATGACTGAACTTTGTCAAATTATGATTGATGTATCAATAAAAATATGATATTCATAGGTTATGTCATATTTACATGAATTGATTATGATTCTTTGTAGATTTCCATGCAGATGTCAAACTCTTCTTTAATAGTTTTTGCAAAGTCTCTGTCTTGCAATTTATTAAATCATACATACTATTTCCGCACTAGTTTATACCACACATTCTTATTATTCATGTAACTTGATAAAACATGTTCTAGAGTGGAAGCACAAGACATTGAGTTGGTGATGACCAAGGCCGGAGTTCCAAAGTGAAGGCAACTGAGGTTCTCAAGGCTAATAACACTGACATTGTTAGTGCACTTATGACCAAACCAAAGGTAGTGGTGCTTTGTCTGTCATGGGGATAACCTCATCTAATCCATTTCTTCATCGTGTCGTTTAAAATAGTAGTTATGTTTTTATATATACAACTTCTCATAAACAATCTTGCAGCCCTTTACTCCAACATTCAAATATTCTGCTTGTTTTTTCAGTTATAATTTGATGAAACTTACAAGTCTGTGGGTTTTCACATGACGCCACTAACACATATGGGCACTGTGGGTTTTCACATGAACATATGGGAAAGTGCAGAGGCTCCACCCTTTCATGGATATTGATAATTATGTTTCTAACAAAGACTATTTGACAAACATATAACCAGACAGATTACCCTGATTGAACTTGTCAAAAATAATATCGATGTCTCCGTACCTATCATTCAAAATGTGACTTCTTTTTCCATTTACTAACTAAGATATACATTTTATATTTAAATTAAATATGCAAGGTTTCACATATTTATTACTAATCCTATGGAAAAAGTGCAAAGGTTTCGCCTTTTTATGGATATTGAAATTATGTTTCTAACAATCACCATGTTAGAAATATATGAGAAGCCGAGTTGCTCATATAGAACTTGCCAGAAATATTTACGAGGTATTTTGTTTCTAACAATTGACATATAAAGCAACTAGACTTTCTTACATATAGCCTGTCAGAAATAATATTGCGACCCTTTAGACCAATATGCAAATATCCTGCTTCACAAAACAAAATTCACGTTTGACCTGGATACGTTCACATCCACATTAACTGTACATACTCCTAAAACAAAACGAAGTTTTACATTTACTTTTCACAAAATACCTATGCATCATTCAACTTTACCCATCCTCCACAAAAAATGAATTTTTTTCTTGTATCATTATGATTTTCTTAGACCTAATTCAACTATGTTATTGTGATATACATACTACAAAATGTCTCTTTGACACCATCATTATTTTCTTCCACCTTCGAGTATGTCACTAGCATCAACAACCTACCTTGAAGTAATTTTTCTGATCCAACCAAAGGCCTTCACCATCTTATATTATTTGTAAATTGATGATTGGCAGACTACACCACAAGTCAGATGAATCAGGACTTCTGATTCAGGAAATTGGACAACAACTACTTCTCAAGGTCGATGAATCCAACTTAAATATGGGAGCTATTGAAACCCCTCTATGGAAAAAACTGAGTACATGTGTAAAAAAAATAGAGTATTACATATTACATAATGCAAACTTCATGTTACCTCATTAGATTGCCTCGTCATCATTGGAAGAAAGTTAAGTTGAAATTAAAAAAAATGTCAATATTCATGATTTGTAGACCTCTATCTCCTCATACATCAAAAGATATCTCACATGTAACATTTTCAGCAAAAAATGTGTTATATTGTACTATACACAAATAAGTTTTAAGAAAGAAAAGAGGATATGGAATCCAAGGAGTACGTGACTTTCATATTCAAAACGTCACTTTTGTGTGTTGGCCAAAAAATACTTCATTATAACTTTTATAATGGAGGTTCTCCTAGAAGAGCTATTGAAAGTATACGGGAGAAAGAACTAGAAGAGCAAAGAAGATTGTCCCAAGAAAAAGGCGCTAACCTAAAAAAATGGCTCCATGTTTGAATGGTCAAATAAATTTTCAAAAAGGTTTTCAACTAATAAAATATTTGAGGAACATTTATGTTAAAGAGAAAAAGTATGTGAAACTTAGAGAAAGGAGAGAGAGCACTGATGCATTAAATGAGAAGAGAGGGAGAAAGAGGGAAAAGGGAGGAGACGTCTCGTCCTCCGTCCTCACACCGTCATTCTTCTGTTTCTGTTTGGGTGCATGGGGCCAACTCCTACATTTAGGGCCACAAACCAACAAAATTAACTGATTTTTCTTTGTTGTCCAAGCTAGGGCAGTGAATCTGGTTGGATTGGGTAAAATAGGGTCAGGTCAACCTTGACCCTACATGAAATCAGGTTGGGTCATCACCCGACCCTATTAATGAATAGGGTCGAAGATGTCGACCCTAACACTAAGGTCGCTCGGGTAGTCAGGCTACCTTCCTTTTTTTAATTTCTTTTTTGTTTGCCTTATTTTTATCCAAATTTTTATTTTTTATTGTACTCTAGCGTTTTAAGAAGTCAATATTGACCTTTACTTGACTAAATTTGAATATAATTATGGTTAATCTAAGTTTTTTTATCTAGAGATAAAATTACCTTTAGAAATTGTATTATTCAATAATAAGTCATATTATAATATTTTATGATAGATAAATCGGGTTGGGTTGTGCGGGTAATTACCCTACCCGACCCTATTTTGTAATAAGGTCGCGTTGGGTCAGGTCAGGTAGCATGTTCCCAGCCCTAGTCCAAGCTCAGTGTTCCACCCGTTGCTGAATAAACATAAGTGTAACATTAGTTTTGCATCTTGCTCTAAAAATAAAAACAAAGGGAATTTGGGGTCAGGCAGAGATGGCAACAAAGATCACTAACAAGGCGGAATCTACCCGATTGCTATTTTTAAAATAGATGATATTACTATAATGATGTCATCAATTACATAACAGAGTATTATAGCACTGTACTACCATACTCTGTCTCTACCTGATCATAGTCTCCCATACAAAATAAATAAAAAGCACGTTACTCTGCAATGATTAAACTCATCCGTGCTTGATTAAGATATGCGATCACCAAACATTTAATTAAGACACTCAACCTCTTTTAGAAGCCTTTAGATAAAGGCATTTTCCCCTTCATCTCACATTTGAACTAATTTCTCCATCCCAAATTAAAACTCTGATTTGATTTCCCAGATGAACTAAAGTTAATTCGTTTTCAAAAACCAAATTGGATTTTTGTGTGGCACGGTGGGAGTAGATCACAAAACTGTTAAAATATTCTTGTGTTCTCCAGGAAATAGCTCAAAGGTGCATAATGGTAACTGTGACACGCAGATGAACAGATGCCCAAGATGAAGATGAATTGAAGTACATGTAGTATAGTACCCTAAAACGAATATGCCCAGCTCGAAATTGAATAAGACATCCAACCTATTTTTGAAGTAGATGTATTACTAATTGGTCTGTTCCACTGCATTGTCTATGTCACATCCGTGAACTTCTCTATATTCATGTTCATGCCTCGAAGAGTGGCGCTCATTCAATGAGGCCGTCCCACTTATTCATCTGTCTCACCGAGATCTTCTGGTTTTCAAATTCGGTCAAAGATCCACCTGCAATCAGCCATACATATACAGTACAAAAGAAATTAAGATACCTTTCAATGCTTATTAAAATAGGGAAAAGTTTAAATGAGATCGCTCTCATATAGCTTATATGAGGCCACTTTAAATCGTAGCCCTTAGATATTGATCTAACAGCTACGAATAGTCATAATGATCTCACCCACTCTCTGATGTGACATACTCACCTACCCACTAATTTAATATCCATCCTCTGATCAAAATCCAACGGCTATAAAGATTAGCCTCATACTCCTTACATGAGAACGATCTCATGTAAGCCCTTCCCATTAAAATATCTCCTTTGCAGTTGCAGATCATTGGAATATCACCGTTCTCCTCTAACAGATACTAATATATGTCCATGTTGTGGATCAGTGTCCTTCACAGTTGAGAGGTGGTCCTATATGCCTATAAAACAACTCAGTAGATCAATCAGTGATGCTGCCTACCCTTATCTGTTGCAGTTGAGAGCTCCTCCTATAGCAACAGGAGCGACATACACATACTGGATGCTGATACATCACTGACAAATCAGTCCAACAAAATGTTCTATGGTGTGGCGGGTTATGATTGGATCGAGAAAGGAGACCTCTTATTGCAAACCTTTTTCCCTCCAACCAAGAACCACTATATCACAATTGGAGGGTTTTGTTCACAAAGTGGTTGGACCATTATCATTTTCCCACATTAAATACATTCTAGTGACACAATATGTTGAGTAATATACACCAAAGATGTTACTCCATTTGATCCATAGTAATATTCATATTTGGTTTTGTAAAATAAATTAAAATAGGTTCCTTAGGGAATCATTTTTTATCCACCTCATGCTTTTCCTCCTTGAAATCCTCCGTGTATATATGATCCGAATGTGCATCACATGTGCGCGGCAGCGTTTCAAAAACCAGACCAAATAGGCCAATTCAACCCGGTTCAACCGGAGACGGTTGGCTTGCCATCCCCCGTCCCCCCTCGGGCCCCCGTCGAGCCAGAGGGAGGCGGGAGCCGGGGGGTGGCTTAATGGGGCAAATCCCCGTTTCCGGCCTTCCACCGTAGCAGGGTTTGTCCATGGCGTCGGAGTAGGGAGGCTCTGGTCTCCGACCATGCGAAATAGAGGGGAAGTGCCCTCCTTTGTAGAGGTTAGGGCATGGCTCAATAGAAATTCGACGGCGGTTGTCTGCTCCGGCCGCTCCGCCATGTCACACTTTCTGCAAACTGGTTGAGGGCCTTGAGCATCAACTCCGAGCCTGCAAAATAGGAGCGGAGATGCTAGAGCATTGGATTCAGTTGCCCCCTTCAACGCCTTTACATCTATCAGGGTGGGTGGCCGGTGGGTGGTATCCAGGAGCATTCATAGGAATAGTGTGCTCATCACCAATGGGTGATGGGCACGTCGACGTGAGACGTGCCCATCACCCATTGGTGATGAGCATACTGTTCTCCCTCCGCGGCGCATAGCCAACAATTTTTCGGCTCGTCCCTGACCCTGACCTGATTGATGTCATTCCCATATGTCTAATGATGGAACTTGGGTCGGATTTTTACCCAACCAAGCCTTATTGGGCCGGTTTTGTGATTGCTTATGGAGTACCCGGTTCCAATTCCGGGTTTGAAAGAGGAACCGACCTAAGTATATATATATATATATATATATATATATTCTTTTTTTATAAATATTTTTTAGGGCGAAAGCACTCGTATATCTTGATTTAAATGGTTTGGATTTTTATGAATATATATTATTAATAAAAAATTAAATAAGATAATAGTTTAATATATATGACATTGGAAATATAAAAGTTTTGGTACCGGGGCAGGGTGGGTCTGGGTTTTAAGTTCTGGTACCGGGGCGGTTCCGGGTCCTTGAAACTGGACCTGTGGTGGGTTTTGGACGGTTCTGGGTTTGAAGAATTAAAATGGTTCGGGGCCGGGTATGTCAATACCCGACCTAAACCCGCCCCGGTTCCATCCCCGGCCATGTCAACATGTCTCCCATCAGGGAAGAGAGGGCTCTGGGTTGGCTCTTTTTTAACGACCGTTTCGGTTTTTAAAACTTCAGTGTGCGATAAAAAAAATGTTTTCAATGGGCGCCGTCAATTGATAATCGACGATTCCTGTGAGATGCCATTTCGAAGCAGAAATGTATAAGGGGGATAAAAAAAGTTTCCGCTCCTTAGAGTGTCCAATTGCCTTATAGTAGGTGCCCTAGTATAAGTAATTAAGCCCACATGACCCCAAAAGCTTCCACAAAGGATCGCTATCATTCTAGGGCCCATTATTTCATAGGTATTTGACAAAATCCTATATTAGGAATTAATGTTGCCGATGAGTATTTATTAGGTGCGCGAAAGCCCATGGAATTGTAATGCAGATGGACAATACATGTGGAACTCACTCCACAAACATAACCATCATGTTCTTACACAGGCCCACATGTCACATAGGTCTTGGTGTTTGCACCTCATTTCCTTCAGCTTACACAGGAGCACTTGGGGGCTGTTTGGTTTGGCAACCTCTTTAACCAAGAAAGGATTTGCTTTAAAAGCTTAACGTAAAATGTCACTTCGCTCTGCCCTTGGCCCGTAAAGGACGGAAAGTCCTTTCTCATGGAGGGTAGCCAAACAGGCTAGTGGTTCGTTCTTGTAGAAAGAGTCTTTAAGCCCATTTTCTTTAGGAACTTAAAAGAGCCAAACATGCCCTTAGTATGCCCATGTTGTTGATAATGTCTTATTATCTCAAATACACACAGGAACTACTTCCAATAACGTGGATTTATCACATTTTATACATTCTTTTAAACTGGGAGAGATAGAAATGGTCCCCGTTTCCAAATTGTTTGAAAATTCCCTCTAATTATAAGAGAGTGGTACCTACTTCCAAAGTCAAATATCATTTGTCACCCTACTTTCTAAGTATATAATCCTGTTAGGCTAATTGTGCTTAGCAATTTTAATGTTAGAAACAGACCAACTTAAATTGTTCGATTTCCAGGTATTTTCAAGATAAGAAACTGGTGCCATTGGTTTAGAAAGTGAACTGACTGATCAGCCGAACCGTTAACCGGTTGACCTCCAACTCGTTATGATCTTCCGGCCAGTGGTGGAACCGGAAAAGAACCTGTCCTTAGCCACCAAACATGGTGGCGTGGTCATTTTAAGCAACTCTAAAATGTGTCAAAGCACAAATTAACTACATTTGTGCGATGATGTGGTGCTTAGGACCAATAAATACTGCTCCTGTCTAGGACCTCTATTCTAAATTGGAATCCCAAGTGGAAAATTCTTAAAAGAGTCTAATTTATATGACGCAGCTGTATCACCTTGATCTGTCAAAACTTTATCAGATGACCAATGCCAAATCAAGGGATAGATAGTGTGAATCCCACCCGCCGTCATATCAAAATCTGACGGCTCACACAGCTGCGCGTGAGCCATGTCTAATGTAAAATTTCTTCTTAAAACTCCAAAAAGAAAAATGGTATTAATAGTACACAAAATCTATACAATTTGTAGGTGCCATGTTTTTATTGGATAATGAAAAAGTGGGCTATATAGAGGGCCATTTGGATCGTGAAAAATCAGCTTCATCCTAGTAAGTGGATTATCAAAAATCCACTACCCAGCTGGATTTTTCAACGTGGTCATTTCTGATTTTACACGCCTGAGGCCCGCTCCACTGTCCGACAGAAACCTGGTGTGTGGATTTGATGTATAAATTTGGCTTAAAGTTAGGAAAAAGTGATTATGAGCCCCGGCGTTATAAGCTGTCAGATTGAGATCCGACAGTGCGTTAACTGCCTGCCCGACGTATTAAAGAACACCATTGGATCGAAATCCGATGGCTGACAGCGGGATTCATAAAAGTTATCAACTTCCAAAAGTTAGTTGAGGAATGAGGAATAGTCCCTTACTATGAAATGGCAGTTGCTCTTCTTGGCTACAAGTTTAGCTCACTCATCTTCATCGTTCCATGTGGTAGAGAGACTAGAAATTGGCGAGGTTTTCTGCAAGTTTGTTTAGCAGTGTAATTGTCATTTCATGCATCAAAAACTCCTGAGCTTCCTACCTAACTCCCATTAAATGTTGCAGCAGCAACCAAAATGCCGACTGTAGTAATACCATGCACACTAGTTAAAAACTAGTCTATAAAGGGTGTCAGGCTTTTTCATCATCAGCTGTATCTAGCTTTCTAGTTTCATAAATGTAGCAAAGAAAAAAAAGGAGAGAGAATGAAAGGAAGAAAGGGACAGTAGAGGAGAAGGAAGATGAAGCGAGCAAGAGAAATGGTGCTTTGCAAAGTGTTGTAGCAGCTGACAGTCACCACTTTCATTACCCTTTTGGCAACTTATTCAGAAAAGGTAAGATTTTATAGTTTTGTCATTTTAGAATGCTACTGATGTTTGTTTCTTGATAAAGTTCTCGCTTTCACAGATTGAAAGCATGCTGGTTTTGAAATTATCATTGTTTGTGCTCTGTTTTTCATGAAAGATGAAGCTTTTACATATTAAAAGCATATGCTGGTTTGGAAACTACCACTGCTTCTGCTCTGTTTTTCTTTGAAAACAAAAGTTTGTATTTTCAGAATATGACGTTTTATTTTCCAAAGTAAAACTTACGAAATCGCCGGATTGTCTCTTAATCCCCCTATTTCAAAACTGCTCCCCTGAATTGAATGCATTCTTGTAGTTTATGTGAAAATTTATTCATCAAATAAACAGAAATTATTGGTCATATTAGCTGCTTTAAGGTAAAGCCTTGGAATTTGCTGGTTTTATCAGTGTGTTTTTCTATGATTCAAGCTGGGTATTTTAGTGGGAAAAAAGGTTGGCATGCACTTTTTTGGAATTTATGCATGAAAAAGATGGCACCAATGTGGTGGAAGTGGTTGGCCGATGCCGGAAGAAGGTGAGCGTGGCCGGCCGGCGATGGGTCAAGAGGTTTGCCTGAGAAGAACAGAGCCTTTATTATGGCTCTCTGTTTCTTGTTTGTGAATGTTACCAAGCTGGCCTGGTTCAGGGGTGAAATGATTATTGTAAAATAAAAATAAAAATAAAAGAATCCAGTAAAGTTATGAAATTTATTTCTTAACTTATTGCATAAGGATTTAGACAAATTGCAATTTTACGAGAGAGGTGAAATTATGTTCTAAGTGTAGTTTTCACTCTTTGAGTGTTAAACATGCCTGATACAGGGGCGGAATTTGTATTCATTTTGCGTTAAAAGAAAGTATTAAGTTCAAATTATTTTGTACAAATCTTCAAAAGAATATAAATTTCATTTCATATGAATTTTACACCTCTGCCCCCATGGATAATTGGTTCAAGCATTGAAGCAGCTACAACTTGCAAGTGGGATGGCTCAGTTAAGAATAATGATTTCAATTATTCTAATGTACAAAATGTATTGTCAATGAATGCAAAATGATAATTTTATTCTCTTAGGCAACAAATTTACTACTGTTGGCCTAGTCCCAATATAAGAGATCAACGTTATTCATTTACTTATGACTAAAATCTATTTGTATTCTATTATGACCATATTGACAATGACACGGTGGTATTATCACTGAATTACTTGTCTATTATCGTTGAATGAAAGGATCGTCTTAATGTTTTATATTTGGTATTTTGGTTGTACATTCTGCGAATCTTGTTGCACACCTTTGCTTATGATCATGTCATTCATGATACTAGTTATAGATTAGCATACTTGTAATCAGACCCTTGTAACATCTGTTTTTGGTAGAAAGAACCTTTTAATATTGATTTGATTGAGATGTTTGTAGTTGCAATATCATGGTTAAGCCAATGCGTAATATTTTTAATCGCCATTGTTATTGAACTTATTTGTGTTATCAAAGAATTAGACAAATCTTGTACAACCATTATATTAGGAAACACACTTCGCGCATATTATGTTGTTGTTTAATCGCAGTTCGATGTGACCATGGGGACGCATCATCGTACGCCTTATTCCAGCTATCTGGGGTTGGCGGCATGGATTATATACCACATTTGATTCTTATTGGAATCAAAATGGTACAAAATCCATAAAAAGAAACATAGTGGCAAGTTTTTATGCCGGATGCCCTTCCTGACACAACCCTCCGAAGAGGGGATAATGATAAGAAGATTCAACATCATCATGGGGACGCATACGAAACCATATTAATGTACAAGAAGAAAATTTTTGCCGCTCTCTCCATGAGTCGCGAGAATGCTACAATCATCACAACTCGAATTTCATAAATTTTATTTATCATTTAAGTGTTCATTACAGAATATGGGGCTGACATGTGTGTCCACATTTGCGCCCCTAAAATGAATGAAACATGTATGATTTGCAGTACTTGCTTGCTCTTTCTGTCAGAGGGAGCCATATCTTCTTATGTCTCTCTATGTGGCCTACTGGTCTTTAGCTTTTCTTATTTCATCATCATCATCATCATCATCGTTATCATCTTCACAATCTTCTTCTTTCTCTTAATAAAAGGAGATATGGAGGTAGAAGCCTCTAGCAGTGCATTCAAGAATCCATCGCTGGACTCAAGTGTCGCCTACCTGGTGTGGGAGGATTTGTCTGTCGTGCTTCCAAGCAAAGGAAAGGGCTCAACAAGGAGGCTACTTCATGGGCTCAATGGATATTGTGAACCCTGCAGGATCCTGGCAATCATGGGTCCTTCTGGCTCTGGCAAGTCCACTCTCCTAGATGCCTTGGCAGGTAATGCAGGACTCTATATCACTCAATCCATTGTTGTTATAATTGATTCAGTGTCAATTACCAAAAAATCAATGTATTACATTCAGTGTCCACTATTGATAGTGTGATAAATGCATGTCCAACTGTTATTAGAAGGCACTTTTAAGAAGAAGTTATTAGGAGGCTCATTATTTAGTAGTGGTGCAATTTAGGTGTAATGCATGTCCAACTGCAGAATCATTTCTTTACTGTCCTCATCAGTGCCTCATGATAGGTAATAGCCTAAGATGGAAATTCGTTTGAGCATCATCCTTCAAATTTGTCTTGAACTAAAGAACTGGAATAGCATTTGAGCTGGTTCTAATCATAGAGTATTGCTTTATTTTATGCTCTTTTGAGGCAGACATTCCTTTGCTTATCACTTTCTTCCTGAATTCTGGTCAACTTGGTAGGAGACACTTGAGAAATAAATCTTTGTCTCCCAAGTCTTGACCAAACCAGTAAATTTTTTATCTTTTTTTTTTCGTAACAGGTACAAGGGTGGCTTGTACAATTCTATATTCAGGGTAACTTGCAAAAGTATGAGTTAGTTGTTTTGAAGACCATTTTGGTTGGGGGGCAATAAGAGCGATACCAGAGTATGTCAAGTCCCTATTTTATTAGGCCAATTAAAGCACCCTAAAGGAAACCCTGTTGGGCTTCCAGATTAATGGAGTTCAAATCCCTTCAGGGAACTTAGGTTCTAAAGAAAGAGTTCAATTGGAATGAAAAGGCTAATAATGAACAATAGGATGAAATAATATTGAAAATGCATGTATAAAAGGATTATCTGTAGTATCAAATAGAGTGAACATGATATAAACTAGAAGGGAAAGACTTATGATGCAATAGTAGTAATACTCCTAGTGTTAGACTGGTGGTAGTGAAACTTACATCCATCCTAGTAGTAATACTCCCTCTGTACCACATTAATACTCCTATTTGTTTTTCGATAATGAAATAAAATTAGCTAATCTTGAAAATCCACAAGGACTATTAAGTAGATAGAGAGAGTATAACTACAATAAATGATAAAAAGGCTCATACTTCTTTGTTGAAAATTCAACAAATATCAAGGCCTATCGAGGACCCACTTTGTAAGAAATTAGAGTTCTCTAAAAAGTAGTTTGCATTCTCAATAGAATCACTCAAAATTTTAGTAAGATTGCAAGAAGTTCTTCATTTTTTTTTACTGGAATAAATCATATTTCTTGCTTGGATTTGGATGATATTTGGAACTGAATATTTTGGATTTAACTAAGAGCATTTTGACTTGAACTGAACATGCACTCAAACAGAGACTCACATACAAATTTGTATTTCTTTATGCACATATATTATGTTCAGAATTTTTAAATTACTATGTTGAACCATGTCTATATGCTAAATTGTACAGGTAGACTAGCAAGTAATGTTATTCAGACGGGAGAAATCCTGCTAAATGGGAGCAAGATGAGAGTTGACTACGGAGTTGTGGTAAAGAGATTACTTTTTCCATTTTACTAGCTATTTTGCCTATTTTCTAGCTAACAATGGCCAGTGTGACAATTTCAGGCTTATGTTACTCAAGAGAATGTGCTACTAGGAACTCTCACAGTCAGAGAAACCATTACCTACTCTGCTCATTTGAGACTTCCATCGTGCATGAACAAAAGTGAGATTGAGGAGGTGGCTGAGAACACAATAGCTGAAATGGGTCTTCAAGAATGTGCTGACAGAGCCATTGGCAACTGGCATATGAGGGGCATAAGTGGAGGAGAGAAGAAGAGGCTGAGCATCGCCCTCGAGATCCTCACGCGACCTCGCATCTTATTCTTGGATGAGCCGACCACTGGACTGGACAGTGCTTCAGCTTTCTCTGTAGTTCAGACACTAAGAAGCATAGCCCAGGATGGAAAGACAGTGATCTTCTCCATCCACCAGCCAAGTAGTGAAGTGTTTGCATTGTTCGATGACTTGTATCTGCTCTCCGGGGGTGAGATAGTCTACTTTGGTGATGCCAAATTAGCCACACAGGTGCTATGTTGAATTGTTCTTCAGTATTTTACAGTTTTTGATCTGTTTTGTAAAACTCACCTGTTCCCTGTCTGTTCTTTCAGTTCTTCGCTGAGGCAGGATTTCCTTGCCCGAGTAGGAGGAACCCGTCAGATCACTTTCTTCGCTGCATCAATTCTGATTTTGATCTTGTGAATGCCACTATGAGAGGCTCTAAAAGATTTCTCACATGTTTGGTAGTATTTTTGTTTCCATCGCTTTCTCACTTGTTTTGTTATTTTATGTATATAGGTATGCGTTCATTCACCGGCAATTATGCTTTTTTCTGACTATTTCTGGTCTTTGATTTAAGGAAACCAGTTCATCAGCTGATCCTCTTCTTGTGAAGAAAACAGCTGAGATTAAAGCAATGCTTATTGCCAAGTACAAAGCCTCCACATACTCAGTAATGACCTGCAAACGGATGCGAGAAATTTTAAATATTGTAAGTAAAAATTAGTTCAAGCCAGAATGTCCTTGTCAAGGCAAACTTGAATTTAATTGCATCCTAATTAGTTCTCCTGTGTATACACAGGAAGGGCTGATAGAAGAAAAAAGCAGGGGTAGTCATGCAAGCTGGTGGAAGCAACTGACCACTTTGACTAGAAGGTCCTCACTCAACATGTCTAGAGACATAGGTTACTACTGGTTGAGGATCATGGTCTACATTGTGGTGGCCATTTGCGTTGGAACTATCTTCTTCAATGTGGGAAGCGGCAGGGGAGCCGTCTTAGCTAGAGGATCATGTGGAGGATTTATTTCGGGCTTTATGACTTTCATGTCCATTGGAGGCTTCCCCTCTTTCATCGAAGAAATGAAGGTGGGCTGATTAAAATTTTTTATTCACATATTCTTGCTCTTTTTGAATGTGGCTATGGTACTCTCTTACATAAGAGTTTGCACAAAGCAGACTAGTGTGGAGGTGTAAGATCCATGTCACACCTCAAATTGTTGGGAAAGAGCCTCTATTTGATTATGATGTTTCTATACTTTTGTTCTTTTTGTAGATCATGGGAAGTAACAGTTAACCTTATTGCATGTGCTTGGCAGGTGTTTCATGCCGAGAGGCTTAATGGCCACTATGGTGTTGCCGTCTACACTCTATCCAACTTTCTCTCTTCCTTCCCCTTCTTGGTGGTGATTAGCTCGTCTTCAGCATCAATAGCCTACTATATGGTGAAGTTTCGAGCCGGTCTCATCCACTTTGCCTACTTTAGTCTCACTCTTTTTGCCTGCATTGCTGTGGTTGAAAGTATTATGATGGTCGTAGCTGCTCTAGTTCCCAATTTCTTGATGGGCATCATCACAGGTGCAGGAGTTATGGTAAGGAAGAATAATTCTTCTTTAATTAAACAACTTTATTTCTGTCTTGTTGCATCTTCCTCTCTTCTAATGTCATAAACACAGGGTATTATGATGATGACTGCTGGTTTCTTCCGGCTGCTTCCCGATCTTCCGAAGCCCATCTGGCGCTACCCGCTCTCCTACCTGAGCTACGGATCATGGGCATTACAGGTAACCAACAAACACTTCATAGCAATTTCAAAAAGTGAAAAAAAAGCACTTCATGGTCATGAACTTTATGACATTTACATAGTGCACAGTTCTCACAAGAAGTTTTTTTTGTTGTTTTGGTTATAGGGCCAATACAAGAATGACATGATAGGATTGGTGTTCGACCCCATATTGCCAGGCGGTCCAAGAGTGAGCGGAGATTATATATTGACTCACCAGCTGGGAATCAGCACGAGGCGATCCAAATGGTGGGACTTGGCAGCATTGTTCATGTTAATGGTTGCATACAGATTCCTGTTTTTGTTTGTGCTCAAGTTCAAGGAAAGGAGTGTGCCCCAGATGCGCAAGATCTTTGCCAAGAGAACTCTTCGACGCCTGCAGAGGAGGCCCTCCTTCGCCAAAAAACCACCATCCACTTCTTCATCTCGCGGCTTCCCTCTCCACCCTCTGCCTCTCTCTGCTCAGGAGGGCCTCTCTTCACCCATCACATAAACTTATCACACCAACACCGTTCCTCATTCACATACATTATTACATAAAAGTATATGTATGTTCAAGGAATTGTTTGTATTTGATAAATACAGTGAGAGTACCAAAGAATATTAGGTGTGATTTTTGTACACCAATTGAAATTGATGAAAACATATGTTAGTTTAGAACCTACTATCTATATGTTCCTTTCATTTATTTAGCAAAGCTTGTATGTCTGGGGGAGCTGAAATCAAAAGGAGAATGCCTAACTTGTTAACACATCACCTATCACCGAGAAACACAACATGGATTCAGATATTCTTGATCCATAAAGGAAGGATTCTGCTTCTATAAGCTTTTTATCGCAACTCTGTTTCTAAGTTTTCCTTAGGACTTCTCTTGAATGCTGAAACGCTATTGTCAGACATTAATTATATATCTATCTTTTGTTGGCTCTATACATGTATTGCTATCGTCCTCCATTGTTGAAGTTTGTCTTCATGGAAAGTCTTTTTATGCAGTATTCAGTCCACCCCAAAACATTAAAACGCAATGCTCTCACCAACCCCACATTAATAGTCCTGTTTAGTTTTTTAATATGCACCGATATTAGTTCATTTGGAAAAATCAAAGAGGACTATTAATATGAGACCGAAGAAGTACATTCTGCTCTGAAGGGTAGGTGGTGCTGTGGAATAGGTAGTTTTGATCGGTTTCGATATCTACAGTTGAGGGTGTGAAAGAAGGCTGAAAGAAGAATGGGCATATTGACACCTTGACGTATGATTAAGGCCGGATTGAATGTTCCACATGATTAAATTCTACATGCAGGTTTTTGTACAAGGATCATTATTGAACTGAGGCATGGTCGGAGTTTGGCATTGCATTTCGTACGATTTTGTGTGTGTGAACCTCCTATATGAGACATAATCAGCTGGTGAAGTATCATCAGCTGTCCAAATCTCCCAAGTTCATAGCGCACCTGCTAGCGCACGGACCTGGCACACATGGTGTGCTTCTTGTCATAAAGATTGGTACCCACACCATTAAGGCCACATTTGCTGGTGATTGCTTGAAATTTCCTGTATCAATTATCATTGTAAACTCTTCCCTCCTGCCCACATTGTTGCATAATTATCAATCAAGTAGCGTCTTTCCCAACAATTTGAGGATGGCCCATAAAACAATCTTAATGAACTAAAACTTAGGTACGCCTATTATTATTAGTAGTAGACTGATTTTCTAATCCGGACAGGTACTATTGAACCGAGGGAGTATTAAAGTAGTGCAGGGGGAGTATAAAACATTCTTATTCATCGCAGACCTTTTACATTTCTCAGTAATGGGCCAATACTTCTAAAAAAATAACAGTGTGCATGTGATAAGCCCAATAAAACGTAAGTGCCATATAAGGGCCCAATAAAATGCAAGTTGTCAGTAAACAATCCCCAATGGGATGTAGGCTTCGTGTGACAATGGACTTCTGTTACACATCCACCCGCCCTAACAAGCGGCTCGACGTCCAATAAAATCTGGCTGCATGTAAAAAAATACGAACTAAAATTAAGTGGTTTGATTTGCCCTACATGCCAATAGATCCTCATGAACGTCATGCGTAAGGGAAGGGTAGAAATGCCATAGCAAGCTAATAAATTTAACTCATTTTCAAATGCTACCATGATTTTTTTGGGCAGAGAGAGTTTTTGGTTATAAATTCATGTTCAGTTGGGAATGCCCATTCATTTTATGAGCATCCGCCCTACCTTAAAGGAAACAATTAACCTAGTCGCTCGGAAATTATTATTATTTCTATAAGGTTGTCCAAAAAATGAACTAATTTTAGTCTATTCTGAAAATCCTTATGATAATAACAATTCGGGACGGAGGGAGTATATGAAGAGATGATGAACTGGTACTGTATAGTCAAATAGACACTATGAAATGCAAAATTGAACAAAATCCCGATTGTGAACTTTGAGGTTTTAATTGAGCAATTGCACCACTCATACCCTGAGATCGTGTAGGGCCAGACCGGCAGGGACAACACACGTTAATTGAGGGAACGGCCTAGAGATTCAACTCTCCATGCTCCCTGCATTAACATGCGCACCTGCTTACACCATGAATTAGAGCATGACGCAATGCTTCGGCACACGCCTGTGTGAGCCATGACTCATATTAATGGGACTCTTACGTAAAACCAAAAAGAAATACATAAATTAAATTTTAAGTCCTAATGAAATAGCCAATAATAAAACAAAGGGAATATAAAAAAAGATGAATGAAGAAACAGATGAAGCTTTTGACCATCTATAGGACAACATGTAATTAGGGTTCCCCTGTAGGTTATGTTATTATTCCCATTAAATTTTAATCAAAATTTCAGGCATAACTATGGAAAAAGCTAATATGTGCTCGGCTCACGCGAGACTGATGCGCATCTTATGGCACGCCTCAATCGAGGGGGTGGCCCCGTAATAAAAACACGCCATCGGATTGGAATTTGATGGCCCTCAGTGCCTAGAGGTGAGGCGCATGCCAACATGCATGAGCTATGGCGCATATAACTGGGATTAATAATTTTATGGTGCACATAATTGAGCTACCTTAGCTCAGTTGGCAAAGAACGGGTTGCAAAATCCGCGACGCCCAAGAGCGCGAAACGCGACTTGGCGAGCGACACGCGTCCTGCCGGGAAAATATAAAAGGGAAACAAAGAGACGGACGGCGAGAGTCGCCGCCCGAACCCTAGCCTCGCGTCTCGCCCTCAACCTTCCCGGGACAGTGCTGCAACCGATCCCCTGTGGCGGGTAAATTTTGAATTTTTGCCTTCCAAATCTTTTCTTCAAATAAATTCCAAGTTATTATATAATCATCGTCGGGCCGATTTAAATCAAAGTTTTAATTTCTCTGAAACACGATTAAATCAGTTGTAATTCTTTTGATAATTTTATATTTTCAAAAAAAAAACAGAAAGAAATTCTTTGAGTTTGTTTTGGCTTGGTGATGATGGAATTCCTGTACTTGAATTGGTTTTGCGTTGTTTGATTGGTTTGAGGAAATGGGTGTCTTTGAGTTTGGTTATATTTTGTCTCTTGTCCAATGTTTGTGGTGTTCTCACAGTGAATGGTTTTGTAACAGCTTCTATGCTTGCATTGGTTTTATTTTTTATCTTTCAATTATCTGTCATCGAATAATGTTTTCTAGGAAAATGTGCCTAACTTACCTCTGCATTCTTTGTCATTAGTTATTACTTTCTCCGTTCCATATTAATTGCTCCATTTGGTAAATAAGATTGCCCCATAATAATAGCTCTTTTTGTCTCAATTTAAGTGGCTGGGTGCTTAAAATAGATTACTTAGTTTAAGTTCTCCATTATCTTAGCTCTGACACTGTAGATCCCACATTCAATGATAAACACTGTTTTCATAAAATTGAACGATTAATATAGGACGGCGGGAATATAATTCACATGCATATTAACGGTGTATAGTGAGGAGACCTTTTGTGAACAAAATACTAGCAAATTAGAGAGATCACTGAGGTTTTTTTTGGAGTTTAGCAATTTCACTTCGTTGACACTGTTATTATGCTTCATTTTGATAAAAAAAAGTACACTGAGATGAGGGTGGCTCAAAGACTTTTTTTTTGCGTCTAGAGAGGAGACCTTTTGTGGAGAATACAAAGTGAATGAGTAATTTTAGCTTATCGTACAAATAAGGCTTTTGTTAAATGTTCATCATGATAGGAATCTTTGTCTTCCATTGGGACTTGTCTCACTGATATTTTGAAAACGTATGATTATTTAGTGCTCTAGTCAATGACACTGATGAATGGGCAGATAGGAATTCTAGAAAGAAGTTATGGAGGTAGATTTCACTTTTTAATAAGTGAAAATGGTTTTTGTAAAATGGTAAAATTGATTGTTATGTAATGTGATGCAGTTCGTTGGTGAAATGCAATGTTTTGCGATTATGTGCAGTTGGAAGATGCATGAGAGATTATAGGAGGAAAAAAATATGACTCATGAGTATGTGTTGGATGATTGGAGTTGAGAGATTGTTCAAAAGAAAATTCAATTTTCATCATTGTTTTCATCTATCTTTAAATTTACCGACAGTGAGCATTAGGATCACCAAACCTCTAGCTTCTATTATTTTTTTGGATATTTTTAGGTATTCCTATTTGATTGATTTGTTTCCTATACAAGTCCACAAGTGGTAGAACTTTTAAATGAAGGATGCAAAGGGAATTTGACAGAGCATGTGGAAAAGGAGAGCCTTCAACTCTTGGGGAGCTTTCAGCAGAATTTGTGGAATCACATATCAATGAGGATGAAGGAAATAGCACATCCACTGTGTTTTCAATTAATGATATGGAAAGAGATGCTGATATTGGAACCATACACAGGAATGAAATTTAAAACTGAAGATGATGCACATCATTTTTATAATGACTATGCAACGAGAATAGGCTTTAATACTTGTATAAAACACAGCCGACGCTCAAGAACTGATGGGACTCTAATATTTGTTGAATACGGGTGCTCAAGACATGGTTTCAAGAAGGTTAGTGAAAATACAAAGAATCCACGACCTTGTATAAAGACAAATTGCAAAGCTGCAATGAAAGTGAAGAGAGGTGATCATGGAGTATGGATTGTAGTCCATTTTAGTAATATGCATAACCATGAAATAGCTTTTGTAAACAGCCATTTGTCAATGAAAAGTAATTTGGGTACTGTGAAAGCTGGAGGTGGAGCAACACATATGGCACTGTTGATGGACAATTTAGACAAAGGCGTTGGAGATAGAGTGTTTAGTGTGTTAAGTCATTTTGAGAAGCACCAATTTGACACACTCGGACAATGTGATGCACAGGCTGTTTATGAACATTTTATGCACCTACAAATGTTGAATCCCAGTTTTTTCTATGCAATGGATTTGGACCATGAGGGACTTCCTAGGTGTATATTTTGGGTTGATGCAAGATGCAGGGCAGATTATACTCGTTTTGGTGACATCATTACATTTGACACAACTTTTCTTATTAATAAGTGTGGAATGCCATTTGCTCCTTTTGTTGGAGTGAACCACCATGGCCAATCCACCTTGCTTGGGTGTGCACTGATTAGAAAAGAGACAAAAGCATCATTTGTCTGGTTATTTAAGACATGGCTTTCTGCAATGTATGGGCAACAACCTGCAGCAATTATCACTGATCAAGACAGATCAATAAAAGAGGCCATTTCTGAAGTATTCCCAGGAACTCGACACCACTTCTGCATATGGCACATTCTGCAAAAAATACCAAAAAAGTTAAGGCGCTTGTGCCAAGAGAATCCCAGATTTGAGTTTGATTTTAAGGAGTGCATTTACAAGTCCTTAGAAGTTGCGGAATTCGAAGAGAAATGGTGGAAGATGATTGAATTTTATGATCTTGTACAGGATGAATGGTTGGTAAGTTTGTATGAAGATCGTCAACAGTGGGCTCCTATATACCTGAATGACAGTTTCTTTGCAGGGATGTCTACATTGCAACAAGGTGAAAGCGTAAATATACTTTTTTATACATCTGTTAGCAAGCAAATCACATTGAAGCAATTTGTGGATCAATTTGAACTGTCCTTGCAAAGCACATGGCTGCAGGAAGCTCAAGCAGACTATGAAACAACCTATGACAGTCCATCACTGAAGACAACCTCACCTTTTGAGGCACAACTGGCTGGTATCTATACCAGAGCAATATTTAAAAGATTTCAAGTTGAGATCACAGGTATTCCCGGTTGTTTCACCATAAATTCTCAACAAGAAGCAGAAATGATAATGTATACGGTGAGAGATTCTGAAGCGAAAATGGACTACAGAGTCACCTGGAACCCAATAATCACTAACATTTTTTGTCAATGTCGAACATGGGAATTACATGGTTACCTTTGTAGACACGCTATGTTGGTTTTGATGATGTCAGGTGTGCATATGATTCCTTCCAATTATATCTTAAATCGTTGGACAATGGATGGGAGGAATAGATTTTATGTGAATAGAGGTATTCAAATGCATGGCGATCGGCCAGAATCAAGAGTTATACGCTTCAGTGACTTGTGTCGTAGATCTGCCAAATTCGCAGAAGAGGGTTCTGTTACTGAAGAATGCTATCGTATTGCTATTAATGCACTAGATGAGGCAATAAAAAAAGTTTCAGATTCGAATTCTTTTGGAAGATCTACTGATCAAAATATATTGCAAATTAACCATAACAAGACTGCTGGTGAAGTAGGTCAGCTGTATACAGTGGAAGATACTAATCGAGTGGCTGACCCTGATATAGATGCAACAAAGGGATCTCCCAAGCGATTGAAATCAACCATTGACAAAAGGAAAAGATCCACATACACCTGCAGTAATTGCAAAATGTCTGGTCATAATGTCTCTACATGCCGTGAGGTTGGTAGAAGTTAAATATTCGGATTAATTACTTCAATGAAAAAAGTTAGATATTGGGATTAATTCACTTTAATAAAATAATTAGGCAGCTAAAGTACAATGATTTTCCACATTTTTGTAGACACAAAGACAGGAACAGGAAAGGGTACAAGAGCTTTTCGACTATGGCGAAGTACAGGTACAGAAGGGCTCACAGCAAATGGTTTGGTACCTCAGGCTTATTCTCTCTTTCAATGTTACAACTCCAAACAACTGTATTTTTTAACTTTCCGAAATTTATGTCAGGAACAACTGGATCTAAGACACCCAGTACTTGATCAATGTGGAACACAGGAAAGCTTGCGATCATTGTAGATATACTGGATAGTGGATTCACAAGGTCTGCACTCGTCACACCAGATTTAATCGGATGTGTTGATTAAGTTCATTGTATGTGGAGATAGACATGTTTGTTGTTTAGTGTTTAGTGCAATTGAAAATAAACTTTTGGACAGAGATAATTGTTTGGACTATTTGTTTCAGGAGTGTAGCAAAGTAAATATTTAAGCATCATGCTTGTTAAAGTGCTGCAACATGTAAAAGGGCATTTGTTGTATGAACATTTCAGTGATAAAAGAAATGCAGTTTGCTGGAAATGTTCATTGTCATGTGATTTATTAAGTGATCACCTCATTTGGTGTTATATACTTGTATTAAAGTGCATTTCTACTTCATTTAAGGATATCTTTGGGAATGCAGCAGATTGATTATATTTCTTAGTTAATTTAGGCTCTTATATTTGGTTTTCTTAGTGTTCACCGGCTATTTCGTGGAAGGCTGAGATTGGCAAGAATTGATGAATAGTATGTTTTATCTTTTCTCTTCTTTTTTTCTTATTCTTGTAGACCCTGAATTTAACAATGCTAAAAGAGCTAGTGAATAAAATAATAATGCTTATTCATGTTTACGATGGTCTAACATACTACATTTGACTATTTAATGTGCACTGAAAATTTTATAAATTTAAATCACATATTGCATTTTCTAGTGAAAAATCTTTGGTGGATGTTCTTTGTCGTTTCACCATTTTTCAATCCAACATTTGTTGGATCCTTTATAAATGGATCTTATGAAGATTCTTATTGTTGCAACAACAGTCTGAGGTCCTTCATTGATTTGCTTCTTTCTTTTTTTTTTTAAGTACGAAACAGGGCTGTATTTTATTGTCGCAGCAAGGCTAATCTTGTTGAGACGGAAATAAAACTGAGCAATGTGGACTAGCAACAACCCATATTGAGTAGATTCTATTAAGCTGAGTGATGCACTTACCAGCTTCATCAGTAGTGAAAGAATTCTGAGCATATCACTAATCACCAAGTATGCTTCTAGTGTCTACCAGTCTACTGTCTGCGTACTCTAGTTGAAGTTGCATTGCATAATGAACTAAGGTACAACTTAGTAGGTTTACAAGTGAGATCAATAACAGGGATTACTCTTTGCGCTGAGTTATACTTTTTAGTTTATGGAAAAGTTCATCAGCTAATGTGTGTGCTCATATTCATTGTGTCAACTTTCTCAACAGAAGTGGGATTAACAACAGGGCTCTCTTTTATGATGCTAATTCTTAGCAAATGTGATACTTTCTCTAGTAGTATGTCCATGTATCAGTTATCCACATACTGTTTCCCTGTTAAACGCATCACTTCTTACTCATATATCTACTTTTGTGCAGAATGCTTTCTACAATCGTTGGTAAGTTGTCAATAAGTCTCAAGATAGCTTAATCTTCTTTCAAGGATTTTGCTTGGAAACGTCTCATGAATAACATTTTTCTTTTTGGCAAAACACGTCTCATGAATTACATGAAGCCTGTTGAGATGGTCTGTCCACGTCTAAGGGGAGATCCATTGGCTCGTTTACGGAATTAGGGTTGGTCACTTGCTGACCCAAGAAAGAGAGAACCAACAACGAGTTACTGAGGGACGCATGAACTAAAAGTGGAAATGAGCAAGACTAAGAGGAGAAATTTCATGGGCATAATTTGTGTGATTTTCACATAATCGGAAAAAAAATTTGTTGATAATGACAATTACTATTTCGCTTGTGCTACTGCCATTCCATTAAATTGCCTATTTTTGGTGTCCAACATATCGACATCCTGAAATTGTTTCGTAAGATGTCACTGAGAAATCAATATAAAAAATAGACGTCACTGAGAAACGCAAGATGGTGAGGTGGCTAATATTCTTTCTGCAGAGAGGATGCGATGGGTAGCCTTAAAATGGACCGAAAGTAGTTACTAAAATGGGAATAATACAAACTCATGAATTCGGCTATCTATTCCTAAATCATTGATATTGTATGATAGGTAATATGTTCACCACCTGAATAAGTTGCTCTTGGATGTTACAAAACTCACAATCATTCATTTTATTTTAGTGCAAAAACCTCCTGAACTCCAGGTAAAGTAATTTTTTCAGACAAATTGAAGTAATTTCTTCTGTTCCTCTAAACATGGAGTCGGTCATAGCAAGTGCGATGATTTACAACTTTGCCCTGGCTGGCGCAGTAGCTAGCAGCATGACTCGATCCTGGACCCCAAAGTTTGGTTCAAACTATGACCTGAAATTGCAAAAGCGTGCACTAGACTACTATTAAATGCTGCATACCTTGTGATCGGCAGATTACTCATGAATATAATAGTAAAGCTGGTAGATTTTCATACTAAATATGGGCCCAAAAGATAGAGTTCATCATCATCATCATCATCATCATCATACGCCTTATCCCAGCTATCTGGGGTCGGCGGCATGGATTATATACTGTATTTGACTCTTATCGGAATCAAAATGGTACAAAATCCATACAAAGAAACATAGTGGCAAGTTTTTATGCCGGATGCCCTTCCTGACGCCCAAAAGATAGAGTTCCCCGACTAAATACAATCTATATTCATCTTGGCATAGATGCAAATGTATTCTTGCTCTTTCAAACAAAAGCATAACAAGCAGATGCACACGCCCTTAATATATTCACAATGGACACTCAGCTTCCGTCGCCATGAAGTAACTTCTCTTAAACAAGCTAAAAAATTATTCCTTTGAGCTTACTACAACATCTTCAGTTGGAGCAACTGGATCAGGTAAGGTGAGGATTGCCTCATCATCCTCAACAGTATCTTGTATAGACTCCACTTCTTCCAGTGTAGAAGATTCACCATCAAGAGCTAAAACTTCTTCTGGGTTCTTGTTTCCATCTATTAGACTTTCTCCATTACATGATGACTTGTTTTCTGAGACCTTTGACCTCAAGGTAGCTTTTGCTTCTTGCTTGATCACTGATCGTTTTTGGGAAGGCAATTTGGTAAGGGACTTACGAATTGTTGGCTTTTTTGGAGTGATCGAATCCACATCGAGTACAACGCCTTTGTCTGTTTTAATTGGTTTTATATTGGAACTAGAACTTTTTGGGTGTCCACCATTGCTTTCTATTTTGTTATCAACTGAAGCAACAGAAGGCTTGTGTCGCCCAAGCTTAGGTGATTTTGGACGTGTAGTTGGGATCTGCAAATCAGAAGTATACAGTCAATTGCATGGAAAGTAAATGTCAAGCACCAACTAAGAGCACAAGAGCTGCTCCAAATTGCAAAAAACCCCTTAAAAATCTACCAATTGCAGAACACTTTTGCTAGCCTGATACCAGAGTCTGCTGATACCATTTGCCGTACAAGAATCACTACAACCGGGTGGCTGCCAATGGAACAAGGATTCATTTGGTTAATTATCCACAAATTTTCATCTCATTCAAAGTGCCATCATACGTTAAAGCCCTTGATTGATATTCATTTCGAAAGTTCATATGGATGGTTTCCGACACCTCTAAATGAGGTAATATTTTGCCATCTCCAAAGTCAACATATCCTCTTTCCACTGATACCAATAATGTTGGCTCCTCTCTATGAGCCAAAAATGAAGTTAACTGAATTTTTTAGTGGCTCACGCCAGTGAAGCAAGCAATTCCACAGGATGTACTTTTGTGAATAATGTAGAACTCGACCAATAATGAGTCAGAAAAACTTGACTCGGTTTCATGAAATAGTCATCTTATGCAAATAAGACTGATAGTCCTAAAAGCATCGGTAGGCTAACGCAACAAAAAGACTGTAAAAGTCAGCAACGACTACAACATTCCACAACATCTTCATGGAATTATTCGAAATTAGCTTCTTCCAAGACTTAGATCTAGTAAAGTTACACTAAAAAACAATTTCAACCAGTAAATTATCCACTCTCAACCCTTAGGAACTTATCTAGAGCCTAAATGTTTCAATTATATGTTTCAAACAACAAAAGTAAAAGTTAAATGCAAAGAAATCATCAAAATATTCGTTTGCATTGCTTTACTTACACAGCAGAAACCCTTCACGTGTGAAGTTGTTCCATATACTATTGCTCACACAAACTTTTCAATCAGATAGTTTTACCATTTCCAATTATGAAAAATCAGGTAAGACACAAATCATAATAAAGAATTCCATGAAGGAGATGAAACTAGAAGTTACCTTTTTCAGTTCCACCTTAGGAGGAGATGGTTCCTGATAAAAATTTGGCATTGGTGTAGCTTTAAATGTCAAACTTTTCCTGAGTTGTTTAATCTCTGCTTCCTGCTTCTCCTGTCAATGAAGTTAAAGGCAAATGCCTTAGCCAACAGAGATGACAGGAGTCAACTGAAAACTTCTTCATTTAAATGACTCCAAATGTTTATTTTTCTACAAACCTCAAGATCAAAGGAATTAATGCATATCTCATACTATTGTCTCCACTTATACTAGGGTAAAAAATTTTTGCTTCGGCTCAGAGCACCTCCTTTCATTATGAGAACAAAATACTACTAGATAGTAATAACCAACGCACCTTGCACTTACCAATACAGCAAGTCGTGTGGTTCGACCTCCCCCTCTCAAGGGAGAGGTACCAGGGTCGAATCCCGACCTTTGGCATCTAATTGGTGGTGTGTGTGGGTGGCAGGGTAGGCATGTGTGAGTGTAGTGGGGTGCATGATTTGTACAAATAAAGAGAAGGTACCTTTGACTTTGCCTTCAAGTTGTTCTTTTCAGCTTCTATAGCCAGAATCTTCTCCTCTAATTTTGAGAAGAACTACAACATTGCAAAGTAAAAGTTTTTTGTTAGAATTCTGATGCATTAGCCACAATGCATTCAAAAAGTAAAGGAGATAAACAAAGTCACGAAGTTGTTGGTTTAAAAAGTCAAACGTATTCAATCACTTTCCAAATAAAATTCCAGTTCAGCAGCAATGTGAAACCAAAATAGATTGTTAACCTTAGACTCACAATACATCATCGTTCATGGAAGGCGACTCACCTCTTTACGTTTTTCAGCTCGCTCATCTGACCTGAACGAAAAAACAGAATTGCCGACTCTTCTCTGACTAGTGCCTCTGGAGTCAATGCATAAAAGGATAAGATTTTGGAGAATAGATGCTGTAACAAATATTGTTTCACTATAGCTAACAATCATATTAGGAACATAGATAGTCTGAAATGTTTTCTAGTAGCTTTTTTGTTTTCCTTAGGTAGGCTAGTGTCAAACTGCTATCAGAATATTTCCCACAAGAATGCCAATCAACCTTTTCAACCTTTCATAGGTATGAACCTCATGCATTATTTTCCCACGTAGAAACAAAGCTTATCAAGTTTCAACCTTCTCATTGTGCAACTTCCTACAAAAATCACATTTTCTTATGAAAGTTCCTTCCTACCACTAAAGAGAACATCACAAATGCCGATATATGATATCAATCATCTTCTATACGCATTGTAATACATAAGCATGATCATAATCAAGTAGCGCCTTTTTCCAACAGTTTGAGGTCAGAGACATGGATCTTACGCCTCCATTCTAGCCTGTTTTGTTTCAACTCTTTTGTAAGAGATAACAAAGTCATAACCTTTTTTATTAGCTCTTTTCAAGTCCTCTTGGATCTCCCTCTACCATTCTAATAATTTAATAATAGAACCCCTTTTATAAATATTCACTTTGCAAAGAAAAACAATGGCTGACAGTTCACCGGTAACCTTACAATTAGCAGATATTGCAAATGCCATCTAAATCCACAAGAGACCCTCAAAACGTAGATCCCATTTCTTTTTTCTGTTCTCAAAGTTCTTAGCCAGGCATTGGCACAGACCTTCTGTATATCATCATTTGTGTATAACAATAGTGGATTGAGATTGGTAAGTAAAATGAGGAAGCTGAACATATATTGGATAATCTAGAGGTCAAAGAAAAGTTCATAATTTAATGATTCAATTTTTGTCTAGAAGCAGTACATTAATGCCGACAGGCATGTTTCGAATGCCCATATCATCAGAAAGACCACTAGAAGATATCACAAAAGAAAAGATAATAGAGGAACATTACGAGGCAGTTGAGTGAGTGTCATCATCATCTTTGATGGCCACAACTTGACTTGATGGCTTTGGATCTTGGTCACTATGCCTGTGTGAGAAATAACTCTCTTAGCATTGCAATAACACATTTACACGTAAAAAACAAATGCTACTTACAACAAGATGGACACAAAAAGACCCAACAAAAACATGCAACTAACCTTATATTGTTGTTAATATAAGACTTCCTCCGTCCTAAAATAAGTGACACATCCTAAAAAAGTGGGCAGTCACTTATTTTAGGATGGAGGGAGTAGTAATTACATGAACATATACATGGGAATAAACTGCATAATGTTATACAGGTAAAGCAATAATATAAAATTTTTCCATGCAAATTATCTACTGTGTGAAACCAGGCTGACCCCACAGATGTTTCATGAATGTGCTGTCTAGCAGGATACAAAAAGGTGATTGAGTGTCAAATTAAACTTCCAAGGGCTTGTAGGAGAAAACTACTCATGTAGATCATATATAAACACAAGCAACTAGAACATTGGCAGTAATGGACATGTTTTAATACATCAAAAGCACATCTATCTTGGTACCGAACAGAAATTTCAGAATCCATAAGACAATTCGCACAAAAAATACATCCATGTGACCATAGGACGACATAATTTACAATTGGCTCACTATGCCAGAGAGAAAAAAAATTGAGGCGCAAAAATTATGTGTACAAACAAGAACTTACATGCCGGTTTCTGATGAAAAGCCATTAACAGTTGCCTTCAGCAAACTAATCTTTCCAGACTATTAAACAAAATAGAAAAATGACAGAAAGTTAACGTTAAAACATACACTACTAAAATATATATCTCTTACCTAAAACTTAACAATTGTCCACTTAATTTAAATGTTTACCACAGAGTGTCGAATGCTAGGCCCAGATGACAAAGTAGATCGCTTTAAAGAAGTCCCATCTTTCTTTGTATCTGACGAACTCACCCCAGATGAAGCTCTCCTGGCAGATTTTTTCAACAGGGTAGTCGAAGGGGGAACAGCTTCCTCTGTGCCATTCGCTAGAGAATGACTGGTAACATTAACACTTCTCCTCAAACCATTAGCAAGAATTCCTTTGGAAGGAAAAGAAAGACTTTGAGACAAACTTGCCCTCTGATTCCTCACAGAAGTTTGCACAACTTTCTCAACACCCTTGTCCTTTAATTTTTTCACATTCTTCTTACCACCACCATCTTGAACTCCAAGCTTCTACACATAAAATGTATTACTAAGTACAGAAGAACTCTATGAACAACTAAATACTAACAGAACATACCCCAATTCAAAGTTTTGCAGTTCTTAGTTACCTCTATCTTTCCATTCCAACTGTGAATGGTGTGGTGTTCTTTTCACTCTAAAGGCATTACAGAAGACCTAGCATTTTTTTATTTCTTCCTATAATAGAGTTGCATATGCATATTGTTTTATAATCAAAATCTACACCCACCTTGGAAACAATTGAAACTTGACTGTCAGTAGGGACGACTCCATCCTCCGTCGCAGCCACATCAATCCCCTCGACTTCAGCACCCTCTTGAGGAATGTTATTCACCTCCTCCACACCATTGTCCACATTATCATTCTCCTTCCCCAACTTCACACTCTCCATCACTTCATTCCCCTTCTCCACAATAACCCCTTCAGTGGCCATCACCTCCCAATCAATCCTTTGCTCAACACAAGCAAACCCCTGAAACAGCACATTTAAATTTCCAGCAACACATCAACTTTCACAAAACGGGATCTCCAAATCAACCAAACCCTCAACATCCACACTACAAATTACACCAATAAAACAAGAAAAAAAGAAGAAGAAGAAGAATGGATCTGCATAAAAAAAGCATATTTTTGAAATGAAAGAGCTAGTGGAACTGGATCTTACTTGGGGCTTGATCAAAGATCAGAGATTGCATTCAGAAATGCCGCCATTACAATCGGAATCAAAGATCGAAACTTGCGTCAACATATGGTGCTGAAAAATATGAGAAAATTCCAAATAAAATCAGAAAAAATCGAGAATCTCAGATTTTGGCTCCGTGAGCAATCTAGAGCTTGAATCGGGATCCTAAAATCGGTGGGTTGGGGTTTGAGATCAGCAGTGGTGTTGCTGGTAGAGAAGGGGGAAAAGGGCTGGACAATGAACAGCAATGGCGATGATTGGGGGGTGGTTTTCAAACTGGCTTGGACGGTCCCTAGAATTACTGAACCGCCATGGAATTCTGCCATGACGAAAGTACCCTTCTATTTAATATGGAAAATTAGTAATTTTTATAAAATAAAATGCTGAATATTTTGTAGGTTGGCATTGAGGGGCCGTTTGGGGCGTGATCCAGATGGGATGTTTTGTTACACTGTAGCATCTGGATATTTTATTATATCCAGCTGAAACACCTTAGGGGCCGTTTGGGGCGTGATTATTGCAAAACATCCAGACTGGATTCTGGATATCTACTGTAGCATCCAGGTGGATTTTTACATCTAGCTGAAACACGTCCTGAGGTGTTTCAGCTGGATATATAAAATATCCAGATGCTACAGTGTAGCAAAATATCCCATCTGGATGTTTTGCTTTTAATCACGCCCCAAACGGCCCTTTAGCTGGATGTAAAAATCCACGTGGATGCTACAGTAGATATCGAATATCCAGTCTGGATATTTTTGCAATAATCACGCCCAAACAGCCCCTGACTCTTTTTTATATCCACCCGGCTGGGTATGTGGAGCGCATTCTTGGTTGTCAATCGGATTCATTCGCACGTGTGTTTATGTGTGCCCTTGGCTTTGCGTGCGCCATCAGATGGCGAACATGCGCTCAATGCACGCGCAGGAGATGCGAAAGGTGCATGTTAATGTTTTCTTCTTTTGCATTTGTGATAAATGTGGGTTGGTTTTGGTCAGGTTAAAGAATTGCATACATTCCATGGGCTAATCGGCCCATGAATAAATAGTCTGTAACTAGAAGGAGTGGACTTAACACTGTTTTAGAGGAATTTAATATGGCTCCATCCGGAATTAATAGTAATATTTGGTTTTCTAAAATGTATTGATCAAACAGAGGGAATAGCAACCACTCGGACACAAGAAAGCTTGCATGAGCATGCCAAGATGATGGCTTGAGGACGCACTTGATCACACACGCAAGAGCACACACAAAGGGAACCATCGTGGATCCTTTCATGATGGAACCCACATAGGTACCCACAAAGGTAAGACCACTCATATGGAAAGCGAGGTGTTAAAAATTGGACCGCTCATCGACTAGAAATTCTTGCGGAGTAGGTCCAATTGGGTTCAACTGGAGTAGGCCCAAAAAAAAACTTTATATGATAAAATTTTTTTGCATAGCCTAATGTTCCTTGTGTAATAATTTAATGAACAAAACAATTACATTACAAAAAATAAAATTCTAACTCCCTTTTTCATAGATAATTTTTTAATTTTAAATAAACAAAGCTACACATTCTAAAGCAAATCCTTATTTCTAAAAGCTCCAAATAGTAATGGCATCGTGATGTCATGATCTAGAACCTCCTCTCTACTGTTCGATACGAAGGATGGGCGAAGGAGGTGGTGAGAGGGTTGGACAAGGGAGTTGGGCCAAGGGATGGCGAGGGAGAGTTGAGGCAATGGATGGAGAAGGAAAGCTGAGGTGCGGCAGCTGGCCGTTGGCCGACATGGAGATAAGGATTAGAGATTTAGTAAAAGAATGAGAATTAAGGGGAGAATGAGTCGGTTAATCGGGGAAACAAGTAGAGGTTGCAATCCCTCTTTTAATCACAAAGATACGGCCACAATTATTTAGCCTACTAGAATATGTAGGCCTATGTGAGGCCATATTTAGAGGTTGCAATCCCTCTTTTAATCACAAATTGAAATAGTCCAACATCCATTTGACTTGCCATAAAGGGTTGGCAAATGACACCCTATGTGAGCCCCCAAATTCCTTTCATTATTAAATTATGTGATAAAGTATCTTGGCCCAGTTCATTCTTATCACTTCTTTAGTCAATTCCCAACTTAATCAAACTCAACAATGATAAAATACATGGCTAGTCATTTGGGATCAAAGTGGATATATACCTTCATATGGTTAGATACCTTCATATGAAGCCAATCCCAATCGCATCTCTTGTCAAACTCACATTGTCTTTATGCACAAAATTCATAGAAAAAATATGACAATTGATATCACAACTGACCCACCCAAATGCCTCATCTTAAAATCTGGCCTGGGATCCAATTCAACAAAAAGGTGACATTTCTATTGTTTACTAAAAGCTTCAATCTTAATGAGCTAGTACATCATTTTCTTTAAAAGTAATCTCCATTCAGCTCCACCAAAAATCATCTATTAGTTTCAAACCCCCACTCCTTTGAGCACCCACCATGAATTATATCCCGATTTACTTAATGTGAATGATGGGTGGGCCTTGTATGCACTTGAGGAGATTGGTGGTGGGATGCGGTGTTCTAAGAGGTTAGTCACCCTGCCCAGCCCCTTCTAGTCAGGTCCCAAAGGCTCAGACACCCCTCCAAAAAAAGAAATTCATGCCCATCCCAACTATAATGCACTGATGCTGCCTCAGTCCAATAAAGCCGATCTGCATTTGAAAAAATGCAAGTCCATCAGTAGTTAGCTGACTTTGATCTCTCACGGCCAAAAACATGGAATTGGCGAAAAAACTTGCTCCCTGGAGATGCTCGCCACAATGAAGACGAACGGCCTGCATGTTGACATCGGGTTCAGTCATCGTTGTGAGCTTCACGTGAGCCGTCCTCAGCAGAAGTGTGTACCATACTCGGTGCAGATTGCAGAATAACCTGAACCAACTCGGTCCACTAATATTCAAACCGGATCGGTTCTTTTATATTCCTCAACCCATTTGATGACTATTATTTTTTTAAAAACAATTGTTAATCTGCTTAAGCATTTTCGATTTTGTTGAGGGCAATTTCGTCCAATCAGGTATGACTTTGGACAAATTTCCGGTTCCCGGTAAAAACGGAGGAGGAGGGCAAAAAAAAAAAACAAACAAAAACAAATGAGCGGTTCGGAGGCAGGCCTACACACGAACGTGACGATGCTGACGTGGCACATCTGAACGGAGGAGGCTGTCGGGGCCCACACCTCGCAATGCCAACGACCCACTGAGCTGGCAAGAACGTGGGGGAGGCCGAGGGGAGACGATCCGACGGCGTGGGTTCACTTGAGATTTGATCGTGGCCGTCCCGTGAAGCTCAATTATTTAAGTGCAAATCAAGGGGTGAGGATCACTATAAAACTTGTCCAAATTTTAACTTTGTTTTGGTGGAATGTCGGATGGGGAGGGCGATTTGTTGGCCCATTGCATTTTAACCTAGACTAAATGCCACGAATGATGCTTTACAGCCGTTGATCGTTGAGGCCGTTAACATCGAACGGCACTCGTATGGATTTTTAAAAATACGGGTCCTTCATTACATGGCTGATTTCGATCAATCTCTAAGATCAACGGTGCACACACTTAAATTCTGGAGATCCTCGAGATCGACGGCTACCTGGCACCATGCAGACGAGCTTCGTTAGAGAGATGAAGTATGCTTTACCGCCACAATTTGGTGACCCTTTTGCCCAAACCTTGGCTGCAAACGGGAATGGTGGCTTGAAGGCATGGGCAGCTCCATACAGGCCCGACCTTTTTTTTTATCTTTTGTTATGGAGGGTGTTCGAGTCTTTAGGACCCAACAAGACTCATAGAAACATTGGATCCCCTCTGGCTGCACATACAACATCTAGACCCAAACACAGCATTAATCGGTAAAATTTGATACGGTTGTATGGTAATTCAGATTGCGCATCTCTTACAAAAAAAAAAGAATTTGTGTTGATTCTTATATGAACTTAATGTAAATTTCTATTCGTTATATCAAATGCAAAGTGTTTTTATAAACTATTTTTTTATATGATCATAAATTTATATTGATAGTAAACAATATGAGTTTCTTAGTCCTTTAGTGATGATGTTGATGACATATTACGAGCCAAAATTTTAGCTAAATCATATTGCCAACACAGCTTTTATTTCATATATATTCACATATCCCTACAAAAACTTGCACTGTACATGGGATTTGATTGAAATTAATACGACGGATGGTAAAATCATGTGTTTAACTTGGATTTTCGTAAATTTCAAATTTATAGCTACAATGCAACCGACCCTCTTCTAATTCCTCCACCCTCCTCCTCTCATTTTGGATAAATTATTCAGTACTCCCAGCAAACCACATGATTTGACTACTACAAGAGGTAGCCCAAAACAGGCTTGAATGGAGGAGTAAGATCCGTGTCGCAGTCGTGTGCTCCAGCAGGAATGATTTCATGTTGGAGTTCCCAGGTGGTGTGCGCAGCTCCTCCCTATCCACGGTCAATCCCGGAGATCAACAGCTCCGGTAAAGTTGGAGTAAATCCCACATAGCCTGTTAGGAGTACTAAACTTTTTTTTTAAATTTTTTTTTGAAAAAAACCCTTTCATGTTTGTTTTCTATCCTAATATCCATATTTTAAAATTTATTCTTTGTTTAAATTAGTATAACTCATTTTAGAAGTTAGATTGTGAAAATATATGGTAAAAACTAGTTTTTGACTACCGATATTTTTTTACACAATATCTCCGATATTTCGTCTCTTTGGCCGACCGATATTTTACCGATATCCGATACGACATTCCATGCTCATCACCATAACCTTCTAACCAAGCTCACCACACCTCTGACCTCACCTCAATGTTGGCCTCCTTCCTAACTGCCACTCTTGCTTGCCAATGCAGCCTTTAGTGCACTCCTTGAATCTCTCCCTATTTAAGGGGAGGTTCCAGTGTCAAATTACACAAAATGAGAATGAAAAATTTTCAGGGAACATATGCTCAATGCTTGTGAATGCTGTCAGAATATAGAACAAATTAAAAATCGTGCACAACATAAAAAGCAATTACGAAGTGCATAGAGACATGGAATTTCTGAGGCAGTTTCGACTTGTTTCGAACATTTTCAAACTGTTTCTGTATCAATTTCTCGTACGTGACATGAAATTTGCCCCAGAATACATGGGGCTCACAAGGCCAAACTATGGCCCTGTTTAGTGGGCTTAAAAGAAGTTGAATTCTTTAGGAAGATATTTCTCAAAAGAATAGCTCACAACTTCTCTCGATGGCATTTGGTATAAATGCCAAAAAACGACAGGGATAATTGTTAAAAAAAATGCGGTTTCTGATGAAACTGCATTTTTTTTAATTACCCCTGTTATTTTTTAGAAATTACACCAAATGCCATCATGACCTAAATTTTTTTTAAGAATTAGCTTTTTTCTAACCAAACACTTTATTTCACCACTTTCGCTTCATTTGGAAAATCCTACTTTACTACTCCTAAAAGTGGTTACCAAAGGGAGCCTATATGTATGCCCACAAGGCCAAATTATATGTAAGAGGCTAGTGGTCCTTAATTGAAGTTTGTGAACAAATTGGGTTATTTCTACCGTAAGCACAAACTTCCATTCCCTTTGTAATTTACCAGCATCATCCTTCTTCTTTCAGCAAGTAGTCAACCTGCTTGTCACAATTCCACTCCATCCAGAAAATGGACTACCCATTTGGTATCAGATACGTGACATTTCCGTTCTTTCAGCTCCAGAGACCCGAAGCCAAGCATGGAAGAATGTTGTGAGGGCGAAGGTGCCCCAAGGGGCCAGCGTCCATGAACTTTGGTTTATCTTATCTTCTTTCAGGGCATATCTTGTACGCCGGCAGCTATGGACATCAGACCACCTCATTTTTTGTTCTCCCTAGCTGTTTGACGTGATGCTCTTGAGAACTTGCAGGCCATGCGCCACTGCCGCCACATGCTCGAAAAATGCCGGATCAAATGCCAACTATTCATGAGGGTGTTGCAGGCTGCAAGCGGCCTGAACATTTTCAAATATTGTAGTATTCCCTGTGTCCAATAAAGCTCGTCTGGATTCTAAATTGAGCCTTGTAAGAAAGAAAAGAAAAACTACTTCCTCCGTCCAATGAAGTCTATCCGTGTTTTTTGTCGTGAGGGTGAAAAGTCAGCCATGTAAATCCCATGTCTTCTCAAATGCAAACAGGCTTTATCGAACAACAGAGGGAATAATAAGAGAACATTGAAAGGCTAAGTCTTGACATCGATGACTTGGAAGTCCCTGACTGTCATTGGCCAATTTCTTCAATGCATAAGAATAGATTTTAGAAAGAAAAAGAAAACTACTTCCTCTATCCAATGAAGCCTAATCGCATTTGAAATGCAGTTGAATATTTATTAGATTTTAATGCCCATACCAAAAAAATTTATTGTGTTTTTTCTCATGAGGGAGCAAAGTCAGCCATACAATGACGGACCCATGTTTTCTCAAATGCAGATAGACTTCATTGGACAAATGGAGTACTAAGAGAACATTTGAAGAATAAGTCTTAACATCGTTAACTTATAGAGTCCTTGACTGTCGTTGGCCAATTTTTTCAAGGCATATATACAAATAATTAGTATGTATAGTGAACAACTTGCAATAATCTATTTCCTAGTCGGAAAGGAAAGCAATATTTAGGAATGATTGGAAACAAGCCCTTCAAATTTGAATAGAGCTACAATGTCTATAGTCGCTCATGTGATAAATCTTGTGAGATTCATTGAAAAAAATCTCTTAGGCTGCCGAACAACCAATTGGCTTGGTTGAGAGTGAGGTCCCAGCTTGGAGCCTTGCTGGGAGCTATGGCACCTTGAGGGGTAGGTGTAAGAAGGGGGGTATGTACCAAAACAAAATACTCCCTTTGTCCTGTTTTAGATGCTCTATATGAAAAAATATTGATTTTTATTAGATGGTGGAAACACGAACTAATTGCTGGAAGAATAAGTTCAAAATCTACTTAAATTGATGATATGGAGCATCTAAATGGAGGGAATATATATAAATAAAAAACACATGGCCCATTCATGTGTTTCCTCTGTGATTCTTTCTCTCAGCCGGCGTGGGCCGGCTTGGCAGTAGTCTCCGGTCCTCATTGCCGCAGGAATTGTGCCTTCCAAAACATATAATATCCACACAAAAAATGTGGAATTAGTAAATAATACCAACAAACACTTCACAAAAAATCAAATGTATTTTTCCATTAAAAATAAGTATATAACTCAGTTACTCAAATGCAAATAAAATAGGGTCAAATATATGTACACTCCTTTTATCTTTGAGAAAATTACACTTACATCCCTGGCCATTTCAAAAAAATACACTTAGACCCCTCTAATGTAAACATATCCGTCTATAAAATGAATTAAAACAATTTTTTACAACCTAACCCTCCTTTTCTCCTCCACCCCATTTCCCTTTAAACCCCCTTCGATTTCTGCCCGACCCACCCTCGCTACTCCCTCCTTATGGATGCCCTGTCGACTGCGGCCCTCTTGGCAAAGGTAATTTGGATTAGAAGATTAAGGGTGTTTTATTATTTGAGTGTAGAGACAATTTTCCTAACAACAAGGGTTATTTACAAGTATTGAAACACTAGGAGGTGTAAGTACAATTTATCTAATTTTACTGATGTGGATTATACATGGCTCAGAGGCTCCATATCCACCCATAATTAAAAGGGGGTTGGTGTAGTACAAATCTGTCATAGATGAATTATTCTTTCTAAATTTATCATGGTTAAAAAAATTAAAATAGTAATTTCTCTGATTATCAGTTGAAGACTATTAACAAAGAGTTGGATCCCCTTGTTTAGCCAATGCCATCTCCTCCATTTAGATAGAAAGTAAAAACAGAATTTCGATGGTGTGACTCTCCATAGAACTACAATTTTGCTTGGGCAAGTTATTATGTGTGCCACAATTTGAAGTAGATTCTACGCATCTTTGGCAGGCTTCCTTTTTTGACATCTAAATGGCATTCCTAATACTCCCTCCGTTCTAAAATATTATTATTCTAAAATATTGTGTACATTTTGTCAAATCAAGTGATTTCCTCTTTCCAAAATTGGAGGAGACTTAGAAGGATTGAGTAGAACTTTATTCATGAACGAGCATACAAGTTGGATGGGATATCAGGGGAAAAGGAGTCATGTGATTTCCTTGTGGTTTTCATGGCCCAATAAAAATGAGAATTTTCTCAAATGTATATAGTATTTTGGAAAGGAGGGAGTATTAGTGTTCCTTCCCTACATTAGATTTACCTTCACCAAATTCAACTATTTCAGCACCTGACCACTCTTCTCTATCTCCCGATATGTGCACTTCCTCACCATTATCTCATACGCCTTCATCACTTATTCCCTTTCCATCACCTCAAATTCACCTACTACTGCTCTTTTTCTTCGTCGCAGCAATTGCCTTCGACAACCATTTGTGATACATCGTGATTTTCATTGTGGTTAGACTAGTGCACAAACTTATACTGCAACTCCAAGCATGTCATCTTCAGAGTCAGGTTCTCAATATCCCTTAGTCAACTTTCTTTCTTATAATTCATTCTCCTTCTCATAAATGTTTTATTAGCACCATTTCTAGTACTCTTGAGCCTGCCACATATACACAAGAAGTTTAGGATCCAAAGTTGCATGAGGCCATGAAACATGAGCTGACTACTCTTGCCAACTAACGAACATTGTCATTGGTTTCTCTTCCCCCTGGAAAACAAACCATGGGCAGCAAATGGCTCTTTCGCATCAAGTATAATTCAAAAGGCACAGTGGAACGTTACAAAACACGTTTGGTAGCCAAGGGCTTTCTCAAAAAGAAGGTCTGGATTATCATGAAACTTTTCCTCTTGTTGCCAAGCTAACCACTGCTGGCTACTACTCGTAATTGGTCATTATTTCAAATGGATGTTCATAATGCCTCTCCATGGTAACTTAGATGAAGAAGTGAATATGACTCCACCACTAGGTCTTTGTTAAAAGGCGGAGATGCTGGTATGTCGACTATACGAGTCCCTCTATAGACTTAAATAAGCACCCAAAAACTGGTTTTCAAAGTTTTCAGAAGCCATTAGAAAGGTTGGCTTTGCTCAATCTCATTCCGATCACTCATTGTTTGTTCGAGTAAAAGATTCATCTCTAACAATGATTCCCATTTACGTGGATGATATGATCATCATCTTTTTGAGAGCTTTGGGTAAGTACCTCAATATCTCTTCTTTTCGGTTCAACCAGTTTACAAAAATCTGGTTTGGCATTAATTCTCTTTGTCCAAAAGAAATGCAATCTCATGAGATCTTGCCAAGATCTCGCAAGTCAAACTATGAAGGCGGAGGTTGTCTCTTTTGATCTTCTTGGTGATATCTCGCAAAGATCACCTTTGTTATTGATTTCCTGATATCGCTGACATCAGTGAGATTAGGATACAAGGTCTATGAGTAGCAGCAACTGACTACTGCACTTCCAGATGCCAGCAGAAGAACCCAGCATTAGAAGCAGGCCCCAGCAGTTAAAAAAACTTTAAAAATCTTGCCACTTTGTTATTGCTGACAACTCCTGACCTTGAGGCTTCAGAATCACATGGCTCAATCCCAGAGGAAGGCAATGAGATGGATTGTTATGATTTGAGAGATACTTAATTATCTCCGTATTTTTTTCTGATTGTAATCCCATTGATTAAGGATTTCATTGCTATGTAATCCCATTGATTTAGGATCTAATTGTAATCCAATTGATTTGGGATTTAGTTGATTTATTTCCTGATTAAGTTCCTTAGATTAAGGATTTGTGAGTTGTTATATACTCATGTATCTTTGTTTTTCAAACACACAGAAATATACAGAAAACTTTCTCCACGTTTTTTTGTTTATCATGATAGAGCATTGATCCTATCTCTGTAAAAGCTTCCACATCATTTTTATGGAAGATATTGATTCCAACATTGTCATCCATACCAGTCCAAGCACAAATTCTGGTGTTATTCAAGGAACTCAAAAGCTTATTGATTACACCTTGTCTACCCTAACTATAAATCCATTCGATCCCCTATTCATTCATGCCTTTGATCATCCGGGGATGACTCTTGTTCCAAAAATTTTTGATGGAACCAACTATACCATGTAGAGAAGATCGATGCTGATGAGTCTTAGTGCTAAAAACAAATTGGGATTTATCAAAGGAACCATACCTACACAAAGTGAGACTTATTGTAAATATCAAGCATGACAACGCTGTAATGATATGGTCCTCTCTTGGATTTTCAACTGATTGAGTCAAGATCTTCCCAATAACATTCTCTATGTGAAAACTCCCTTTGAAATCTAGACAAATCTACAGGAACGTTTCTCACAAGGTAATTTTTCTCATCATTATCAAACTCAACGATCTATTGTTGAGTTGAAACAAAATCAAGACTTCATCTTCACTTATTATACTAAGTTAAAGAAATTGTGGGATGAGATAAAGATTTGTAGTCCATCCATTCTATGTACTTGTGGAGGCTGAAACATCTGAACGAGAAAAAAGAAAGAGTCATGCTAGGACAATTTCTTATGGGATTAAATGAGTCTTATTCTATCATGAGAGGGTAAATTATGTTGATGCAGCCTTTACCAACTATCAAGAAAGCCTATTCACTTCTCTGTAGAGAAGAAGAACAATGAGGAATAGTTGAACTATAAGGGAGTAGATCAAATTCATGCTGAGTGTTAAAACTCAACCCAATTCCAAGCAACAAGGTTCTCATCAATGGATTTCTTCTTCATAAAAAAACACAAAGGTCTAGGAAGCCACTTTATGCACTTACTGTGATGGCACCACTCATTAATACGGTGCTACTATTTGATTGGCTTTCTTGTTGATCATAAGCTTCATGCAAATGATGTTCAACCTGAACAAAAAGCATAAAAATACTTATATAATTTGCATAATGTGGGCTTTTGCCATTTCGGTAGAAGGCCTTTATTTAAGAAAACTCCAGTGACAGATCAAGTGTTGTCTTGGTTGTAACATGAGATGGCTCAATGCTTATTTGATTCATCATGTGTTATTTCTCTATAGTTATAGTCATATTTAAATGGTAGTTATAGTCATATATTGAAATAGGGGAATTGCCCCCCTTTGATGCGTCTGTAATTTCTTACCATCTTATGTTGTCCACTTTTATATGTAATAATACAATAGTTGCAGCTTGCATGATGGAGGCAAACACTTTTGTTTTTGACATTTTCTTTTTCTTTTTTTGCTATATCAATCACTTTCTCTTTTGGCATGAAAGAAAGGCATAAAATAAACCAGGCCCACACTTAGAGAGAGAAATAATTAAATTCTATTTAACATTGTTAATGCATAAAAAGGATAAATTGCACTTGACCCCTATGAATTATGATAAAATTTCCTTAACACTTATGAATTATAAAAAATTGTACTTAACCCATATGTAACTTAGTTGTTGAACGATTTTACCCCTATACCTCCTACCAATTCAAATTTAGGGTATGTGCCATGGAGACCATGACAAATAGCTAATTTTCCTTACATTGGCAAAAACAAGGCGTTGGCAGTATGTGTGCACCGTCTTTATCAGGTGACAAAAGGAGGATGACGAATAGAAGAGAATGGGTAAAATTATCTCGTCGCATAAGTCATAGGGTTAAGTACATAGTTTCAAAAATCACGGCAGTTAAGTGTAATATTGCTATAATACATAAGGATCAAGTGCAATTTACTTGAAAAAACTGACATTATTACCTTCTAACAATTTTTCTAAGAAAAAGTTCTTTGGATACGGAATACTCACACCTTAGTACACTATGTGCCGATGGATACCAACTTGTTTTTCCTACCAAAAGACCAACACAATTTTACCTTGATACATCACCAACATCATTCATTGACCCGATCTTTATAGGGAAATTTATATAAAAAAACATAAAAAAAAAATTACCAAATTGGCGCATTGTAGCAAATATTTCCCAAAACTGGTGTTCTGACAAGCCACGCAGGCGCCAGCGGCCGTTTTTTTTTTTTAACCGGCCAGAAAGGCGTCGGTTAAGAGAAAGGCGTCTGACGCCTTATGTTTTTTCGTCCCATTTTAAATAGGCCGTCACTTCAACGATACATATCTCTCTCATTTCTAACCCATTTTCACTCATTTTTTTTTATTCTTCTTTATTTTTAGTGCTCTTTCTAGTGATTATAATATCACAAAGATGTTGAGCCATCACATACCATTTATCGTAGTTTTTGTAGTATTTTTTTCAATAAATAGTATGCGATGGATCAACATCTTTGCAATATCATTATGACCAGAAAGACCACTAAAAATAAGGAAGAATGAAAAAAAAATGGGCGAAAATGGATGAATAATAAGAGAGATATACATCATTGAAGTTATCACCCCTTTAAAATGGGACAGATTTGTTTTAGTGGGACAAATTTCAATGATGCATATCTCTCTCATTCTTCATCCATTTTCGCCCATTTTTTTTTCATTCTTCCTTATTTTTAGTGATCTTTCTGGTCATAATGATATCGCAAAGATGTTGATCCATCGCATACTATTTATCGAAAAAATACTACAAAAACTACTATAAATGGTATGTGATGGCTCAACATCTTTGTGATATCATAATCACTAGAAAGAGCACTAAAAATAAGGAAGAATGAAAAAAAAATGAGTGAAAATGGGTTAGAAATGAGAGAGATATGTATCGTTGAAGTGACGGCCTATTTAAAATGGGACGAAAAAACATAAGGCATTGAAAGGCGTCGGTTCAACCGACGCTTTTCTCTTTTAACCGAGCTTTCGGGCCGGTTAAAAAAAAAAGGCCACGCAGGCGCCAGCGGCCGCGCTGGCGCCTGCGTGGCTTGTCAGAATACCAGTTTGGGAAATATTTGCTACAGTGCGCCAATTTGGTTTTTTTTATTTATGTTTTTTTATATAAATTTCCCATCTTTATATACTGCTATATATATATATATCACATTGTATACACCTCTTAAGTCATATACAGAGTAGTAGTATATGCTTCCAACATTATACAAGGCATCGATTAGATATCTAAACCAAACTTCACATTTTTAATTGCACCTTAACACGCTATGTGCGATTTGGACTTGGGGAGCTGGGAATGGGATGGCATGCGCGGATCGAGTTTGCGCGGGTGATTGAGATACCTACATGTTCCCCGTATTAATGATCCAATCATTATACTCCTACCTGTCACACTTTAGTATACACCTTTTTAAGTCATATATACAAAGTACTCCCTTCGGTTATTTTTAATTGAGAGAATTAGTAAACCTATGCGTAATAAAATTAGATGATACCGTTCCCTAATTATCCTATGCCAGTCTCCAGCAGCCTAGCCGCGACAAGAGGTCGAGGTCGAGAGGCCTCCGTGATGAAAGGTGACTCACTTACTCGAAAAGACTAGCTTTTACAACTCAATAAAATTGACCTATTATGTGACGATCTCAATTAACAGGAGGGAGCATATAAGATATAATACTCCGTATATACAATATGGTTGGAAGATTATACTAGACATGGGTGTGTTTGTTTGCTGAAAAATGAAAAATCGTAAGGTGAAAGAAGTATAAAAACTTTTAGTTTGAAAATTTTTTAGGCTTGAAACGTACTTTTAGGGTGTATTTATTTTAAATTATCTAAATATATTTCAGTTTTTACAAAGTTTTTGTACTTCTTTCACCTTGACGATTTTTCATTTTTCAGCGAACAAACACACCGAGGTATGTAACCAAATTTAAAATTTTTAATTGAACGTGATTAGTAGGAGTTGGGAATTTCCGTCCGTCCAGACGCGTTTGTAGTCGCAGTAGATGGATGTCAGAACAGAAATAACGCCTCCTCCTCTCTCTTCCCTCTCTCCCCGTTGAACAAACAGAAATGTCAATCTGAGAACGAAGAATCTGACAATTTCATCAAATTCCTCTCCCTCGATTGATTCATCACTCACAAGATCGATTTTTTTGCTGCCTTGGAGCTGCCATAGGTCCCCTTTGACCATATCTTGCTCTTCATTGATTCTGGCTTTATTTGCTGATTTCTTGTGAGTTCAATTGAATTGGGTCGATCCTCGATTCAGGTTTCGTGTTTGTAGAATCGGGTAATTGTTGAATCTGTCCAATTTTGATTCTTTACCCTGTTTCTTACTGATTCTTCATTACATAATAGATCAATCAGTTAAAGGAAGGTTTTTAGCTGATAATTGAAGTTACATTGGAGCTATTTCATTGGTTAAGGTCTGACCTTTGTTCCTTCCAAGTTTGAGTTTTAGCTGTTGTCTATCTGATAATTTTGATTATTTATTACACAATAAACCAATCACTTGAAGGAAGGTTTTTGTTCATTGGAATTTTTTGATTGAAAAAGGTCTGACCTTTTTTCCTAAGACTGGAATTTTTATCTGTTTTGTATCTGATAATAATTGAGATCAAGGCCTGCTGGAATTTCAAATGTCTAGTGCCAAGAGAAGGCTTAGAAGGAATTTCTGATTCGGACCTTGGTGTGTGATGGGGAATACATGTGTAGGCCCGAGTCTTACAAAGAATGGATTCCTGCAATCGGTGTCGGCTGCCGTATGGCGCGCCCGATCACCGGAGGAGCTACTTCCACCCAATGGGGAATCACAGGACAAATCTGTAGGTGGTAGTAAGGCTGGGGCAGAGAGTAGTAAGACTGGGGAGGTGAGTAACAGGCCAGAGGAGTATACTAAGCAGGCAGCCCAGCCAAGCTCCTTGCCGACTCAGGAAGATCCCTTCCCTGTCCAAAACAAACCACCTGAGCCTGTTAAAATTCCCGAGTCTCAGCCTAAGCAGGCAGAGCCTGGAAAACCAAAAAAACCTCATCACATCAAGAGACTGTCGAGCGCGGGGCTTCAAACGGATTCAGTATTGCAGAGAAAGACAGGGAATTTGAAGGAAATATATAGCTTGGGCCGGAAGCTTGGACAGGGACAGTTTGGGACTACATACCTCTGCGTGGAGAAGACCTCAGGAAAGGAGTTTGCTTGTAAATCTATTGCGAAGAGAAAGTTGACCACAGAAGAGGATGTGGAGGATGTGAGAAGAGAAATACAGATAATGCATCATTTAGCGGGTCATCCAAATGTGATCTCAATTATTGGGGCTTACGAAGATGCCGTTGCTGTTCATGTGGTGATGGAGTTGTGTGCTGGTGGAGAGCTGTTTGATAGGATTATTCAGAGAGGGCATTATTCAGAGAGGAAAGCAGCCGAGCTTGCGAGTGTTATTGTGGGGGTGGTGGAAGCTTGCCATTCACTGGGAGTCATGCACCGCGACCTCAAACCCGAAAATTTTCTTTTTGTTAATCAGATGGAAGAGGCACCTCTTAAAACGATTGACTTTGGATTGTCAATTTTTTTTAAACCAGGTGTGTTTCAAATGTCTTATCTTCTTTTGCTTAGTATCATTTATTACCAACTTCGATATAGGAAGTTTTATTATGATTGCAAGAACTGTTTTATTTGGAAAACTGTTTTGGTTTCTCTTTGTAAACCACAAATCTGTAACGAGTTCTTATTATCTTCATGAAAGTTGACTTCAAAACATCATTCACAGTGTTATCAGCTACACTCGCTACCAATGAAAAGTTTCTTTTATACAGCTGTGGCCGTTTGCCTTTAGAGATCTTTCAGTATTTATAATATACCAGGTTATGACTTCCATCAGTTATCTGCTGGCCTTTGCTATACTGTTCATGGATTTCTGTCTTTGTGTTTGGGCAGATGATGTCATTCCTATTTTCAGATGATTTAAAGGACAAAGTTTCTCTTAAGTTGTTCTGTTCTAGCTAAATTAGTTTTTATTTGAAGTGTAGATTTTGCCAGATCTGATGATAGACCTACCAGTATATATGCATAGATACCATAGTTATACCATTTGATTGGGATTAGAGTTTATGCGATTATTTAAGCTTTTAAATTTAATTTTGCAATCAATGCTATATGGGCTTGAGTTACATGAAAAGTGTCGGGAAATTGATCCTCTTGAATATGATGTCAGGATTTGGCAGTTGGGCACTCATTTTCCAGTAAGAAGTTTTGTCACTTATATCTTTTAAGAATCTCAAATTCTTGTTTATATTAACTAAAGAGTTATGTACATTTTGCATAGCAGAAAAAAATTGAGGAAAGTGTGTAGAAAGGTTGATAAATAGGTGTAGATGTTATCAAGACTCCCCTTCACAGATTCTGCCGATTTCTGATCTTCTTAGTTACTGATTGCACTTTTCTTTCAGGTGAGATATTTACAGATGTGGTGGGAAGCCCATATTATGTAGCCCCAGAAGTCCTTCGAAAGAAATATGGTCCTGAAGCCGATGTTTGGAGTGCTGGAGTTATTATCTACATTTTATTGAGTGGCGTCCCTCCCTTTTGGGCCGGTGGGCAGTCAATACATCATTTACAACTCCTGTGACTATATTGCTTATTTTGCACTCTCTATTGACTTCTCCTTGTGTTTGGTGACCCAGAAACGGAGCAAGGAATATTTGAACAGGTTTTGAATGGAGAGCTCGACTTTTCTTCCGATCCATGGCCTAGCATTTCTGATAGTGCAAAAGATTTGGTGAGACGAATGCTTGTAAGAGACCCTAAAAGGCGTCTCACTGCTCACCAAGTTTTATGTGAGTTTTCTCCACATGTTTGGAGCATCATATAATCACCCAGAAAATATTTATTGGACTGAGCTGTTTTTCAAACAAATTGTTGCAAACAAAAATATGTTATTGGGGAAAGGAATTGAGAAAAATGTCATTGCATTTAGTGCACTATGATCCTGTTTATATGCATCTTAAGAAACTTCCTCGGGTTAGTAGTGTGCTCTCAATTACCCAAAAAAGTATTGTACTCTCAGAAACCAGGTGATAAGTTCCAGTTTCTGCTTGGGTGATGGTTCTGGACCGGGCAGCCCAACTATTCTGCTCAAATTTGAATGCGCTATGGATTTGGTTAGATCATTTTCCCAGTCTGCAAAATGGCTTGAAGGCCTAATGGACTGGAGAAAAAGTTACCAGCCCAAATGGCAGTCTGATGGTTCTCGCATTAGACCCAATTATTGCAGCAGTGCCAGGCCCCATAATGGCGACTGTTGGATCATCAACCAACGGATGCTTGTGATTCATGCATAGGAAAGTAGCCTGCGATCTTGTGCGGGCTACCTTTATCCTGAGAAAAAAAAATGCTTTCTTATAGCAAGTGTTATATGAATATCCTGTTTTTTATTTTTATCTGATATTGTTTATTGATTTGTTGTGCCCTTTTTTTGTAGGCCATCCTTGGGTTCAGGATGATGGAGTTGCTCCTGATAAGCCGCTTGATTCTGCTGTTCTGACTCGCTTGAAGCAATTTTCTGCCATGAACAAACTTAAGAAAATGGCGTTCAGAGTAGGTTACTCTAATACCTCATATGGCTCAATTTGAACAAGGGGCATTTAGGGCTTGGGGGTCTGTGAAAATGCATCAGAATAGAGAAGATGTGGAAATTATCTGCAAGGCGTGTGTGCCATAATCAACGTTGACATTTAGTCTGGGCTCTGAAAATAAAAGGAACTCTTTTCTTTTTAGGCTTAGTTGGAGTTAGGCTTCTGTAGATTCATAACCTATTTTGAATTGTCATTTCATATACTTAAATACCACGTAGGTAATGTAGCAATAAGTGTCACAAAAGGTGCATAGTGCTATCCACTTTTTTACACATTTTGTGTTAGTATTTTGTGGCATGATAATTTTGTTTTATTTGATTACAATCACGCATGAAGGAATATAAGACATAAGTGGTAAATGCAATTTGTTCATTTGATTTGGTTGCTGATCTAGGAAAGGTCGGTTTAGAAGTGTGTACTAGAGATAACTTAGGGTCACCACCTCGAGGGGAGAAGCTTAGAGTGAGTAGGTTGCATACTTGGCATTGCTATATGCATATACAAAGGAGACCAAAGGGATTCCACAATAAGAAAATTCGAGGGCATTCAAGCTGAAGAGCTAAAAGAGGGAGAGGAAGACCTAAGAGGACACAGATGAAGTTAATAAGAAATGATAGAGTTATCTAACAAAAGAGGTGGCACAAAACGTGCTAAAGCGGTGGTGCAAGATCTGTGTCAGTGACGCCAAAGTGCTAGCTGCTTTATTATGGTTATACTTCTGATCTTTGCAGCATACTAATTTAGGCTGGTCGGAGTGTTTTTTTTGGGACCAATTTGAGACCAATTTGTGTGGGGACCATACAACTAAGTTATACTGGAGCTCAGCGCCTGCAATGAAACACTGGACTCGAGCTGTTGAAAGCCTTCTGAATTTTTTGTTACAAAGAGTAAAACCTCGACAACTAGCAATGATCTTGGGAAATATACCAGCAGCTTGACTGGATATGACTTTTGTATTCTGCAATACCGTCTTCTTAAGAAATTACTAGTTTGCCCAAGTACGTTCATGCAAAAGATTTACTAGCAGATCTGGTCAGATTATTTATTCTGAATTCATAAGCCATTCACTTAACTGCTCGAAATGGATAAGTTGCCAATCTGTCATATAACCACTGTACCGACATTTCTATTATCAACCCTCTGCGAATATTACTCACCATACTTACGGTTTTATTTAACAGGTAATTGCTGAGACCTTATCTGAAGAAGAAATTGCTGGTTTGAAGGAAATGTTCAAGATGATTGATACTGACAATAGTGGTCAAATCACTTTTGAAGAACTTAAGGCTGGTTTGCAAAGAGTGGGTGCAAATCTAAAGGAGTCTGAAATTTCTGCACTCATGGAAGCGGTGAGTGCCAGCTAATTACTATGTGCTTTTAATCACGAATGCTGATAAAATGGTTGCAGGGTAAATTGTAGTTCAGGGTAATTCTTTTAATTATAAATTGCTGTTACTAATTCAAGGGATGAGTTCTGATTAAGCACATTATTTGTCACCTCTTACTTACAGGCGGATATTGACAACAGTGGGACAATAGATTATGGGGAGTTCCTTGCAGCAACGTTACATCTGAATAAGGTTGAAAGGGAGGATCACTTATTTGCAGCTTTTTCATATTTTGACAAAGATGGTAGTGGGTATATCACCTCAGATGAGCTCCAGCAGGCCTGTGAAGAGTTTGGTATAGAAGATATTCAGCTCGAAGATATGATTCGGGAAGTAGATCAAGATAATGTTAGTTGTCTTTCTTTCCCCTCAAGTAATTCCTTTACTTGTCTTTTTCTTTGTTTCAGTGATTTGATTCTTTGTATATCTTGACTTTGTTTCTAGGATGGAAGGATAGACTACAATGAGTTTGTGGAGATGATGATTAAGGGCAATGCCGGATTCGGAAAGAAGGGGATGCAACATAACATTGGATTTAGGGAGGCATTGAAACTTGGTTAGCAAGACATTACTCCTTTTGTCAAAAATTTTATTTATAGAGTTGAGTTGCATACGAATTTGTAAAGATCCTCCATAGAATAGTTAAATACTGGCCAATTTAGATATATGCTCGAGGTTGTATTAATTTAGCTCTTGCTAATTTTTTGGGGGAGGTACTTAATTCAGATATGGTTGTGCCTTGTTTCTTTCTTTCTTTTCTCATAGAAGATGTTTATTCCTTGTGATTTTCTTCTTCCTCTTTTTGAATTAGTTTTGATTGGAAATATCTGTTGAAGAGGATATAATTTGGGTTAATGAGAAACAAGCCGTATTTCTACTGGTATCCATTGAACTTCTCTCATGACCATATATGCACCCTTGCACATGCATCTGCGTGACTGGTATTTCCAGACTTTAATACAGGGTTGGCTGCCCCTGCTTTGCATCTATTCGGCGGATATGCGGCCAGCATCAGGTGCATACTTGCATACTTATTATTTCCAAAAAATAGCCGGCAGAGACATTTGCCTTTGAAGATGGGATCAATTTAGTAAAGTTTTTCTCCTATTTGATGGTTATTGGCGACAATATCTAAAATACACACTCATTATTAATAAAATCATGATCTCATGAGCTTTTTCCATATTACCTGGCACTACCTTTTGTTTTCTCATATTACCTGGAATATCTTTGTTTCTTCCATATGACCTAGAAACTATCAAAATCCCAAAATATAACCTAAGTCTTCCTTCTTTCCAAAATTAGTGATTTGAAGGAGCATACAGTTGGGGAAGAAGACATTCCGACGAAGGTCCGTCCATCATCGCGGTTCAAATCACTGTCGGCGCCGTCCAACCCGGAAAAAATAAAATTTCATGTCGAAAAATAGCAAAAATCAACGGGAAAGACGAAAAAAATCTATAATGAAGGGATTTTAATGCAAGAGCAGCGGAGAAGCCCGCCCAACTATAAAAATTGAGATTTACATGTAAAGAAACACATATAAATGCCACCTATTGATGTTCGACCGCTCCTAGACATGAAATAAGAGGATAAAAATGGGCAAAAGTGTGAAATACTCATTGCGGCGACAAGTTCAATTTATATATCTTTCTCTGATCCTAATGAAATAAAAGAGGAGGAAAAATAAGGAAGAACGCAAAAAAAGAGTAAAAATAGAAAAAAAACGAGTGAGTTATGATATTTTGAAGATCGTCGTAAAATCTTATCGTTGACGACACGACTTGATTCAAGTCGTGTATTTGAAGACACGACTTGAATCAAGTCGTGTCATTGACCACAACTTCATTTAATTCGTGTAATCGATGACACGATTTTACGACAATCTTCAAAATGTTATAACTCACTTATTTTTCTCCGTTTTTATCATTGTTTTTTGCGTTCTTCTTTATTTTTCATCCTGTTCTACCTCATGAAGATATATTAGGATGAAAAAAGAAGAAGAAATAAGAAGAAAAAAGAAAGTGGCAGCTTTTTGGCGAAGCTCCGAACGTCGCAACGATCCAGACCAAAGCCAACGACTGCCCACGCCAAAAAAAAGCTATTTTCAAGAGATTTTGATGTAAGAGTAGCGGGAAAGCCCGCACAACTACAAAAATTGTATATAAAGGCCACCCATTGGTGCTCGACTGCTCGTGGACATCAAATAAGAGGATAAAAATTGACAAAAGCGTGAAATACCGCTGCTTTTACATCAAAATCTCTTGAAAATAGCTTTTTTTTTGGCGTGGGCGGTCATCGGCTTTAATTTGGATCGCCGCAACGTAAAGCTTGAAATACCGCTGCTTTTATATCAAAATCTCTTGAAAATAGCTTTTTTTTGGGCGTGGGCGGTCAGCGGCTTTAATTTGGATCGCCGCAACGTTCGGAGCTTCGTCGGAAAGCTTCCACTTTCTGCTTTCATCTTATTTCTTCTTCTTTTTTCATCTTAATATATCTTAATGAGGTGGAAGAGGTAGAAAAATAAGGAAGAATGCAAAAAATGGACAAAAACAGAGAAAAAAATGAGTGAGTTATGACATTTTGAAGATTGTCGTAAAATCAATTAAGTCATGTGGTCGACGACACGACTTGATTCAAGTCGTGTCTTCAAATACCCGACTTGGATCAAGTCGTGTCGACATGATTTTACGGCAATCTTCAAAATGTCACAACTCGCTCATTTTTTATCCGTTTTTTTCCCCTTTTTTGCGTTCTTCCTTATTTTTCTTCCTCTTCTATTTCATTAGGATAACAGAAAGATATATAAATTGAATAGTAATAACCTTCCAACCTTACAGTGATAGTCTATATTAAGAAGTATATTGAATAGTAATAACACTTTTTGGTTCATATTATTAAATATTACGTAGTTTTACTAAATATTAGTGCATAGTCTTAATTATACACAACCTGTGTACAAGAAACACTTGTTCAAACTCAAAAGCTCAGAATGCGGATAAATATGGTTGAGGATTTCATACTCAAATTGGAGATTCAAACCGAATCAACACACAAAGAAAGTACTAAAGACATTTGAATTCTCAAGATACCGTGAATTATATAATCGATATCAATCATCAGCTGAGTTATGAAACGCTGGGTCTAGACTTTAAAGATCACTATTTTAAAAGATGAAAAGTGACGATTCGAATTCCAATTAGAAAGTTGAATCAAGTCAACACTACAAGTGAAGCACACGACTTATTGAATACCAACCACCCTTCATTAGCCCATGATACTAGTTCTTATAACATAGTCTATTCTACTGTACTAGTTACTGCAAAGTCTTGTATGATATATATAAAGTTCTTAGTATACTTATTCTAACATAGGCTATTGCTTTGGTAAAGTTTTCTTAACTTTTACCTTAATTACAATGTTCTGCTTTTACATAATAGATGATTTCTAATGCTTCCCAGTGTTAACAAAGATTTAATTTGATTCTGAAACTTTTATTGTAGATAGTACCGTGTCTAGTTTCTAATCCCACTTACGGTTTATTTTTATGATTTTTTCTCAATTAGTTATGATTTAATTACTACTAACTATTGACACAGAAACAGTTCTGTCCGAGATGATAAATCATACTCATACTTAAGTATTTTGTATAACAAAACGTAATTAGTGTTAATAGAGTACTATTAGAAGTAATTACTCCCCTCCTAGGTTCATTACAGATCCTAGAATATTCTGGAATTACATAAAAATATTCTATTTATCATGTCTTTTACCATATATAGTAGTTTTAAGTAACTACCCTTTGAAATAAGGACAATTAAATCAGGACAACACTTGTGACTACTTGAACCAACGAAATCAAAGGACTAACAGACAAAGATTAGAACTTTGGACCTCAATACGATCAGTAGATAAGGAAGAATGCAAAAAAAAAGAGACAAAAACAGAGAAAAAATGAGCGAGCTATGATATTTTGAAGATTGCCGTAAAATAGTGTCGTCGACAACATGACTTAAATTAAGTCGTGTGGTCGATGATTCAAGTTGTGTCTTCAAATACATGACTTGAATCAAGTCGTGTTGTCGACGACACGATTTTACGGCAGTTTTTAAAATGTCATAACTCGCTCGTTTTTTATTCGTTTTTGCCCTTTTTTTGCGTTCTTTCTTATTTTTTCTCCTTTTCCATTTCATTAGGATCATAGAAAGATATATAAGTTGAACTTGTCGTTTGTCGATGAGTATTTCATGTTTTTACTCATTTTTATCCTCTTATTTCATGTCCAGAGTGGTCGAACACCAATAGGTGACCTTTATATGTATATCTTTACATGTAGATCTCAATTTTTGTAGTTAGGCGGGTTTCCGCACTGCTCTTACATCAAAATCCCTTCATCATAGATTCTTTTCTCATCTTTCCCACTGATTTTTCTGTTTTCCGGCATGAAATTTTATTTTTTCTGGTTTGGACGGTGCCGGCGGAGATTTGAACCGTGATGATGGATAAACCTTCGCTAGAATGTCTTCTTCCCCAACTAGATGCTCCCGTAAATTGCTAATTTTGAGAAGAATGAATTATTTTGGGAAGAGGGATATTTTGGGAAGATAGGCAATATGTGAAAATGGGGTGATCGCCACATGAGGCCGCTCAAAATTGCCAGTGGAATCGCCGCCTTTGTTTCCTAAAACTGAGCCAAGTTTTTCGTGTCGTCTACAACACGACCCTTCGGATAGCAAAGACACGACCCAACTAAAAGAATGGCATTTCTGGTACACTAGGTGCCGATTCCAGACCATATGAGATTTCATAGGAAAAATCAGGTAATATGGAAAAATAAAAGTAGCTCCAGGTAATATGGAAAAAACTTTGATATCATAAAGGGTTGCATCAAAATCTCAAATAGAAAAATCACCCTCCTTTCACAAAGCCGTCCTCTCCATGAAGAGCATGCCTCAATTTCAAAAATTGATAATCAAACGTGCCTGCCTGCAATCACTTAATGGAGGAGAATTGGCTTAGTTTGGACTATAGTTGCAAGTGTTTGCTATGCCCCTTGATGTTCGTATGCTGGGCTATCTCCACGCATTTGTACATTTCACCAATAGAGCTTGGGATGGTATTGTAAATGGTCACAGATGAGTGCCCAGGTGGCATGGCCTTTGCCTATCCGAATCAGCACATTTTGACCTCAATGGGAGCCATGGCCTTCACCGCCATCAGCTGAGTAATGCAGGCATCTTCCAATTTGAAATACTAAGTGATTATTCGATCAATTTCTTATCAAACATAACTTTTATACATTTCTACTATAGTAAAAAAGTGAAGATTAAACAACTTGGGTGCATGCGCGCTGATGCAAGCAATGCTTCCAGGCATAAGGATATATATCCTAGATCCTGATTAGTTGAATTGGCCTCCAAGGAGAAAAAAATGGTAACATCATACATCATCTCTATAATTGCAATTCATACTAAAGCAATATGGGAGGTGACTTAAAAAATATTCATAGGAAATCACCATTTCATTTAAGTGACCTATTTACGCTTCCATTTTAAGACCAAATGTGAACTATAGTTATCTTTCAGTACCCGATAAAATGCTAGTTAGCTAAAATTGTCAGGTTAATTTGCTTGGTAACTATTCTTTAATTTATTTTGTCGCAACTAAGTTTTACAACTTCAAACAAAATCACTAACTTCAAACTATGTTCACCATCAAAATCTCACAATTTAAACGCTCCCCAAAGAGCATTAATAACCTAATTACTATGTTTCACAACTTGATCAAATTATAGCTATTCGATTACCCCCGTTGGAAAACCCTTCAGAGTCAGAATTAACCTATCCACGATAACACAACTTCGTTGGATTTAATGGTTAATACAAAGAAAATTTATTTATGGTATTAGCAATAGATTATACAATTCGGCCCAATTTATATTATAGCCTAATATTACACTTATCTTTCATCAATTTCACATTAATTCCATTAAAATCTTCTCTTACTCTCTTGCACATGCCCACATTCTCTTGCTACATAACTATAATGGCAACGCCTCTATCAAAATTAACATAAGTGTAATTTAACATGATTATTGTGACTTGTAATCCCCATGGTCCGTCATGCTAAATACAAAAATGCTTATTCCAAGTTAGCTGCCATGATAAGAGCATGAATTCTTCAATTCAACAGATTTAATTATAAATGAATTTGTATGCACAAAGAATGTTAATTATTGCTGTTTCCAAATATGCTAAATACTTTCAGCAAAAAAAATGCTAAATACATGTCTGATGTCGAAAGTATATTATTGAAGAGGGAAACCCAACAAGAGCTATTTTATAAATTAGAAGGGTGTTGGCTACTCAAAACGTCTGTGACTGATGCCATTGCACTAGTCTAAGAGCTGGTTTTAGAACATCTTCGGAACATATTTGTTTTCTATGCTCCTCTCCTAGACAAAAACATTACACAAAGCAAATTGTGCCAGCCACCGCCAGCATAGGTCTGCATCCACCGTCAGCATCCGACCACTCCAGACCGACACTGGTTAATGCTCCTGAGGCGCCTTGGAGAAGCAACCACCGGCCAGCCACGTCTTCAAGAGGTCAGTGACCAACTACATGTTTTTTATTCTCTTATTATAGGTTGCCAGGGTTCCCTCATAGGCTATGTGAACTGCCATCTCGAGGGAAAAAATTGAAGTCACCTTATGCACGTATCAATCCATGTCATGCATTCTTTATTGAACAATTTGAAAGACCATTTGTAGATTCAATGTGCATGTTAAGGACTGTGCAGGGGTGCCGTCTTCAAATGTGATTCAGGCCCATGTTAAAGTTGTCAAATTACACACCAAAAAAATCACTCATTCTTGATCAATATCCACACCAAGGCCATGCAAAGATCTTGAAAACGTATAGACATTCAGACAAGTCTAAAGTAATTTCAAGACGTATTGAGATCAAAGCATTTTGCATACAACTTTCAATCCACCCTATGTCAAAGCTCATGGGTTAATTCCTTCTTGAGGAATAAAGGAAAGGGAGGGGACACCATCCTTTAAAGCTAAAGAGTGTCAATAGAACATCTCCAGCTGTTAAAACTTATTGCATTAGAAGTAGTTGTGCGCTAGATGCACAACACAAACTACAGGCTTTGATGCATCTCCTGCTGCTGCATCTCTAGGAATATATCAGGAGTTGCCTATTACCGTGCAAGATAGTTGCTTCTTCTGTTTTTTTTTTCTTTTGAGTCTTATTTGTTGTGTTTTCAGCTATTTTTTATCCCTATAGAGAGTGAGCAAATCACACTATTATTACTGTTATCATGCTTATATTGGAGTTCGGTGTGATTATCCCAATGACGAGAGGATATTTTATCTATTCATGTCTGTGTTCTACTAAACAATATCTAAATCCAGGTCTAAAAAATGAGAAAGAGGTGTTCTTCTTGATAACATACTCGGTTCACAGTATGCTGTTCAGTCATAGGGACCCAGAATAGCGTGGGTTATTACAGCTATCCTTGTCATCTGTCTTCACTTTATTTTATCCACTCATGTCTAGTACGAAGCTACCATGTGAAAGAAAACAATATAGCTACAAAAAAATAAGAACAGACTTGAGGTTCCTCGTAGCACTTGCAAATGAAAGTTTGTTCCACTTGCTTATAATCGGACCCTAATAATAGTAACTGTGTCTTCGATGTGAAGGCAATTTCACCTTAGCATATTGCGTATAGTTTACGTTATTGGGTTGAGGGTATTGTTCAAATGGTTTGATTATATTCCCATCTTATTAACAAAACTTGTTCCAGAGGATGGTTAGTCAAATGGCCATCACATAAGTTAGTCTCCAGTGATATAGGTTTTTATGTTGTGAACATGCTATTTAGGATACAGTTTCGCAACATAAAAGTAAAAGTCAAGTGCTTTCATATCAAGCGAGAGAGGAAGGAAAACGGTTCCAACAGGACAAATTTAGAAGAAAAGTGAGTGAAGGTAACTAAATGAAGAATTTGAAGAGAGAAAAGACTGAAAGATGATCAAAGAGGCGGTTGAAATATGAGGAATAATAAGTTCAGCTAGATGAAGAACACAAGAAAAGTTAGTAATCGAAGGGAAAACGAAAGGCAAAATATATGCTTGAGTCCTACTTTGCTAAAAATTAGTTCATTTTGAAAATCAAGTGCATCTATTAAAAATGCCCCGAGGAAGTATATCTTTTGCGAAAATAGTGGTTAAAGATGTAAGAAGGTGGAACAATAAGCTAGATGAAGAAGAGACGAACAATTAGTAACAGAGGGAAAAGAGGGGAAAATATAAGCAGTCCAACCTTGCTAAAATGTATATGTTAGATGTTGAAGGGGGCATTATTATCTTGAGTTGTTACTCTGCAGCATTCATTTTTAGATAGTTTCAATTATGTAGCTGGAGAAGTGGAATTGTTTATGAGCTTTATTTTTTTTTATCGCTGTTTATGAGTGCTTTTTGGATATTTCTCCATTTTGCATTTTGAATTCAGATATTCTTCTAGTTGTTCTCTACATATATTGAAGCTAATTATTATATCAATCTCATCACCAGATTGCGAGCTTGCATCTAAAACCTCCTATCAAGGTGCCATTCTTTACCCTTTGTCTAATGAGCCAATTTGATCCACATTAGAAATAAATTGTACTCCATTCCATTGCGATAGTCCTATATGGTCTTTCAATAGGAACTAAATATATTTCGTCGGATTAAAACAAATAGGTTAGTTAATGAGAGAAGGATCGTATAGTTTTGTTAATGATCGAAATTCACAAGTCTAGATGGCTACAAAACACTCTCTGGGGTGGACCAGCTATACATAATATATATACAAATTCAGAGGAAAACATTGAAGAGGAACAATACCATCATTCTTAAAAAGGTAGAGCAGGAACATAGTAGACAGCACAGCCTTAGCTGTGTACAACAATTAACTTTTCGTGAGCACCGTGTACTGCGGTTGTTTACCAGAAGAGATAGATTCATTAAGCATCCTTATTGACTTAATCTTCCTAAGGTTCTTTTATTTTAGATACTATGCAGTGAATTTCTTTCCCTCTTCCGTCTGCTGTTGCTGCTTCATTTTTAAGCAATTTGTGAAGAAACCCTACTATAATGTTGAGACTAATCTTGTCAGCTCCTTGTTCTCTTAGTTAGTCTGATGAGGCATGTTCATTTTTTGTAAATAGGTGAATGAGGCTAGCAAATCAAAGCAGAAATATTATTTGAAGCTTTTGTTCTGCTTCTGTCTTGCTTTTTAGCTGGTTTTCCACTTGACGTACACCATAACCTCGTTTTTCCTCTTATATTTTGCTTACTTTGGGGACTGGTTTCATGAGGCGATTGAAATGGCATGGTGGCACAAGAACAAGGCCAGGCTGCAAGACTCATGCTTTACTTTCTTTGTCTTTGAGCTATGTATCTAAAGTTTACCCGATACACACAACACTCTAATGTTGGTCAAGTAAATGTGATTTTTTGTATGATACTCGGAATGTTTCTTACAAATGATGCGAATTTGTACAGGAAAAGAAAATATTCATTTTTTTCGTTCTCATACTTGATAGTTAGCACTTAAATATCAGAGATATCTTTTATGCCTCGAATGTTTTCCAGCAACAAAAAATGGACAACCAACAATGCTCTTTCAACAATCAGCGAAACAGTAACTACAAGCGTGCTTGCGAGCCGTGCAGGCAACTTAAATAAAAAAAAGCTAGGCAAGTCTTTTTAAAAGTGAGATTAGAAGGAGGCAGGCCGAGAGTCCTGCCAGATGTTGCATCAAAGCTAAATCTATTCAGTAAAAGAAAAACTAGGCAAAGCCTTCTTTTATTAATCAAGGGACAAAATACAACGCAGATTACGAGTAATAATGTGTTACAACGTGTGAACTCATGCATTTTCTTTTTTCAGCATCTATGCAATTGTTATTTAGACTTCCAATCAAATTAAACGAAGACAAGAGGTTATGACGAAAGATTGCATGGCAAGCAAACATGGACTATAGGAAATATGAAATGGTTGTTGCCAAAATAAAAAGGAAACATGAAATGGGCAGACAGATAAACAGGTACATGATCAACAAGTAGAAAAATGGAGCAAGCTCCTTGTCCAACCCTAATCTCCCTTCACAGCACACCCTAGACCAATGGTGATCAGGCATATAGTGATGCTTGAAGGGAAAATAGCACAAATACAGTGTTGATAATTTTACACCCAATCTGCATAGCCCACTTTTTGTTGGACGGATGCGCCTAGCCTGACCCGTGATCAGCAACAAAAATTTTCTGACCAAACTGCACAAGATATCAATGTACTATTTGTTAGCCCGGAGGATCTAACTTTGTACATCGATATCTTCTACTCTACCTGTCCTATATTACTTGTCTGAACCTGAAAACCAAAATGAACCTCATTTATATCATTTTGGCTTTCGAATGCATGCAACTAATATGGAACACAAGGATTATGTATCTGCTCATGGGATTTGGTCACAGTGCTTTCTTAGGAAAACATTTTTGTTAACCGCATAGGTCCAAGTATTAGCCCATGTACTGGTCTCCAAATCAGAAGAAGCTACAATCCAATTCTTTCTTCCACCGACAAAGGCAAACCCTAGAGGCCTAGACCTCTGAAACCCTAGATTCAGAATGCCTGCTAAATAACCAATTTTCCCAGCTGGTGCTTTTTAGGAAAGGGCTGTTTAATAACCAATAATTGGAGCTATGAGATAATAAGAGCCAGTCAAACTTCAGTTTTCAAAATCCGAGTATGATCACCATGCCACTTACGATATGATATACTTTGAATCAGGTAATGTGGTGATGTAATCATGATTTTGGAGGAAGTTTGTATGATCTAACCTGATATAATATAACATGAAAACAAAAATTCCTGATCTAGTATGTTGTATATCATATCAAATCAGATGTGAATCAAGATGGAATAATTTTTGTTACGTTGATGAGAGACCTTCTGTAGGATCCTGTTTTTACTCAGTAAGCCAGCTAGCAGCTTCTCTAGCCTCAGAAAATGTTTTTAAGTAAAAACTCTCCAGTGACGGAAATGAGATAATGTCACTGGCTACAGATTCTCTTATTGTTGAGACGAGTAATTTCAAAATTATCAATGTCTCCCAAGAATATAATCAATAATTTCAGGTTAGAAAAACATATATATGTTGGGTCTATTGTTTTGGGAACTTTTATAAAGTAAAAGAAGCATTTTTCAGAGTGATATGTCGGACAATTACTCCAAAAAAGTAAGATATGCCGGACATCTAGTTTCAGCATTAAACAAAAGATAATAAGGAAAAGGACCACTACTGGAGCAGGAAATATACGTAATTAAAGAAGGTTAATCAAAACTACGAGCCACCATCAGAAGTAGACCTCCAACTTTTCTACTGAAATGAAAGACAAACAGATAGAATGAAAATTGTAGAGATAATAATGCGTCAGTATAACAGCAGAACTGGATTTTTTATATAAGGAACCAGATCTTTGATATACCTGAAGAGATTCATGTAATACTAATATTACTACTCATCTCAGAAGTAGACATCTATTCCCTGCAAAAACAAAAGATAAAGCAGTACAGAATATTGGATAGTATAGCTATAGAAACTAAGGATTACTACCTGAGGAGATTTGTTCTTCAATTTTATATGAATCAAGAACAAATGGAAGCTAACTATCAAGTATGCAAAAACAAAAAATCACAAGGTAAGGAATCAAGAACTTGGACTTTTTCTATGAATGAATGGAAGTTAGTGGGTTGGTTGGAAGGAGCAAATATGTGATAGATGAACTTCTCTTGCGAATGGAATCAAGAACTTGGTGTTATAAGAAGGGAACAAGAAGAAATGAGAGCTGATAAATGGATACCGTGGTGCAGTCTTATAATATCACTACATAAACAAATGAGAGATTTCTTGTCCAATAAAAAGCCCGCACATGGGCAAGTTGCCCACTTATGCTTTTGTTACTCTAGTTAATGTCAGGTATGTTATTATATCCGTACAAAAATTCACCTAATTAAGTGACTATTTGAAGTTGATATATAAAAAGAAACGAACATTGTATAAAAGTGGGGGTCAACTACAATGAAACATGCACATTATTGGTTACATTTGCATAGATAATTATTTCTTCTGTGTGGGTGCCAATTAAAAAAATTTCAAATGCATGTGTTTCAGATCCTCTGTGAGGCCCTCACAGCCACAATTGTGTGAGGCACCAATTACTTGAAAAAAAAAGCATGATATGTCGGACAGTTACTCAATGGGCATTTAGTTTCAGCCATGCCCCACTGATTTGAGTTAGGGTATGCTCTCCGAGGTATTTTCAAACACATTCAGGTGTGGAAATTTTTTAAGAGTACCCATAGTGTGTGTAAGGAATGTATGCAAAATCTTAAAAGGTCTGTAACATAAAACATGTAATTAATGGAATTTTCCATCCACGGACTGCACAGAAACGCTAGGTCCTCTGTTGGAACAAAATAAGCATGATACACCAGAATATTGTCTAGGGCATAATGCAAGGGCAGAGGTTTTTGAAAGAAGAAGAGATCAAAATATAATGGAACATACATTTTTTCAAACATGAATGAGTATGATCAAGCAAATGCAAATTCATGCTATGAGAATATGTAGAATTATAAACCAATATGAACTTTCGTTCAAGGAAAAGAAGAAAGACATTATAAATGCTTCTACGGTTCTACTAATACATCCAAGTTCGAATGACCAGCAGAAAAAAGACATGAGAATTGAAAAATCAAACTAAACAAAGAAAAACAGAGACTATTCCCAGTTTCATGCATGAACAAATTGTCTAATATATTGTTCCTAATTTGCATAGAGAAGGATTTTAAATCGATATGAACATTTGAGGAGTTGGAGGGAAGATTACAGGGCTCATCTACACCATTTTGATGTTAGGGCAAGATACACTAAATGGCTTGTTTACAACCAAAAAAGGGTTGGAAGGAGGACTTGAAGTTGTCATCTTACCACTTAACCCCATTCTACCACTCTTCTGAACCATGAATATCACAGTTTCATGGTGTCCTGTTTCGTTTCATGAGGTCCAGCACTGGCAGCCTCTCCAGCCTTGGACACAAAATAAGGACGGTGAGGTGAGGTCAAGTATGCCAAATTTGAGTCTCTTATGGAGTGAGTAGTTATGTAATCCCAAGTGATGTTTCTTGATACAGAAAACAGATCCTTATGTAAACAGGTGAAAAGCAAATGAAACAAAACCTAACATAAAAATTTTAAATGCTGAAACTGAAGCAGCCTTAATAACATTAATTTGGGAACTTGAAAATCTCGAACATATAAATTGAAGAGCTGAAAAAGAGACAACCAGCAGTTTGTTGAGGTGTTGGCGAGCAAACTCCAGCAGTTTGATTGAAGATTGCATGTTTGGGTTCATCCTTGCCTTGCAGAGCAGCGACCAGAACCTCGTGAGGGAAAGATGATATATCTCACGGCTCACTCCTTGAGGAAGATCAAAATATCGCACTTTGACGGAAAGGGCAGCTGCAAGGCTTGGGTGCCTCATGGCCACCAAAAAAGGGCTGGAGGAAGGATTTGAAGTTGTCATCTTGCCACTTGAGTCCATTCCACCACTCTTCCGAACCATCAATATGCCCGATAAAAAAAGGGTTGGAGGAAGGACTTGAAGTTGTCATCTTGCCACTTGAGTCCATTCCACCACTCTTCCGAACCACCAATATAATAATAACGTCCAAGTGTGCTGTTTTGTCCATTCATGAGGCCCAGTGGCAGCTTCTCCAGCCTTGGACAGTCTTCCAACCGAATTGCCTCGAGAGAGGGAAATGAGACACTGTCACTACAAATGCTCTTCAGCCCATGGAGTCGATGAATGAACAGCTCTCTCAGCGTGGGGAAACAGATATTTCCTCCTCCTCCACTACTATTTTCGCTGATGATTACTTCTTCTACCTTCTCGCATCCCCCAAGCCAAAGGCTCTCAAGCCGTGGAAATGAGACACTGTCACTACAAATGCTCTTCAGCCCATGGAGTCCTTCAATGCGCAGGTCTGTCACTACAAATGCTCTTCAGCCCATGGAGTCCATCGATGATCAGCTCTCTCAGCGTGGGGAAACAGATATTTCCTCCTCCTCCACTACTATTTTCGCTGATGATTACTTCTTCTAGCTTCTCGCAGTCCAATAGACTAAGCCTCTCAAGCCGTGGAAGATGGTGGAGCCCAAAAATATATTTGAGCATGTCGCATCCCCTGATCTTCAACTCTCGAAGGTTTCCAAGAGATAATTCATCCACTACAATTTCAGTTAAGTTAGCGCACTTCTCAACTTCGAGAATCTCAAGGCTAGAAAAGGTAGTGTTGATGTTGGACGCTTTTATTTTTTCTACTGGCGATTCCTTAATACGCAGCTCTGACAGTCTATCCGCATTCCCGAAAACTTGCAGGAAATCCATTGATAATTCATCTTCACAAATCTCCACTCTACTAGGGCAATAACCCACCCATAGTCGTGTCAGGCAATTAGATAATCTGCTGAGGTTCGGTAATCCCTTCACACAGATTTCAACATGCTTCAAAGACTGCATGTCTTCCAAATTGGAGAGCTCAATTGCAGTGAATCTCATAGTTTCATCGCCCAAAAAATACAGATCTTCCAAGTTATTCAAATCCCAAAATTCTTCTGGCAATGTCTTAATACGTGTCCAACTTAGATCGAGGTATCTCAAATCAGACAGTTTCCCTACTGTGGTTGGAAGCATCTCAAGGTTGGTGCCACGTAGATTTAGCTTCTGTAACTTACAGCAATCTCCCAGTTCTACAGGCAATGCTTCGAGGTTGAAACAACTTGCTAGATTGAGATGTCTCAAATCAGTCAGTTTCCCTACTGTGGTTGGAAGCATCTTAAGGTTGGTGTCACTTAGATTTAGCATCTCTAACTTACAGCAATTCCCCAGTTTTACAGGCAATGCTTCGAATTTTTTACAATCTGCTAGATTGAGATGTCTCAACTCAACGAGTTTCCCAATCGTGTCTGGGAGCTCTCTAATATCGATGCCCAAAAGAATTAAAGTTTCTAACTTTGTCAAGTTTCCCAACCATGATGGTAATGATGGCAATGATGGCAATGATCTCCGTTCATTTTCTGTGCGAAGATATCTCAACTCAACCAATTTTTTCATTGCTGCAGGTAGAGCTTGATGGTAGAAATAAGCTAGGTCCAGGACTCTAAGAAGTCGTGTGGAATTGAACAGACCATCGAAGCTTTCAATATCAATAATATAATCTGAATCCCCAAACAATATCGTTGAGATGTGGCACTGACTAGTCATTCGAGGTAGCTCTTTCGTGTTCGACACAAATACCCTCTCGGCCTCCTTCCATCTATCAGCAGTTCGTGACTTTGACAACCGAACACTAGGATGCACAAAGAAATCGGGATGCTTCTTCTTTCCATGCTCTCTTGCAATCCATATGGCCATGTCACGGATGACATCATGCATCTTCACCTTATCTTCATTGACCTCCTCTAACAAAAAAGATGCCGTGAGTGTGTTGATGTAATCAAGCCCTCTGTTTCGTGCCTCAATTAAGTTCTCATCACTTCCCAAAAACCCTTCACCCACCCAGTAATCAATAAGTTTTTCTTTAGCTATCGAGTAGTCTTCCGGAAACAAGCAGCAATATAAAAAACACTCTTTTATCGTTGTGAGACTTGGTAATTCTTTGTAGCTAAATTCCAGTCTGGAGAACAAATCGTCCTCTGTACCTGAAATCTCTGAGGGTGAATTACGCAGAGTGGTAAGTGCATAGTCCCATTGTTGAGGAGTACATTTACCTGCCATGGCCCGACCTATGACTTTGAGGGCAAGTGGTAATCCCCCACATTCTTTAGCTACTTGCTCAGCAAGGACTCGTATCCTAGGATTTGAGTTAAGGGCCTTGTCACCTACATTTTGCTGAAATAAGATCCATGCATTTTCCCACCCTAAGCCAACCACTTCCACCTCTTTATGAGGGTGCATTTGAGCAGAAACCTCTTTTAATCGAGTTGTGAAGATTATCTTTGACTTGTTCCCTTCAGTTGGACTTGGAATTCCAAGTTTTTCCATATCCAGAAATTTCCAAATATCATCAAGTAGTAGCACAAACTTCATCATGCGAAGTTTATTATATATTTTAATAGCCTGTCTATCCTTTGTTTCATCTTGAGAAGAAGGCAAGTCTAATTGGTACAGAATATCTCTTTGAATCTTCCTTTCATCTACTTGCTCAGACACTACGATCCAAATGATTACATCGAAATTACAGTTTACCAATAAATCATTGTGGACTCTTTTCATGAGGGTGGTTTTCCCAACCCCACCCATACCATATATTCCAATAATTCCATTGTTGTCATCATTGAGAAAGATGCTTACCTTTTCAAAGGTTTCATCTTGTCCAACAGATAAGGAAGAGGGAATTAAATCGACCCGATACCCTCTTGCAACATTGGGTGGAACAAAGGATGATGGCCCAACTGCAACATTGTGTGGAACTACTGGAGCATTTTGTGCATTATTGAGAATGTTTCCCAACATGATGACTTGGAAGGAAAAATAAGAGAGATAATACCAGGAAGGAGGACAGACACAAGATCTCCTATGAAGATGATTATAATATGCTTCAAATTGATAAAGATGGTCTGCAGGAAAACAAGCACAAAAAATGATATCAGGAGAAGGTGACTTTGGAGCTAGGAGCAGAACTAGATCTCCAGCTTTCTTGCAAAGAATGACAAACATAGTGCAAACTCACATTAGAGAATATCGTGTAATATAGAAACAGAACCAAATCCTTCACGCAAGGAATACGATGTAATATTGTGTGTAACGCTACTCCTCATATCAGAAATAGAGCTCCATTTTCCTGCTAAACCAAAAGATAAAATGATACAGAATATGGTGTAATATTGTGTAACACTACTACTCATAGCAGAAATAGACCTCTATTTTCCTGCTAGAACGAAAGATAACAATAATACAGAATATGGTGTAATATAGCCACAGAAACACACCTTTTGTGGAAGGAGTTAATGGTTTACTAGTAGAAGAGATTATTCATCAATTTGAAAGGAAATTAGGACTGGGAACTTAAAGGGCTAAGGTTTTGTAATTTAAACATTAAAGATCAGCAAGCCAATCCAAATTTGCTCATGTAAAGATTCTATTGGAAATGTCACATCACTTGAGTAAGCTGAATAAGCCAATCCATAAGGAGATTAGGAGAGGAGTAAATGTGGAAAGAAAAAGGAACAAGACAATAAATCAGAGCTGAGTGGGACGATGGTGTGGATATGTGATTGACAAGGCTAATTATCCACTCCACCGTCCCATATTGATTGCCACATTTAACAAAATTGAATATCTAAAGAAAGCCAATTTATTAACTTTGTATGTATTAACCTTGAAAATGTTAAGGTGGATGAGTAGGATAGCTAGGAGAGATAGGATTAGAAATGAATATATTCGGGAGAGCCTAGGAGTAGCTCCTTTAAGGGAGAAGTTGAGGGAATGTAGGTTGCGCTGGTATTGGCATGTGTAAAGAAGACCATTAGATGCCCCTGTGAGAAGATTAGAAAGGATACATGTAAACGATGCTAAAAGAGGGAGAGGGAGACCTAAGAGAACTTGGATGGAATTAATAAAAAAAGGATTTGACTTTACTATCTCTTACAAAATAGGTAGCCGAAAACAGGCTTGAATGGAGGAGTAAGATCCCTGCTGTCAACCCCAAATAGTTGGGAAAATGCGTTATCTAATTATGATTATGATTATGATGATGTCATCCACTAACTCTTTCAATCATGTTGGCTACAGGCCACCGACCCATAGTGATTGTCACATTTTTCAGTTCATTGAAAAAAAGAAATAGAACACCTAAATTGGGGCAGAGATAGTACTAACCTTTTACACTTGGAACTTGGAAGGAAAAATAAGAGAGATAATACCAGGAAGGAGGACAGACACAAGATCTCCTATGAAGATGATTATAATATGCTTTAAATTGCTAAGATGGTTTGCAGGAACACAAGCAAAAAATATGATATCAAGAGAAGGTGAATTAGGAGCTAGGAGCAGAAGTAGATCTCCAAATTTCCTGGTCAAAGAAAAACAAATAGAGCACAAACATACATTAGAATATATTGCTTCGTATAGCAACAGAAGCAAATTTTTCACAAAGGAATATCAAGTAAATTGTGTAATACTATTATTCATATCAGAAATAGAATTCCATTTTTATTGAAGATAAACAAACACAATATACCTGTGTAGATTATTCTTCAATTTAGTTGGGTGGGACGACGGTGGTGATATGCGATGGACAAGACTAATTATCCTCTCCACCGTCCCATATTGATTGTCACATTTAACAAAATTGAATATCTAAATATAGCCAATTTATTAACCTTGTATGCCATCCACTAACTGTTTCAATCATGTTGGCTAGAGACCACTACAGCCTCCCCGAACTCGAGTTCATTTAAAAAAACAAATAGAACACTTAAATTGGGACAGAGATAGTACTAACCTTATACTTTCCCAACATGATGAAGGAACAATAAGAGAATTATAAGGAAGGGGACAGACACAAGATCTCCTATAGAGATGATTATAATATGCTTCAAATTTCTAAAGATGGTCTGCAGGAACACAAGCACAAAAAATGATATCAAAAGAAGGTGAATCAGGAACTAGGAGCTGAAGTAGATCTCTAAATTTTCTGGTAAGAAAAAAACAAACAGTGCACAAACATACATTAGAGAATATTGCTTCATATAACAACAAAATCAAATCTTTCACGCAAGGAATATCGTGTAATATTGTGTAACACTACTACTCATATCAGAAATAGAACTCCATTTTATTGAAGATAAATAAACACAATATTCCTGTGTAGATTATTCTTCAATTTAGTTACACAAATTAACATACCTTTTATGGAAGGAGTCAAAGGTTTGCTACTTCAAGAGATGATTCTTCAATTTGAAAGGAAATCAAGGACTGAGATGATGATTTGGAGATGATGATGCTGGGATATTTTTGATGGACCAGACTTACAATATTGGCTTAAGAGTACTTATATTGTGAAGAAACTGCTGCGAAATTTCTTGTTCAATTTTTAAGTGAATCTGACAAGCACATGGGCAAGTTGCTCTTGTCTGCTTTGTTTACAGTAGCTAATGTCGGCCCACATTGTACAATAATTCAAGGCTGACGCTGACCTGTTGTGACGTGTCGACGCCTTCTCCTGTGTGCCTGTCATTGCTTGAAACACTTTATCTCAAAAGCATTAGGCCACATACAACTGGTCTTGAGTTTATACTCTCCAATTGCATGTCACTTCAGATTTTGTCGATAGTCGATATTGGAATATTGGATTGCTTTTATGGGCAAAGGCTTGTAATCTCAGTAAACCCTAGCTAGAGTTCATTTTCGAAGAAAACCCAAGTAGGACACTTACATTGGCACACAGGCGTGCGAAATTTTTATTATCGTAATGCTGCAGCGAAATTTCTTGTTTACTATTCAAGTTAATGTGCGAAATTTCTTGTTTGGTTTGTATACTGACAGAATCAGTTTATGACTGAACCATTTATTATGTTACTCAGAAAGAGTGACAAACATTAAAGGTCTAAGGATTAATAACTTACACATGGACAAAGTTGCCATTCTCTTTTTGTTTAATCTATCACATAATTATAAGTAGTTCAAGTAATTAAGTACTGCGATTTGCTATATTGAAAAAGAACATTAAAAACAAATTACAGACATAAAGGAAGGGATCAGCTGCAATGAAGGTGCAGATTACTGGTTTTATGTCGGTGCTAATATTGAAATTCAAATGCATGTTAGATCATAATATAATTATAACATAAGTAGAAGAAAATGCAACCAAATTTCTCTTTATAAATGCAAAACATGTAGTCCTTGATTGGTATTATAGCATAGAATAAGTATAACATAATTATGAATCTGGTCTTGAGGAGGGAATGGGAAAAAGATACGGCGGCGGGATACAGTGTCTAAGAGGTCGTTCCCTGCCCCTTCTAGTTGGGTCCTAACTCCTAAGGATTTCAACACCCCTTGTTTCCAGAAAAAAAAAAGGAAAGAGATATCTGTATGGGTTTGTATATTGACGGAATTAGTCTGATGACTGAACCATTTATTATGTTAGTAGGAAAGAGAGATTAAAATAAGTGAATGCATAGTAGATTGAAGCTGTCAAAGCAAGTTGTGAGCTGCATATTTTGGCAATTACTCCAAAAACAAAAGACCGATTGGTCAATCAAAGATTAGCAAGGCAATCCAAATTTGCTAGATTATGTACATATTCTGTCACGCCCCGAAATCCCATACCTCGATCGGAGTGCGGAAGCCAATCAAAGAGATACAATTCGAGGTAGAGATCCCGGGCACGCGACCGAACAGTCGATTTTTCAACCGATTACAATCATCTCAAAAGGACGTGTAACCGATTATGCCCGCAATCAGTGTAATACAATAATAGACATCAATGAATACTATGAAATGAATTTACTTAATAATAATCCATTTTAGGAAAGTCAATTAAAATAAACCTATAAGTCTATGGCACATAATTGCCAATAATGTCATAAGCATCAATAAAAGTAAAGCAAATAACTATAATCTTTAAACTCTTCTCGGCGCCTGCAATCCGCCATTCCACTACTGCACTTCCTGATCTCAATTTCCATTTGTGCCTGCATCAGAGGATGCATGAGTATTTCATAGAAACACTCAGTAGGATGTAAAAACCCACTGAATGAAAACAAGCAGTATGAAGAGAAAAAAAATAACAAAGGATGGTGAACATCTCACAACATCTAAACTGAACCGAGGTCTATACACCTGCAAGGTTAGTCAACAACAATTCCAACTCGCAAGTATAGGAAAACATCAAAAGGGCTCCTACTACACATATGAGTAAAGAGAGAATAACAATCATATCAAAAGGCTCCAGACATCTAAAGTGAAAGGAGTTACAATTTCTCGAGAGAGGGAAATGAGACACTGTCACTACAAATGCTCTTCAGCCCATGGAGTCCATAAATCCATAGACGTGTCAGCGTGGGGAAACAGATATTTCCTCCTCCTCCACTAATATTTTCGCTGATGATTACTTCTTCTAGTTTCTCGCAGGACTCAAGCCAAAGCATCTCAAGCCGTGGAAGATGGTGGAGCCCAAAAATATGTTTGAGCCTGTCGCAAGAGATAATTCATCTACTACAATTTCAGTTAAGTTAGCACACCTCCAAACCCCGATACCCTCAAGGCTAGAAAAGGTAGTGCTCTTTGTGTTGATGTTGGACGCTTTTATTTTTTCTACTGCCGATTCCTCAATACGCAGATGTGACAGTTTGTCCGCATTCCCGAAAAGTTGCAGGAAATCCATTGATAATTCATCTTCACAAATCTCCACTCTACTTGGGCAATAACCCACCCATAGCCCTGTTAGGCAATTAGATAATCTGCTGAGGTTCGGTAATCCCTTCACACAGATTTCAACATGATTTAAATACTGCATGTCTTCCAATTTGGAGAGCTCAATTGCAGTGAATCTCATAGTTTCATCGCCCAAAAAATACAGATCTTCCAAGTTATTCAAATCCAAAAATTCTTCTGGCAATGTCTTAATACGTGTCCAACTTAGATTGAGGTATCTCAAATCAGACAGTTTCCCTACTGTGGTTGGAAGCATCTCAAGGTCGGTGCAACTTAGATTGAGGTATCTCAAATCAGACAGTTTCCCTACTGTGGTTGGAAGCATCTCAAGGCTGCTACAATTTTCTAGATTTAGCATCTCTAACTTACAGCAATCCCCCAGTTCTACAGGCAATGCTTCGAGGTATCTACAACTGTCCAGATTTAGATGTCTCAACTCAACGAGTTGCCCAATCGTGTTTGGGAGCACTCTAATTTCGGTGTACAAAAGAATTAAAGTTTCTAACTTTGTCAAGTTTCCCAACCATGATGGTAATGATGCCAATTTATTTCTATAATAACCCTTTATTCCTACGCGAAGAAATCTCAACTCAACCAATTTTTCCATTGCTGCAGGTAGAGCTTCATGGTCGAAATCATGTAGGTCCAGGACTCTAAGAAGTGGTGTGGAATTGAACAGACCATCTAAGCTTTCAATACATTCCGGTGAGTCCCCAAACAATATCGTTGAGATGTGGCACTGACTAGTCATTTGAGGTAGCTCTCTCGAGTTCGACACAAATACCCTGTGGGCCTCCTTCCATCTATCAGCAGTTCGTGACTTTGACAACCGAACACCAGGATGCACAAAGAAATTCTTTCCATTCTCTCTTGCAATCCATATGCCCATGTCACGAATGACATCATGCATCTTCACCAAAGCTTCATTGACCTCCTCTAACAGAAACGATGCCATAAGTGTGTTGATGTAATCAAGCCCTCTGTTTCGTGCCTCAATTAGGTTCTCATCACTCTCCAAAAACCCTTCACCCACCCAGTACTCAACAAGTTGTTCTTTATCTATCGAGAAGTCTTCCGGAAACAAGCAGCAATATAAAAAACACTCTTTTATCGTTGTGTGACTTGGTAGAGCATCATAACTAAGTTTCAGGCTGGCAAACAATTTGGCCTCTATACCTGAAATCTCTGACGGTGACTTGCGCAGAGTGCTCAGTGCATTTTCCCATTGTTGAGGAGTATGTTTACTTGCCATGGCCCGACCTATGACTTTGAGAGCAAGTGGTAATCCCCCACATTCTTTAGCTACTTTTTTAGCAAGGCCTCGTATACTAGGATTTGAATTAAGGGCCTTGTCACCTACATTCTTCTCAAATAAGATCCATGCATTTTCCCACCCTAAGCCAACCACTTCCACCTCTTTATGAGGGTGCATTTGGGCAGAAACCTCTTTTGATCGAGTTGTGAAGATTATCTTTGACTTGTTCACTTGAGTTGGAATTGGAATTGGAATTCCAAGATATTCCATATCCAGGTATTCCCAAATGTCATCAATTAATAGCACAAATTTCATCATGCACAGTTTCTCATATATAGCTTGTTTATCCCGTGTTTCATCTTGAGAAGAAGGCAAGTCTAATTGGTCCAGAATATCTCTTTGAATCTTCCTTTCATCTACTTCCTTAGACACTACGATCCAAATGATTTTACCGAAATTTACCAATAAATCATTGCGGACTCTTGTCATGAGGGTTGTTTTCCCAACCCCTCCCATACCATATATTCCAATAATTCCATTGCTGTCATCATTGAGAAAGATGCGTACCTTTTCAAAGGTTTCATCTTGTCCAACAGATAAGGAAGAGGGCATTAAATCGACCTGATGCAATGGCAGATTGTGACTCTGAAGTTGTGCAGTGGAACCAAAGGATGATGGCCCAGCTGCAACATTGGGTGGAACTACTGGAGCTGGTTGCTGTACGTGATGAGAAGCTGCAACATTGGGTACTGGAGCTGGTTGCTGTATGTGATGAGAAGCTGCAGAAGTACTTGAGCTGGCCTTTTGTGCAGCTTCGACACTGTTTCTAACTACCGACATGACGACTTGGAAGGAAAAATAAGAGAGATAATACCAGGAAGGAGGACAGACACAAGATCTCCTATGAAGATGATTATAATATGCTTCAAATTGCAAAAGATGGTCTGCTGGAAAATAAGCACAAAAAATGATATCAGGAGAAGGTGACTTTGGAGCTAAGAGCAGAACTAGATCTCCAGCTTTCTTGCAAAGAATGACAAACAGAGTGCAAACTCACATTAGAGAATATCGTGTAATATAGAAACAGAACCAAATCCTTCACGCAAGGAATACAATGTAATATTGTGTGTAACGCTACTCCTCATATCAGAAATAGAGCTCCATTTTCCTGCTAAAACAAAATATAAAATGATACAGAATATGGTGTAATATTGTGTAACACTACTAATAGCGGACTCTTGTCATTGCGGACAGACACAAGATCTCCTATGAAGATGATTATAACATGCTTCAAATCGCAAAAGATGGTCTGCAGGAAAACAAGCACAAAAAAATGATATCAGGAGAAGGTGACTTTGGAGCTTGGAGCAGAAGTAGATCTCCAGCTTTCCCGCTCAAAGAAAGACAAACAGAGTGCAAACTCACATTAGAGAATATCGTGTAATAGAGAAACAGAACCAAATCCCTCACGCAAGGAATATGGTGCAATATTATGTAATACTCCTCCTCATATCAGAAATAGATCTCCATTTTCCTGCAAAATGATACAGAATATGGTGTAATATTGTGTAATACTACTACTCATATCAGAAATAGACCTCCATTTTCGAGCTAGAAGGAAAGATACAATAATACAAAATATGGTGTAATATAGCCACAGAAACATACCTTTTATAGAAGGAGTTAAAGGTTTACTAGTTCAAGAATTATTATTCTTCAATTTGGAAGGAAATCAAGGACTGGGAATTTAAACGGCTAAGATTTGTAACGTGAACAATCACCGAAGAAGGCAGAGAAGAAATAAGAGATGATGGTTTGGAGATGATGATGATGCTGGGATATTTTTTATGGACCAGGCTTACAGTATTGACTTAAGAAGACTATACATTAGTACTGTCAAAGAATAGTAGGTGTGAAGAAACCGCACCGAAGTTTCTAGTTTACTATTGAAGTCAATGTAGCAAGCACATGGACAAAGTTGCCATTGTCTTCTTTGTTTAATCTATCCACCCACCCAGTACTCAACAAGTTGTTCTTTCTCTATCGAGAAGTCTTCTGCAAACAAGCAGCAATATAAAAAACACTCTTTTATCGTTGGATTTGGTAGTTCTTTGTAGCTAAATTCCAGTCTGGAGAACAATTCGTCCTCTGTACCTGAAATCTCTAACGGTGACTTGCGGAGAGTGCTCAATGCATTTTCCCATTGTTGAGGAGTATATTTACCTGCCATGGCCTGACCTATAACTTTGAGAGCAAGTGGTAATCCCCCACATTCTTTAGCTACTTGTTCAGCAAGGACTCGTATCCTAGGATTTGAGTTAAGGGCCTTGTCACCTACATGTTGCTTAAATAATTCCCATGCATTTTCCCACCCTAAGCGAACCACTTCCACCTCTTTATGAGGGTGCATTTGGGCAGAAACCTCTTTTGATCGAGTTGTGAAGATTATCTTTGACTTGTTCACTTGAGTTGGAGTTGGAATTCCAAGTTTTTCCATATCCAGGGGTTTCCAAATATCATCAAGTAATAGCACAAACTTCATCATGCGAAGTTTATTATATATTTTAAAAGCTTGTCTATACTTTGTTTCATCTTGAGAAGAAGGCAAGTGTAATTGGTCCAGAATATCTCTTTGAATCCTCCTTTCATCTACTTGCTCAGACACTACGATCCAAATGATTACGTCGAAATTACAGTATACCAATAAATCATTGTGGATTCTTTTCATGAGGGTGGTTTTCCCAACCCCTCCAATACCATATATTCCAATATTTCCATTGTTGTCATCATTGAGAAAGATGCGTACCTTTTCAAAGATTTCATCTTGTCCAACAGATAAGGAAGAAGGCATTAAATCGACCTGATGCAATGGCAGAATGTGACTCTGAAGTTGTGCAGTGGAAACAAAGGTTGATGGCCCAGCTGCAACATTGGGTGGAACTACTGGAGCCTTTTGTGCATTATTGAGAATGTTTCCCAACATGATGACTTGGAAGGAAAAATAAGAGAGATAATACCAGGAAGGAGGACAGACACAAGATCTCCTATGAAGATGATTATAATATGCTTCAAATTGATAAAGTTGGTCTGCAGGAAAACAAGCACAAAAAATGATATCAGGAGAAGGTGACTTTGGAGCTAGGAGCAGAACTAGATCTCCAGCTTTCTTGCAAAGAATGACAAACATAGTGCAAACTCACATTAGAGAATATCGTGTAATATAGAAACAGAACCAAATCCTTCACGCAAGGAATATGGTGTAATATTGTGTGTAACACTACTCCTCATATCAGAAATAGAGCTCCATTTTCCTGCTAAAACAAAAGATAAAATGATACAGAATATGGTGTAATATTGTGTAACACTACTACTCATAGCAGAAATAGACCTCCATTTTCCGGCTAGAACAAAAGATAACAATAATACAGAATATGGTGTAATATAGCGACAGAAACTCACCTTTTGTGGAAGGAGTTAATGGTCTACTAGTAGAAGAGATTATTCATTAATTTGAAAGGCAATCAAGGACTGGGAACTTAAAGGGCTAAGGTTTGTTAATTTAAACAATTACTGAAGAAGTAGTGAACAAATAAGAGATGATGGCTGTGGGATATTTTTGATGGACCAAGAAACTGCAGCGAAATTTCTTACTATGGGTTTGTATACTGACGGAATCAGTATATGACTGAACCATTTATTACGTTACTCAGAAAGAGAGACAAACATTAAAGATCAGCAAGCCAATCCAAATTTGCTTATGTAAAGATTCTATTGGAAATGTCACATTACTTGAGTAAGATTAAGCCAATCCATAAGGAGATTAGGAGAGGAGTAAATGTGGTAAGAAAAAGGAACAACTCAATAAATCAGATTTGGGTAGGACGATGGTGGTGGTATGTGATGGACAAGGCTAATTATCCTCTCCACCGTCCCATATTGATTGCCACATTTAACAAAATTGAATATCTAAATATAGCCAATTTATTAACCTTGTATGCCATCCACTAACTGTTTTAATCATGTTGGCTAGAGAGCACTACAGCCTCCCCGAGCTCGAGTTCATTTAAAAAAACAAATAGAACACTTAAATTGGGACAGAGATAGTACTAACCTTGTACTTTCCCAACATGATGTCTTGGAAGGAACAATAAGAGAATTATATGGAAGGGGACAGACACAAGATCTCCTATAGAGATGATTATAATATGCTTCAAATTTCTAAAGATGGTCTGCAGGAACACAAGCACAAAAAATGATATCAAGAGAAGGTGAATCAGGAGCTAGGAGCTGAAGTAGATTTCTAAATTTTCTGGTAAGAAAAAACAAACAGTGCGCAAACATACATTAGAGAATATTGCTTCATATAACAACAAAATCAAATCTTACACGCAGGGAATATCGTGTAATATTGTGTAACACTACTACTCATATCAGAAATAGAACTCCATTTTATTGAAGAAAAATAAACACAATATACCTGTGTAGGTTATTCTTCAATTTAGTTACACAAATTAACATACCTTTTATGGAAGGAGTTAAAAGTTTGCTACTTCAAGAGATGATGATTTGGAGATGATGATGCTGGGATAGTTTTGATGGACCAGACTTACAATATTGGCTTAAGAGTACTATACATTATTGTGAAGAAACTGCTGCGAAATTTCTTGTTCAATTTTTAAGTGAATCTGACAAGCACATGGGCAAGTTGCTCTTGTCTGCTTTGTTTACACTAGCTAATGTCGGCCCACATTGTACAATAATTCAAGGCTGTCATTCCAGGCTGCCCAACTGTGTATTTCTGACGCTGACCTGTTGTGACGTGTCGACGCCTTCTCCTGTGTGCCTGTCATTGCTTAAATCACTTAATCTCAAAAGCATTAGGCCACATACAAGTTACAACTGGTCTTGAGTTTATACTCTCCAATTGCCTGTCACTTGAGAGGTTGTCGATACTGGATTGCTTTTATGGGCAAAGGCTTGTAATCTCAGTAAACCCTAGCTAGAGTTCATTTTCGAAGAAAACCCAAGTAGGACACTTAAATTGGCACACAGGCAATGCGAAATTTCTTGTTTACTATTCAAGTTAATGTGCGAAATTTCTTGTATACTGACGGAATCAGTTTACGACTGAACCATTTATTATGTTACTCAGAAAGAGTGACAAACATTAAAGGTCTAAGGATTAGTAACTTAAACAATCACTGAAGAAGGAGAGAAGAAATATGGGATGATGGTTTGGAGATGATGATGATGCTGGGATATTTTTTATGGACCAGACTTACAGTTTTGGCTTAAGAGGACTATACATTAATGTCAAAGAATAGTAGGTGAATGAAGAAACTGCAGCGAAATTTCTAGTTTACTATTGAAGTCAATGTAACAACCACATGGACAAAGTTGCCATTCTCTTTTTGTTTAATCTATCACATAATTATAAGTAGTTCAAGTAATTAAGTACTGTAATTTGCTAAAAAGAACATTAAAAACAAATTACAGACATAAAGGAAGGGATCAGCTGCAATGAAGGTGCAGATTATTGGTTTTATTTCTGTGTCGATGCTAATATTGAAATTCAAATGCATGTTAGATCATAATATAATTATAACATAAGTAGAAGAAAATGCAACACAATTTCTCTTTATAAATGCAAAACATGTAGTCCTTGATTGGTATTATAGCATAGAATAAGTATAACATAATTATGAATCTGGTCTTGAGGAGGGAATGGGAAAGAGATATGGCGGCGGGATACAGTGTCTAAGAGGTCGTTCCCTGCCCCTTCTAGTTGGGTCCTAACTCCTAAGGATTTCAACACCCCTTGTTACCAGAAAAAAAAAGGAAAGAGATATCTGTATGGGTTTGTATATTGACGGAATTAGTCTGATGACTGAACCATTTATTATGTTAGTAGGAAAGAGAGATTAAAATAAGTGAATGCATAGTAGATTGAAGCTGTCAAAGCAAGTTGTGAGCTGCAAATTTTGGCAATTACTCCAAAAACAAAAGACTAATTGGCCAATCAAAAATCAGCAAGCCAATCCAAATCTGCTAGATTATGTACATATTCTATCGGAAATGTCACATTCTTTGAATATAAGATGATCAGGTCACTTATTGGGGCGTGATAAAGCCAAAACATCCAGTGCGGATTTTGGATGTCCATCGTTGCATCCACGTTTTTTCCAACATCCAGCTGAAACACGTCTTGAGGTGTTTCAGCTAGATAGGGAAAAAAGTTGGATGCTACAGTGCTGGATGTTTTGCTTTTAATCACGCCCCAAACGGCCCCTAAATTGGGACACAAGCAGTACTAAAATTTCTTATTGTAATGCTGTAATTGGCCTTTTTGGTTATTAATTCTTCTCACCAACCTGCACCCATTAACCAGCTCTGAGGGCCACCTTTCTCACTAAAAAATAAATACTATAAAAAGAAAAAAATGGGAAACGGCCTAGAAAGCGCTCCCAAACAAGTTATTTATTATGAGTCTAGTTTACATGAGCCAAGTCATATCAAACCGTCAAACTTTGATCCGACTGCTTAAATAAGTGGGGTAGGTGAGTGAGTATCACCCACCCTTGTAGCCGCCAGGACAAGATCCGACAAGGCTCATTTAGGGGCCGTTTGGGGCGTGAAAAAACCCAAACATCCAGCTAAATTTTTTCAGCTGGATGTATTTTTGGGATTTTTTCAACTTTCAAGCCAAAAATACATCCACTGTGGATGTTTTGCTTCTTTCATGCCCCAAACGGCCCCTTAAGCTTGACTTGGGACAGTCTCATTTAAACTTTTTTCATTTAGTATATCGAAATGAAAAATATTGCAACTATCGTGTTAAAATCTGACAGCTCATTCGGCTTATGCAAGCTCATGAGATATGTCTCTTGTAAACTGGACTTTATGGAAATACTCCCCCCATCCAATTTAACTTGACTTCATTTGAAAAAACATGATCCATCATTACATGGCTAGATTTGCTCCTCAAGACCAAAACACACATAAGAAAGGGGAAAACTCGGTATTTTTTGTACAGGCCTCAAAGTCCAATAAAGTTAACTCATTTTCGAATGGAGACAGTCTTCATTGGACGGTGGAGGGAGTAATAAATTTGAGAAGAATTGATTTTCCTAGAATCTTGAATTAGCCTGACAAGATTTAGCATCAGACTCACATGTTTTAGTCATTATCCTGCTTTCCCCATGTGTTAACAGCATTGCACCATGTAAATCGTGCAGTCTCACAAAGCATCACTTCTACGTTTTGATGGAGAGAAAAGATGAAGCTGGACAAGGGGCATCATAGGGAAGCATAAAGTTTGGACAAAGAAAGGCATAAAGAGAGAACAATGATATAGAAGGGTGAGGAACTGCAGGAGGGTGAAATGAAGAGAGAAGGCAAAGGGGAAAAGAAGAGGCTGATTAGGATAGGAATGGGTGTGGAGAAGATGGCCAACCTGCCCAAATCTCTAAGCTCTCTCCAATAGCCAGAGTGGGGTAAGGCTCAAAGGCCTTAGAGCGGTTTGTCTTTATCCAGGCTTTGTTACAACAAATTACCAAGCTTATGTTTAGATGTACATTGATCAGATTAAAGTGAAAAAAAAAACAAAAAACAAAAATCCTCAGAACCTTCTTTTACCATGGGAGTGGAATTAAACCATCCCCTTTTTCATCATTTCCACAAGATAATATTCTAAAAGAACATTGAATTAACAAAAAATAAATAGAAAGAACAGTGAAATACCTCCAGATGTATTTTAAACTGAAAAGAAGATAATCATAAGTCACATTTTTCATTCTAATGCATACAGCCATTATGTAGGCATTCAGTGTCGAGTAAAACTACATACACTAGTCAAATCACCAATTGGAAGAAAATTGTCCTCATATTTTGAGAGCAATAGTACTCTGTAAATATGTGCCCTATGAATCGACAAGGATACATGTTCTTTTTTTTCTCTGCTTCTAAGAACTATTACACACTCCTTAAGCAATATATCCACATTGAGGAAATATATAGCAAAACAGAGGATTGAAGAGAAAGAAACATTAATGGGAACACAATGCACCTTCCTTATCACCACAGAGGTTCATAATAGATCTCAATTCAGTAGGAATTGTACAAACCAAGCAAGGGTGCTTCCCTATCGGCTACTCTCTTCTTTGCGGCTTCCCTTGCTTTGAGAGCATCTTTTTCTTCTTTAGAGACAGCCTTAGGCTTCTCAAATTCCCTCTTTCTCTTGTTCACAGCTATTGAAGATGCAGCATCCTTGATGGATCTTACTGGATTTACTGGACCGGTAACAACCTTTCCTGGAGGTGGGCCACTTTGAAATTTAGCAGAATGTTTATCATCTGAAGATAGTATAACTCTATTTATTTAAAATAAAGATGAAAGACTAGACATCAAAAAGAAAAGAGCTCAACAAACTATAACTGAAACTCATACCTATGGCTGCAGAGTAATATAGCTAGAGTCAGGATCATAGTGGTATTCATTTGATTGATTGTAATAGTAACCTGACGCACTACCAAACTTCCACTCTGCAACCAGCTAAATCTGCTTCAGAAGGAAGAGGAGTTCACAACTATTTCATCCACTCAAATGGCACTATAGCATTATCATATATCATACCCTCTTTTAGGAGAGTACTTATCATACTTGGAAACTCCAGAAAGTTTATGACAATGATTAGTACTCCCGAAATTTAATGACAATGAGTACTACTTCCATATGTATGTGAAAATATAGACCATTTCACAGGATCCAGCATTTCATGTTACATATTTATTCTCCAGCATTGACCAGTTGACAATTGAAAAAACAACAAACTGTGAGAAGTATTACCATCTCTAGAAGATGTCTTAGGAATTTCAGATTGCCTCTCTGTGGATTGTGATGCAGGGGAAATTGAATCCTTAGACTCACGAAAAGCAGCCAAATCTTTCTCATAGTTACGCCTTGCTTTCTGTTATGTCATTGATCAAAACGTAAATGTCAAGTGAAGAGAATGAAACTAAAGAAGAATGGTATTATGGTGATTCAACCAAAAAATTAATGAGCATACAGCTTCAATTTGTTGAAGAGCTTTGGCAGCATCCTTCTGCTCTTTTTCCTTGGCAGCATTCTCCTTCCTTATATCAGTAATCCTCTTAGCCACATTTTCCTTATGACGCTGACCTAGTTCGTGGGTTCTGATGCTCGCAGGATTATTTGATATGTAGATCTTGCAGAAGTCACACCACTTATTTCCCTGGCTTACCCAATACTGTAACAGAAGCATACAAAAATCTAATTTGAGAACATTGTGTAATCAATGTGACAAAAGTGTGAATATAACAACAAAGATATGCAAACAAAAACAAGAAAGCACACTGAAAAAATAAATGCATTCTTTATGGGTATAACTTCGTCCACATTCATTTTGTAAACAACAGCTATCTTAGATGCAAAGAACTGCTAAAAAAAATTAACTATCCATATTGCCTTAGGCTAAGTAGTTCTGCCTTATTACTAAAGTTTTGGTTAGTCATTTAGACTGAAATTGCAACTCGTTCCCAACTGTGAGTGTAAAGCGAAGGAGAAAGCCCTTCAGCTGTAATAGGTCAATAGGACATAGCTCAAAATGGACAAAAAATTTGGTCTTAGTTTTTTGTCTTTCAGATTTTCAGAAGAAGTAACGCAGGTATGACCATTCACATGATCATGCCATATCCATGGAGGGCCTAGGCTATGTATCTGCAAAGGCCACCAACAGTGGGAGTCTATAATAACCATGGGCCACTTACACTAAGTTGAAAACACATAATGGAAGAACGAGGATGGGGACTGGAATAAGATCTTCACTACACAAGATGACAATGAAGGCTGACATAAGTGTTTTTGTTGGACAGGTAGGGGAAATCACTAGCCAAGCCATCTTGCTAGTTTCTCTGCCTCAACTCATCTCTCAACTTGCAGCTTGAAAGTGAGATTACGGGGCCAACCTCAGCCTCAGCTTGGCTGGATCCAGCTCAATGAATATTAGGTGGCTCGAAGTATCAAATATTGCATGCATAATTGTGGATTTATTCATGGAATATGTCCACATTCATGGTTGGAACCGCCGTGGGGGGGGGGGGGGGGGGGGGGGGTTGCCTTTCCATTACCAAACCATTAAGAAAGAGAGTATTTTGATTATAAGAAAAGGGAACCATGGAGCATCCATTCCCAAGTTTGAAAAAAGTCACGTGATTAATAATGACATCTTTGGACCTCTGGTCTTTTCCCTTTGACTATATTTAAATATTCTGGCTCCTTCAGTCTTTTCCCACTTTGGCTCTAATTTATGCAATTCTTTATTTAGCAAAGGCACAAAATAACCCCATTGATGGTTGCCCTTCTCAGTTTGCTTTCGTCTCCTTTTCAGACCTGTTTTCTATCACTTCGCTGGGAAAAAAAATTTGCGACAGTCCCTTCTGCTTTTGTGGTTCATGAAGAGTTAAATTAATTAGTGCCTGCTTTCAGCATTGTCTATTCAAAAAGGACCAACACCCTCTGTATAGATAAGTAAAGTTCCAAAGTTCCAAGCAGAATAAGCACAAAATTTTCTAAATATATTTATGTTTCCTTTTAATGTTAGTGAGTATATTCTACCAATCAAATAGTGTTTGGGCTTGAATTAGTTGTATTTTACTAGTTAACTATTGAGGTTTCAGTAGTACATTTATAGGGGTGAATTATATGTTAGACTTAAAGGCGTGCAACATGTAGATGTCTTCAATTTCTGCATTAACTTCATCCTTTTAATTTTACACTATATTTTAATATTATTATTTATAGGTATTAGAGGGTAAATCATGGTGAAATCATCTACAACTGATAAAAATTTTAAGAGAAAGGTTACCCACTCATAAAGCAACAAACTTCCCTCTACTTCTCATCCTAATACACTGTGAAGACCAATGCATCTAAATCTCCAAGAGTTGAATCTAAAGAAATAAACATTTCTTCTTTAGAGCGTGATCTAGGATTACGTCCTTAATATGGGATTATCCTCTTAAGCAACGTGATGAGATGTGGCATCCTTACATCAATTTAGGGCCATAATGATCAGAGTGTCCATTGTCTTAATAAAAAATTCCCAGAAGATTTAAGTATTTTTTGTTCAGTCCATTCCCTAATTGGATAGAATATTCCCTATCAAAAGATGTAGCATTTTGTCTGCCATGGTACTCTTTCTACAATTCAGATAAATTTAAGTGCATTTGTCAGTGAGGGGTTTCGTAACTGGAAGAAAGTTAAAGATGGAAAAAAATGTTCTTGCGCCATGTGGGAACAGATTCAAACAATCCACATAAATTGACTAAAACTAATGAATAAGAAACAATACATTTAGAAGATTATCAAGAAGCAAACATCTCAACAACAGAATCATCTTAGGCCGAAAGAAATGATATCCAATCAGATGGTTAACATATCAGGCATGTGCTTTCAGAGGTAATGATGAGAATCTTGATTCAAAAAATTGTGGAAACTTTAATTAAATTAATTAGGATTTTAGCATCTCAAAATGAAGACAACCAGAGTCTTCATGGGAAGTGTTGGAAATGCTAAATTTATCTCCCCTACAATTCAAAAGAAAATTCTATATATATTGGGAAGAAAAATTCAAAAGAGATATTCAAGATGAACTTAGAACTTCAAAAACTCTATATAAATGATGATAAAGCTGAGGATGAAGACAAAAGAGAACAGATGGCTCTTGTTTTGATTTGTTGACAAAGGTGGCTTTGCTCATGAGAGTTTCTTTGATCTTACTTCAAATTTAAAGGGAAAATTATTCGTGGTCAAGGTTATGATGGAGCTAATAATATGCGAGGCGAATGGAATGGACTACAAGATTTATTTTTAGAGGACTGTCCATACACATATGATATTCATTGCTTAGTCCACTGCCTACAACTAGCCCTAGTGGCAGCATCTAGAGACGCATCTAAAGAAGTTATTCATGTTCGTACATTCTTCTCTACATTGTCTTTTATAGCCGATATTGTTGGTGCTCCATGCAGACGCCACACAGAGTTACAAGTTGCCCATGTTAAAGAATATTGAACGCATACTCTCAATGATGAAGTTGAAGCTGGCAGAGGACTTCATCAAATTCGTACCTTAAATGACCAGGAAATACTCAATGGGGATTTTCATTATAGTAGGATTAGTAGCTTATTGAAGATGTTAATTGCAATTTGCTTAGTTGTTAATAACATAGCTAAGGAAAGCACCACTTGTACACAACGAGGGATGCATCTTCAGCATAAGCTACCAATCATAAGTCACCAAACTTAAGCAGGTGATGCATCCCTTTGTCGTGCATAAGTGGTGTCTTCATTACACACAATTTGTTCCCTCATTAACTTGCTTCCAGTTACAAAAGCCCTCCCTAACAAATGTACTTAATTGATTTAAATTGTCATTGAAAAATTAACATGGTAGACAAAATGCTATACCTTCTGAAGGAGAATACTCAAACCAATTAGGAAATGGGTTGAACTAAGAATTATTAAATCTTCTAAATTTTTTTCCCAAAAATAGATACTCTAAACATTGTGGTTGATACACGTCGGATCCCATTACACTGACTATGATAATCCCATACTAAAGGACGTAATACTAGATCCCACTCTAAAGAAAAAGTATCTACTTCCTTAGATTCAACTCTTAGAGATTTAGAAGCATGGTTTTCACAAAGTATATCGAGATTAAAAATAGAATTTCATTGTGTTATGAGAGGCGGGTAACCATTTTCTTAAAATATGTATCACTTGTAAATAATTTCACTATGATTATTTACCCTCTAACACCTATTAATAATGTAAAAATTTGTATAAGATAAATATCAAATTAAAAAGACCAACAAATATTAATGTTAATGCAAAAATTGAAAGCATCTACATATTGCGCATAATTTCAAGCCTAACACATAATTCAACCAAATAAACATATAATTTACAACAACAGTAACTAAGCTGCAAAATACAATAAAATTGGAGCCAAGCATTATTTGATTGGTAGAATACTTAATAACATGAAAAAACAGTTTAAATATAGTTAAAAAATTTGGCGCTTAATCTGATTGCAATGTTGGACTTTGGAAGTTTACTAACATGTAGTACAAAGCGTATCGATACATGAGCCACAAGGCAAAAAAACACTACGCAGTTCTTTTTCCAGTGATGTATATAGAAAGTAGGTCTACAAAAGGAGACGAATGGAAACCAAGAAGGGCTGCCACCAATAAAGTTATTTTGTCGCTCTAGGTAAAGGAACATCCTTTTAGGGTTTGTACGCATGTAGCAGTTTGCTAAACAAAGATGTATATATTATGAAGGAGTCAGAATTGGGGGGGGGGGGGGTGGGGGGGCGTCTCCCCTTAGCGCCATCCCTGCTCTGAGTTACAAGAGGTAAATATAATATTCAATGAGAATTTAATAGAATTGATGATTATTAGTTCTACTCTGAATCCTATAGATGGATATATGTCAGTTAGATGATATTTACATATTGGCTGAACCTCATTATCAAGATTTCATAATCATAATTGCAATCAAGTAGTGACTTTCCCAACAATTTGAGGTCGATGGAATGGATCTTACGCCTCCATCTTAGCCTGTTTTGCCACCTCCTTTGTAAGAGATAGCAAAGTCATATCTTTTTTTATTAACTCCACCAAGTTCTCTTAGGTCCCCTCTCTCTCTTTTGGTATCCTTCACATGCATCCAATTTTTTATTAATCTTCTTATCGAAGCATTGATCTTCTTTGCATATGCCCATACCAACACAACCTACACTCCCTAAGCTTCTCTTAAAGGTGCTACTCCTATCTCTCCTTGTTATCCACACATCCACCTTGGCATTCTCATTTCGGCTACATTCAATTTATTTTATGGCTTTTCTTTGGAGCCAACACTCCACTTAAGAGTATCGCATGCATAATGGTTGTCCTATAGAACTTGCCTTTAAACCTATTTACTTGGAAGCTAAATCTCCATTTTTCCCTGCTTTAACAAAAGAAAGAAAAGCAAAAACATCTTCACAGTACCCACGCATATACCAATCAGTAAAACAATAATCATGCTTCATCAACACCTCTTTTTTCAATCAATTCACACCAATTATTCAACATCCACTAAGGAAAAACACATTGCCCCAAAAGTAACAACAGATCAAGAGTAATCAGGAATTCAATCACCCCAAAAAAGTTCTCTTCTTCCCCTTGAATTCACCAATCTTTGGCACTCGATTCACAGTACAAAATCAAAAAATCAAACAAAAAAAAGAGAGAATGAAGGAAGAGGAGGCGCGCACCTCTGTCATGTTCGGCAAAGGAGGAGGAGCTGCTCAAGCAGAGGATTCAAAATCGTCGGTTGCAAAGTGAGGAAGGGTCAACTCCGGCGCTTCTGCTTACCACCACCGCCGGACTTCATGTAAGAGATCAATTTATATGAGATTGGAGCATTTTGCCAATTTTTTGAGTAGTTGAATTTCAATCTAATTGTGGGTATCAAATCAGTGTGTGAATCATCACTTACCTTTATAGCCATCAAATCAAAATCCAATGATTACGATATAAACTGACCTCATATAAGTTGTATGAGAGCAATCTCATTTAAATTTTTTCCCTCATGTAACTTCTAGGCGGAAAATTATATGAGACATCTCATGCATGGCTGCTTGAGCTGAGTCACTAAGAACCGTCGGATGATGATTCGAAGGCAGGCGTGAAGGGGTGAGTGGTGGTTCAAACCAACCTGCACCATGATTTGATGGTCACCGTTGCCATCAGATTGAAATCCGACTCTGCTCACGCCGCCTCTGCTCACACAGATTCTCATATATACGGGAGTCTATTTAGATTTGTGGTGAGAGAATGAACAATGGGGGAAGAGATATTACCCCTTAGTGCATGGCCTAAGGATGAATAGTTCACCACCCCATGTTTTAGCCAGCCCACACCTCAACAGAGTCGTAACTCGTAAGCACCTTGCATGGATTCAGCGTCTAGGATATAAAAAGTTTTGGATTGAGAGTGATGCTCCAGCAATGTAGGGTTGCATCATGGGTCGGGTAGGGTCGGGTTTACCCGAGATAGGACCCAGGAATTCTAAACCCCAAAACCCGACCCGGACCCGAGATAAAACCCATAATACCCGACCCTACCCGAGAACCCAAGATAAAACCCGAGATTTTAATAAAATAATTAATATAATTATAAAAAAAATTATATCATTATAATAATATATATATATAAAAAAAACTGATTTATATGGTATACCTTGGGTTGGGTCGGTTCTTGCATATTTTAAAGTAAAACCCAACCCGACCCGAGATACAACCCGGGTTTTAAAACATTGGAACCGACCCTACCCGAGATAGGACCCGACCCGACCTGACCCGGGTTAATCTCGGGTCGGTTCCATCCGGGTTGGGTCAGTTTCGGGTTTTTTGTGCAGCCCTACAGCAATGGTACAAGGGATTTAAGATCCTTCCCGCAATCTTTGGGAGCTTGGAAGTTGGAATGAGGAAGAAAATTGAGGCTAAGGATTTTGAGGAGTGTTTTTATATTGGCCATATCAATAGGAGGGGTAATGGGGTAGCCCATTAATTAGGAAAACATGCTAAATTTGTGAGAGACCTCGTGTAGTGGGATGATAAGGTTCCAGGTTTTATGGGGAATCCTCTTTTGTTTGATGCTTCTTCTATATGAGTTTTGCTGATTCAGCTTCTATAAAAAAAAAAGCACCCTGCAAGGATGGTATGGATTGATATGCATGTAAAAAGTCCTACACACTCCACATTAACTAAACTTCTAATACTCCTCTCATTAAAAAGGCAATTACATTTACCTTTTTTCTACGTCTGAAACTAATATTTATAATTAAGCTTATTTCTCAGCCACCAAGGACATCTCCCACTTGTGGGTTAATTGTGGTTTAAAAAATCTAATTCTCCACATTGTACCTATCTTTATTTTTCTGATGGAGGGATTTGGTTCTCTAAGATGCTAGTTGGCATGCTACTTATTGACAGGTCCTATCAGAGACCACTCATATTAATAAAAAAGATAGAAAGACAATTTAGTCTTGAGCCCAAGGTTTTCAAAATCGGACCGGCCATCGAACTGGATGGATGGCTGGTGCGGTCAGACTGGGGTCTGACCGCGGTGAAACCGGGGTCAAACCGGTGTGACCCGGTTTAGGTGAGAGGAGTAGTAAATATATGATAAATATATAATTTGTATAATATTAATATCAAAATAAGCATAACTCAAGTGGTTAAGTGTCTTCATGGTGAGGGGGGGTTTGAGGTTCGAATCCCCCCTCTTGCAATAATTTTTTCAAAAAAAAAAAATTTAAAATAATTCGGACCGGTCTGGTCCGGTTCATCGGTTCGGGAAAAACCGGCCGGTTTTGAAAAAACCGCCCGGTTTAACGAACCGGGCTGAACCGGACCGATTTCCCGGCCGGTTCCGGTTAACCGTGGCCGGACCGGCTGGTCCGGTCCGGTTTTGAAAACTATGCTTGAGCCCATTCACAAAACTGTCTGCCTCACCAATGATTTCACGAGATTGACCCTATTCCAAGCATGATATCTCAAATGCTCACTGCACTACCCCGAAAGCGCAATAGTAGCAACTCTCCACTATTGTATATGAAAAAAACTCTCTACTACTGAGGAGTGAGTCATGGTTTGCAGCCTGAGCATTTGAGAAAGGTATTTAGGGCATGGAGCCTTCTTAATAGGTGTGAGTGTGGTGTCACGGCCCATGGAGCGGTTGTTGACCAAAGAAACATGATGCTGATGACATGATTTATTGCATACCTTAGCTTCAATGGATAAAGAGGTAGAAAAAAACATCGGTATCCTTTGTGCCTATTAACCATCTCATGTTGATTTGCTCGACTCCCATCAAACATTGATATCATTTAAGAAAACAATAACTCTTCGATGGGAGTTATTAAAATGAGGTAAGTAACTCTCCTGCGGCAGAACTTGGATTTTATAAACTAGGGCTGCATTATGGGTCGGGTATGCTCGGGTATTGCAATACCCAACCCTACCCAAGATATGAATTGAGAAACCCATACCCGACCCTACCCGAGATTGTACCCATGATTCTCGAAACCGACCCTACCCGCGCTAAAACCCGAAATACCCAAGATAGGAACCGAGATTCCATTGAGGTTCGAATCCCCCCTCTTGCAACAATTTTTTCAAAAAAAAATTTAAAATAATCTGGACCGGTCCGGTCCGGTTCATCGGTTCGGGAAAAACCAGCCGGTTTTGAAAAAACCGCCCAGTTCAATGAACCGGACTGAACCGGACCGGTTTCCCGGCCGGTTCCGGTTAACCGTGGATGGACCGGCCGGTCCGGTCCGGTTTTGAAAACTATGCTTGAGCCCATTCACAAAATTGTCTGCCTCACCAATGATTTCACGAGATTGACCCTATTCCAAGCATGATATCTCAAATGCTCACTGCACTACCCCGAAAGCGCAATAGTAGCAACTCTCCACTATTGTATATGAAAAAAACTCTCCACTACTGAGGAGTGAGTCATGGTTTGCAGCCTGAGCATTTGAGAAAGGTATTTAGGGCATGGAGCCTTCTTAATAGGTGTGAGTGTGGTGTCACTGCCCATGGAGCGGTTGTTGACCAAAGAAATATGATGCTGATGACATGATTTATTGCATACCTTAGCTTCAATGGATAAAGAGGTAGAAAAAAACATCGGTATCCTTTGTGCCTATTAACCATCTCATGTTGATTTGCTAGACTCCCATCAAACATTGATATCATTTAAGAAAACAATAACTCTTCGATGGGAGTTATTAAAATGAGGTAAGTAACTCTCCTGCGGCAGAACTTGGATTTTATAAACTAGGGCTGCATTATGGGTCGGGTATGCTCGGGTATTGCAATACCCAACCCTACCCAAGATATGAATTGAGAAACCCATACCCGACCCTACCCGAGATTGTACCCATGATTCTCGGAACCGACCCTACCCGCGCTAAAACCCGAAATACCCAAGATATGAACCGAGATTCCATTGAGTTAATCATTTATGTTATAAAATCAAAACAAGACCTAGAACTTAAAAGAAAACAATAGTAAGCTCATTAGCTCAAACCTAAATTGCTCAAATTTTTGGAACGAAATTTAACAAGTGTGCACTTCCTTTACATTAAGAACTCCTGATTGGCAACTTAGAGTAGAGAAATATAGAGCATACTTCATCAAATACTCATAGGTACAAGAGGTTAATATTAGACATATTCATTGTTCAATCTGCAATGGCATCCCATTTTTCCTGAAGTTAAAAGCAATTAAATTGTCACAAGGACACTAAACAAACAGACTGACAGTCTAACAGAAGTTTAAAGTCTTTCCAAGCAATGTCTCAAGCTCTTCACTTGTAAGCATTCATCCATGGGTATGAAGTCTTTCCAAGCAGTGTCTCGAGCTCTCCATGAGTATGAAGTTGAAATTGTAGGAGAATAAAGCATCAGAATACCAAACTCATATCTCTTCTTAAAATAAGGAAGATAGTTCGTCCCTTTGCAATTTTATACCTTAGATCCAAAATCTCATGAAATCATAGATCTGCATTTCTAAAAATACATGATACAACCAATAACTTGATTAGTTGAAGTGAATATAATTAGCATTATAAAATCAGAGGCCCACAAAAAGATATTCCACAACCACTCAGTCACTTGAAAAAAGAACTATGAATGAGGCTGAAAGTGTGTATACAGATAGCATCAGAAAACCAAACTCATATGTCTTCTTAACTCATAAAAAAAGCTCATAATTAAGCAAAAAAGAATTTCCATTGCAAAGAAAAATTACAACTCCTAAAGCAAGTATTATTAAATACCATTGCGCAATGAGCTCAAGCTTCATTCTGTATTTAACCTTCGTTCTACATCATGGGAAAAAGCTATCTGAACAGAAGTTTCTAAAAAAATGTATGTTCTACCTGGAAGGGGGAGGAGGCAAATGAGATTTTACCATCCCAACTTATACCAACTGCAAGGATGACCCATCCCAATATATCATACTTAAGATCACTGTTCTTCTTATTCTTGGATCCCTAAATTCAAAGGAAAAGAAAGGCTGAACTGATACTACAGAAAAATGGAGCATACACAAGTTATCAGGACAACTTATTCCATTATATAGTATAGTTTGAAAACAACAATTTCATCATTTAGAAAAAGAAAATATATAGGAAACTTAAGATCAAATTGTAGCATGGTAGAGAAGCAATTAGTCATCTCTTCCATGACGACTAATTGCTTCAGGTGATGAATAAAATAGGACAATCAGTATGGGACAAATATTTTCTTCAAATGAGATCACTAACAGGGAACAGAGGAAATATCCTGATGAAAAGAGTGCAGATGGTTAGAAACTGATAACTATGAACTTGTTAGACATAATTCACACACTTTCTTACACTACGTTTGAACTGTACCTTTCACAACCAATATCTTGACAAAAAAGCAGAAAGTTGATGGAGAGAATTATTTAAGTCCACATCCAAAAAGTTGGGCTTCGAACCTGAATACCACAAAATTCCCGCCACATGGATAATGAAATTAGTGCAATCTTTTTATGACTTCTACTCATAATCAACAAAATGACCTGTGAGACATAAATAACCTAGTGTTTGGTTGGAAGTCCATAGATCAATGGTCAAACACATTCTTTCACTTGAAACACGAATCACAGCCCTTAACCTTTTTTTCTCTTCTAAGTACATGGTTAAAACGTCATTCCCCACCATATTCCTAGACATATGCTTAAATCTAGGCTGAATGCTAGACACAAAATGCCTAAATGCAGGTTAATCAACTATATTAAATGGAAGCTCTAACTTAACAACCATGATTGATAATTCCTTCCTTGCATGTTCAACATCAAATTTCCATGGAATCAGTCCAGTACCAAGCTCACCATCTTCGTCTACTGTAGGTGAGCTATTAGTCAACAATTGTTGAATTTTGTCCCTTCTAAGATAAAGGGGGCATAACTTTTGTAGATGCTTGCTCAAGGAGCTAGTGCCATTAGACGATTTACAACCTAAAATGCTCTTGCAATAGATACATGTTGCTTTTAACGCAAGTCCTGAATCATTTTCCTTCCTAGTAAAATGTTTCCAAACATCAGATTTCAGAGGATAGCGCGTTTTCTTACCAGCCGGGGGAATATCATTACTTGTAGCTTTGGTTGTCTGATTGGAAGTAGGTTCAGTTGTGGATCAATCATACTCGGTAAACAGATAGCTCGTAAGTAATGAAAACCCAATCTGGAATATAAATTGGAAGTTGGCCTTGAAGACAAAAGGATATACATATGGTGTCGATGATTGTAGTATTTTTAAAGACCTGGGTCCTGGGAGAACAAAATAAGCTATCTTTAGCCACACCTCAAGTAAAACCATGATCATAAATGTCAGAAATGTATAACAAGAATTAACTAGTGAAAACCCATGTAGCAAACATTAAAACCAAAACATTTGTGAACTAGCAAAAGATTAGAACAAATTACTTGGAGACGTAGCCGGAGATCTGATTTGTTGTAGCCGTAGCCTTCACCTTTCTCCGCAGTGAAGGCGAAGGGTTAACCGTAGCCGTCGCCTTGCAGGCTGTCGACGAAAAATCCTTCACCGCCGCCGTCGCCTTGCAGGCCCTCGCCTTTGCCTTGCAAGCCGTCGATGAAAAAGCATTCACCTTCGCAGGCCGTTGACGATTCGCCTTCGCCTTTGCAAGAGGCAGCGGGCAGTGGCTAGTAAGCTAGGGTTTTTTTAGATTATGAGATGCTTTTATATAGTTGGGTTGGGTTATCAGTTAATATGGGTTGGGTTATTAGGTAATATTATTCTTGGGACCGGGCTCTTTTTCGGGTCGGGTCGGGTTGGGTCTTGGATAATTTTTATCAATACCCGACCCTACCCGAGATTCATCCGGGTTTTTTATATCTATACCTATCTGACCCAAGATAGTACCCGAACCAAACCAAACCAGGTTAATTTCAGTTCGGTTCCATCCGGGTAGGGTCGGGTCCGGGTTTAAGATGCAGCCCTATTGTAAACACAACTACAACTCACACATGTCATGATTTTTTTGTCAATAGCCTGCCATTGACCTTAGTTATGGGCACTTCTTCCTGTACAAGCCACAAAATCACATTCTCCTACGGACTACAGGAAAAAGGTCAGCTATCTTAATTAGATCTTCTTTCCGTAACAAAGAAAACATATGATAAATTTGTGAGGGACCTCGTGTACAGGGATGATGAGGTTCCTGGTTTTACCCGGATTTCTCATTTGTTTGATGCCTCTTCTATTGAGTTTTGCTGAGTTATTCAACTTCAATAAAAAAAAACACACCTTGCAAGGATGGTATGAATCGATATGCATGTCAAAAGTCCCATATGCTAGAGCCTAGACATTAACTTAATTTCTAATACTACCTTTGTCCGAAAAACATAGGAATGGTTACAGTTCCCATTTTTCTGCGTCCAAAACTATAGGTACAATTTTTTTTATAGTTCACTAACAGGTATAATTAAGCTTATTTCTCAGCCACCAAGGACTTTTCCCACTTGTGGTTTCACTATGTCTTAAAAAATCTAATTCTCCAAGTAACTACTAGACATACCTTATTATTGGGCTCATTCGTCAAACTGTCACTGCCTTACCAATGATTTAACGAAATTGACAACGTCTCAATTGACCCTATTCCAAAACTGATGCCAACGACATGATTAATTGCATATCTTTGCTTCAACAGATGAAGTGGCAGAGAAAAACATTGGTATCCTTTTTGCCTCTGAACCATCTCAAGTTGATTTGCTAGACACCCATCAACCATTGATATCCTTCAAGAAATCAATAACTCCCAACAATTATTAAAATCAGGTAAATAACTCTGACGCAAGAACTTGACTCTTATAAAGAAAACCAATCTCTCAATTCCAAAATACTATATACATTTTAAAAAATTGCTGTTTTTATTGGACAACGGGGGAGTATTTGATATTTGATTTAGCTGGAGATAGTTGAAGAATGAAATTGTGCTGAGATTCAGTAGAGCGTAATCGATGGCTAGCCACCTTAAAAAAAACAATCCAAACAAAACAAAGGACGATACCAGTGTCAACTCAGACAACTCCATTCCATTCAACAAATTCGAGGAGGCATAGCAATGTTTAAATAAAGAGAAAAAAAAACACAAACTTGGAAACGGAAACAAAAAAGACTGACCAGAGCTCCTTGGCGACGATGGCAGAGTCGGCCAATCTGCGCCAGTTTCGGTAACTCTAAAAGACCTTCTGCACTTTCAGAATGGCGGAATAAAAAAACAAACCATCAGGCTCAGAGCTGGGAGTGATGGCGATGGTGGGAGGGGGGCAGAGAGGGGAGTAGGAGGGTAGTGGAAAGAAGAAGCGGGCCGGAGATCAAGGCCGGGAATAGTCACATGCTCAACCTTCATTGCTATCATATGTTTCGCCGTGGCTTTGATGAGGAAAGCTGAACTCTGGTGTGGTGGCCTAGAGGATCTTTGAAGCTTGAAGGCTGAGCTCTGAATGGAGGGAGCTTCATGGCGAGGAGGGGAAGAAGCAGAGGACCTTCTCTGCCAATGAATCAACGAGGGGGTCAAGTCAGCTCTGTCCGGTGGGGCAATCTACTTGGCAAACAACATGATATTTTGGATGTGGGCGGGGCCCCATGTGCAAAAGGAAGCTTGCAATTGAGAGGGGCAGAGAAGCAGAGAACTCCGTAGCATTGGCAGTATGCACAGTAGGTGGCCCTCTGGTGGTCGGCGGCGGCTCTTCAGGTGGTCTCAGAGGTGATGTGAGAGAAGAAAAAAGAGGGTCGGAAATTAGGCAAAATGCTGGCCGATTCGAACTAGAGCCATGTGTAGGACCTGTCAGAGGGGTGCCTATGCAAATTAAAGTTGGTGAGAAGAGCTTTCCAACGCCACCTATTATGCGCGATTTGGAGTTCGGAGTAAAAAGATATTAGAAATTGAATTTGATTAAGCGTGACAGCGATCGATCGCCATAAGAGTCGATCGATCGGCAAGCTGAGCCGATCGATGCCTTACCAAACCGATCGATCGTAGTTACTGTGATTTGTGAATATTGTGTTTCACGTAAAGCGATCGATCGGCAGCAATAGCGATCGATCGGCTGCAGCGTGTAGTGTTAAAACAGTGCATACAACGATCGATCGCTATATAGCCGATTGATCGCCGGTTGCGGTTTGGCGAATTCTAGCTTATCTTTGGGGTGAATTTGCTTGGGAAAGATACCAAATCCCATTGGGACTTGATTTGCACGTCTCCAGTAGGATTTTGAATCCTTCCCATTGGTTGGAAGTGTCCATGATTTGGAAGATTGGTTTGAGAATAGATTCTCCCCCAACTCTATATAAACCCTTGAGAATTGGCTTGTGCTAACCCTAGAACGTCCAGAGAGTTTTCCCTTCTCCTTCCCACGTTCACCCATCTCCTTGGAGGCTTGTTCTTGTGGGAGTTTGCGAGAGCTTGGAGCGGGAGCTTTGGAAGAAGCGGAAGAGACGAGAGGCACGTATAAAGGCGAAATCTTTGAAGGATTAAGTAGGATGGTTTTTCCCCTCTTCTCTCTTTTGATTATATATGCTTTTGACAAGTGTTTTGATTCAACACCTTAGTTATTGTTTGGATTCTTACGAGATGAATGAGTTATGTCCCTATTTCTATGCGTAGTGCATCATAAATCATATGTGCATTCATGTTTCACTTCTAGATGGGAATTTGCATCTAAAGTCTAATGCTTTATTAATTTTCCAAAGACTAAAGGTTCTGTTATTGATTGGTTGATGGTGTTCCACGTTGTGTTTGTGCCTTTGAGGTATGTCTTACATTAATTATCTTATTTGGGGTGTATTAATATTTACAAACTATGTTATCTATATAAGAACACAAGAAAGGAGTGAACTTTAGTAATTCTAGATAATTCTAGGTTCTGTAATTGGTCTAGGAGGGGAGTATATGGTCTGTTATTAATATATTATCATTTATAATGTGTTATTAAGGAAGATAATCAAGTTTAATTAAGATTCTTAATCTCGGCCAGAACTGTTTCTGTGCTGACAGTGGGTAGTAAATAATTCATAACTAATTCACATAAATTCGGAAAAATATAAAATCAGTGGGGTTAGAAACTAGACTTACGAGGATATTATCAGTAAAAATTTAAGAGATTAAGTCTTACTGTACAGAGCACAGTAGCCATCGGAAGAAGACTATTATGCAGGAGACAGTGAGCAGAATCTGAGAGAAAATACTAAGTATACAAATAACATCATGTAATATGATAAGATATTGATTAATATATTAATAACAGTAATCGAACTATATACTTATGGAATATCACAGTAAGAATTGGGTTAGATGTAATTCAATTATGAGGGATAATCCTTTGAATAAGTGATTCATAACTATCTATTTTAAAAGCGCTGATGTCGGTTTGATATTCTACTTGGAGTTCAAATCATCTAAGATTCTCTGATTTCTTATCTCTGATATTAGTATTATAAAACTCTAATGCGAATGAAGAATTCCTATCTAGGGTTGAGCATGAAAGGTATGTATTGATTGTATGTTACTCTTTGTGTGAGTTGTCTTATTATTCTATGCTACTCCAATGAGTGAGTTATGTGTTGACTAAAGACTTTGATGCTTCTATCCATACTCCTTGAGAGAGTCTATCATGGTAAGAGATACCTTATGATCTTAGAGTGTTGTGACCTCTATTCCTTTGAGATATTGCTCATATTGATTACATGATTATTTCTTCCACTGGAGACCTTGCGAGACTCTCCCTATGGTGGTTTCATAGTATGCTCAATTAAGCCATTGCTAGATCTTGCGAGGTCACTTATAATTATGAAATTGCAATTCCATACTGCCCGAAGGGAGGCACTATACGTACGTTAGATTGTGGACATTACGGAAGGTCCTCAGTCTCCGTCCATCGTGTCCGTAAGCACTGGTGGGGCCAGCATCCTAGACGCATGGCAGGGTTCCACAAGAGAACCCCTAGGGTGGTTCTGGTATGTCTAGTCACTTGCGAGCGACTGGTTCAGCGAGCAGAAATTGTAACTCCTTTCACTTTAGATGTCTGGAGCATTTGTTATGATTATTATTCTCTCCTTACTCATATGTGTAGTAGGAGCCTTATTGATGTTTTCTTTACTTGCGAGTTGGAATTGTTGATGACTAACCTGGCAGGTGTATAAACTTGGTTCAGTTTAGATGTTGTGAGATGTTCACCATCCCTTGTTATTCTTATTCTCTTCATACTGTGTGTTTTCATTCAGTGGGTTTTTACATCCTACTGAGTGTTTCTATGAAATACTCATGCATCCTCTGATGCAGGCGCAAACGTAAAGTGAGATCTGGAAGTGCAGTAGTTGAATGGCGGATTGCAGGCGCCGAGAAGAGATTAAAGACGATTTAGTTATTTGCTTTACTTCTTATTGATGTTTATGACATTTTTGGCAATTATGTGCCATAGACTATTAGGTTTATTTTATTTTATTTGACGTTCTTAAATGGATTATTATTATTAAGTAAATTCATTTCATAGTATTCATTGATGTCTATTATTGTATTACACTGATTGCAGGCATAATCGGTTACACGTCCTTTTGAGATAGTTGTAATCGGTTGGAAAATTGACTGTTCAGTCGTGTGCATGGGATTCTCTACCTCCATTTGTATCTCTTTGATTGGCTTCCACACTCCGATCGAGGTATGAGATTTTCGGGGCGTGACAGCATCATAGGGAAAACACATAATGGAAGAACAAGGATGGGGACTGGAATAAGATCTTCACTACACTAGACGACAATGAAGGCTGGCATAAGTGTTTTTGTTGGGCAGGTAGGGGAAATCACTCTAGGAGACGCCCATTCAAGGTCAGCTCTTGTTCATACTTTATAAAAAACTGCAAGCATGTAAGGAAGCTCTCAAAAGGTGGAATAGAGATTATTTTGGGGATGTTAATGCCAGATACAGAGCAGCAGTACTTGAACTTCAAACCCTACAAACTGCCTTACAAAACCAACCCTTTGATGATGTCTTGAGGAGGAGCGTCAATTCAGTGCGTCAAAAAGTATGTGAAGAGGATGGTATTAGAGAACTATTCTACCGGCAAAAATCAAGAATTAAATGGCTCTAGGAGGGTGACAGATGTTCCAAGTTCTTCCATGCCTCTGTTGCTTCTCACAGTGTTCGGAACACCATTCATGAGATAATTAATGATTTGGGCAATCGATTGGAATCCCCACATGAGATTGGAGCCAAGGCTGAGTTGTTTTACAAAAAGTTATTCACTCCTACCAAAAATACTTCTCAGGTTCCACTCCCTTTTTCTTGGTCTCTAAATCTGGATCAAGCAGCGTTCTTGTCCAGTGATGTAGGTGATGATGAGATCAAAGGGACAGTATTCCAGGCGCCGAATGAAAAAGCTCCAGATCCGAATGGATTTCAAAAAGAATTCTTTACTCACTTTTGGGATATCATCGGCCCGAACTTCCTATTGGCAGTGTGAGATTTCTTTAAGAGAGGGTACATGCGCATGGCCTTAAACCACACATTTCTAACTCTTATCCCAAAAAAGGTAGGTTCAAAGAGCTTTGAGGAATTCAGACCGATTGCCCTCTGCAACTTTATCTACAAAACCATCTCAAAAATTATGGCAAACAGGTTGGCTTTAGTGCTCCCTAAGCGATTAGCCTCAATCAGTTGGCCTTTGTAAAGGGGAGACTAATTGGTGAGAATATCTTGCTTGCCCATGAACTCGTCCGTAATATGCATCGGCAAGGGGGACAGAAAAGGCTGTGTGTAAAAGTTGACTTGAGGAAAGCTTACGATAAGGTGAGATGGGATTATATCTTCCATGTCTTGAAGTCTCTTGGCTTCGACAACAAATGGATTCACTGGACCCGACAGTGTATATGCACCCCCACTTTTAACGTCTTGATCAATGGGTCAAACTATGGGCACTTTTCTAGTGCAAGTGGCCTTCGCCAAGGCTGTCCGTTATCACCTCTCCTATTCTCTCCTATTCTTATTATGCATGGAAGGACTGTCATCCATGTTAAATCAGGCCTCAATGAACGACAATCTCAAGGCTCCAAATATTGACAGAGGTATTCCTATCTCGCACTTTCTTTTTGCTGGTTATGTTCTCTTGTTCTCTATGGAGGATGCACAATCAGCAGCGTACATTCGGGACATTCTTTCAAATTTCGCAGATATGTTGGGCCTCCTGGCAAACATTAGCAAGAGCTCCATCTTCTTCTCCGCAGGGTGCTAGCACAAGACAACTATTCTAGAAATGATTGGCTTCCAAGAAGGGTGCTTTTCAATCACTTACTTAGGTATGCCTCTTTCCTCAAAGCGTATATCCTATTCAGCATGCAAACCTCTCAACAGTTGGAAAACTGCACTCCTTTCATATGCTGGAAGGCTTCAATTGATCAAGTCAGTTTATTGGTGGATTGAATGTCTATTGGACATCTTACTTTAAACTGCCCAAAAAAGTTTGCCGCAAGGTGGAGAGTATCATGGCCATGTTCCTATGGAAAAGTTCTACCCAATCCAATGGGTTCCACAATATTTCCTGGCGAAAGCTTTGTCGTCCTCTAAAAGAAAGGGGTCTTGGGATTAGACACATCCAAGACATCAACAAAGCAAATCTTGCCAAGCTTTTTTGGAGATGTATTACCTGCACAGAATCTCTCTGGTGTTTATGGGTTCATGGGGTGTATCTTAGCACCAATTCCATCTGGTTGACTAGAGCTCGTGATTGTTCCTATGTCTGGCAATCTATCCCCCAATTGCAAACTTTCATGCATGAGAGATGTGTTATCAACATTGGAAATGGATGCACAATTCGGATGTGGTTGGACCCCTGGAGCGGCCCCTTATCTCTTGCCTGGAAATTTAAATCAATTGCAGAACTGTTTTGGAGTTGAGAGGTAACATATTTAAATCAATTGCAGATTATATTAAGTCTGGCAAACTCCAAAATAAATATATCCTCTCAAGAAGAGGTGATCTCGCCCAGAAGGAAATCCTAGAGAAATTGCCGGTGCTTACTGATTCGGAGGACTCCTATGGGTGGTTTAGTCAATCTGGTAAGTTTACTTTTAAGAGTGCCTGGGATGCAGTTAGAGTGAAATCCCAAAATGTACCTTGGTATGACCTCATATGGTTCAAACATCGGGTGAACCGATACTCCTTTTGTGCCTGGATGGCACTCACACTACAACAAAATTGGCTTTTAACGGTGGATTTCTTTTTGACAGAAATAAATCTGTTGATAATATCTATCATTGGTGACAGAAATAAATCTGTCGTAAAAAGAAATATAATAGCGACAGATTATTTCGGCGGATGTTTATCCGTCGGTATTAAAATTTTATTACGACGGATATTTACGGCGAAAAAATGTCCATCGGTATAAAGCCGTTTATTTCGACGGTTATTTCGGCAGTAAAAAATCTGTCGAAAAAAAATTATAACCCACCCCCTCACTCCCCGCTCTTCTCCCTTTCTTCCCTTCACTTCCGCTCCCGGCTGCCACCTTCTCCTAGGGTTTCCCTGCGAGCCCCTCGCCGTCCTTCCCTCCCGTTTCTACGGTTTCCTCCTCGCCTCGCCGGTCTCCCCGACGGCGGTTTTCGTACAGAATAATCTTGACGAGTTCTCCATCCGCCCGGACGAGGAGCCGTCGTTGGGGTCGGATGCTGCCTCTGTCTCTTCGTCAGCTGCTGCGATTGGGGTATGTGCTCTTTTCCAAGGCCTAAATTACTTAATGATTGTTCCCTTGCCAACAGTGAAGCTTGCTCAGTTTCACTCTGCTGATTACTTAGAGTTCTTACATCGAATAGTTCCTGATACTCAGAATTTGTTTACAAATGAATTAGCAAGATGTAGGTGCATGCAAAAAATTAAATATGTGTACATGTCTTAAGTTTCTATTTTCTTCAGAGTTCAGTCTCACTACTGCTGAGTGAAGGTCATCTCTTTAACTGTAACATTTAATCATAGAGGGAACCAAATTAACTTTTAAACTTAAGCATCTCTTTCATACCTAATTTTTCTGATGATGAAGCAATCAGTTTATTGATAAATAAAGGGAGTTTTCTGGTTTATGTTTGGAGGAAATTCTCATTTGAGTTGCAAGAAATGATTTAGTAGTTATCAGATATATTTTGCCATCTATTCTATTAAATTAGGAGACTGTAATTGTAAGGAGCTGACCGCTAATATCCAAGCTGAAGTTATCATCAGGACGAGAATGCCAAGGTCATGCCAACTTGTGACTTAAGAATTATTCTTCTCACAGATAATCTTGGCCAAGATTGTCCTGTATTTGTGAACCTTTTTGAATTCTGCCAAATTTATGTTGGTGGCACAATAGGTAACGTCAACTATGGTTATAAATATCTTTTGATTTTCATCTATCTCTAGAGTACCTTAAGGTAGAACATGGGCAAGACTTTCTGGATAATGGTAAGCGGATTTGCTCTTTATGTAGCTCAATACAAGCATTTCATGCACTGAGAGGAAATTGATTTTGGCAGGTGGGTCCATACGTTTGGCAGACTTACCAGGAGGTCTATGATACAGCCATCAAAATTGGGTCTGCCATTGGAAAATGTGGAGTGAATCAGGTAATATAATGTTCCCTAATCCCTACTGAATGCATTCTAGTACTGTTAATGACTATCATGAACTCTACCCCATTTTAATTGTCTAATTTTAGAAAAAATCCTATCCCATATTAATTGTCACAATTCATGTTATCCTTCTCATGCTGGTTAGTGGATGGAGTACAATGGTTAATAAGTTATGTTCCTTAATTATATATCACCTTTGTACAAATGAGGATGATTATTATGGGACAGGGATCGAAATATGATTGTAGCTAAGACCAGAATGTTTTTGGGTTGATAGGGAGGTCGCTGTGGCATCTTTGCATCAAACTGCCCCCAGTGAACCACAATGGAGGTGAGCTCTTTTCATGAACAGATTTGAACTCATTTGCTAAATTATAATTCGATAGACATTGAGACAACTGCAAAATGTGTTTATGTGCTACTCTCTAGAGTCTAGACAGCTCATATAGAATGCAGACAATTGGATGATTGATAAATAAATATTTTTTAAAGAAATGTGGTTGTGCATATGTTGCAGGTGCTAATGCCATAGAGTTTATTATCAACCATGCGGAAGTATCAATGGCATTTGTTAAGGAGAACAAACTTGACTATGTATGCAGACTTAATTTCAACAAATACAATCTCTACTATGTTCATTTTTCTTTTGCAATGTACGATAACTGATCAACTATGGAGTGAAGTATATGGATTAAGCATATGGACCAGAAACTGCACTTTGATTTCTGTCTACTAAGAAAACAGGAATTCTTATTAGAAATTAATGAACCATAGGAGTTGAAGAAATTGTATGAATAAAACATAGGTTTCTCTTCTTGATTATCATACATTCTGAGTCCAAATATAAGATTGAAAAGGTTCTTCTGCGTACAATTCACCCCATCCTCTCACGGTAGGAAAAAGATTAATGTTTCCTGTTTCAAGTTATCAATTAAGTTTAGGAATAGAAGTGGCTAGTTCAAGACTCCTTAATTCCAGTGAATCCATTAATCCACTAGCTACTCTTTTTTAACTTCCATTAAAATAGGTTTTGTTGGCTTATGTTTACATGCGTCTGATGCAGATGCTAAAATGCCTTCCCAAGTGTTCTCAACATCTGAAGAGTAAAGAATAACACCACCATGACTTTTTTCCCTTTAAATTTCATGTCTCTAATATGCACTGTCTAACTCTCCTCGCTTCAATCAGAAATTGTCAGTTTTGGAGAAGTCAGAAGTGAACAAGTAAAAGAAGCCGAACTAAATGGAGTATCTTGCTATTCACGGAAAGCATTTGCTTCAATGGTTAGACTCTGTCTTTCAACTTCATCTTACTTTTGCAACAACATTTTTCTAATTCAAACAGAAATTTAAGCTTGGAATGCTGCAATTTCTTGCGGTCGCAGGGAAGTTCCAGCTATAAACTTCCTTCCAGAGAGAAGGGAGATATCTGCTCAATAATGTATACAAGTGGGACTACTGGGGACCCAAAGGGTGTTCTTCTGGCAAATGGTGCTATCATGGCATAGATCTTGAGCATGGTACAATTGCTTCAAGGAACAGATAAAGTGGTAATGTTGCCTAATCAAATTCTTGGATCAAACTACTCCCTCCATCCCATTTTAATAGTCGAATTTAAATAAAAAATTGTCCCTTATTATTAATCCTATCTCATGTTATTTTTTTCATAGTAATGAGTGGATGGCATAAAAATGGTTAGTAAATGGAGGTTTATAAATTGGCGCTATGATATCATTTTTTTGCAAATGTGAACTAGTATCAGACGGGCCTAAGTGTTATGTCTAACTGCGCTTGGTCTTTAAGGTAGTAGTACCCCAATATTTGACTCAATTATAAAGACAATAATATTTACCTTGTCTTGCAGGTAACTGAAGAAGATGTGTACTTCTCCTTCCTCCCATTGGCACATGTGTTTGATCAGATAATTGAGAACTATTGCATCTATAAGGGTGCCTCCATTGGATTTTTTTGTGGGTTATTCCTTCTGTCTTCTTTTGTAGCCGCCTCTGTTGTTTCTTATCATGTAAGTCAAATGTGTTCTCAAGTTCTCTTATTGTGTTATGAATCCAGGACGTGCGGTTGTTGGTTGAAGATATACAAGCATTAAAGCCAACACTTTTTTGTGGGGCTCCTCGAGTATTTGATCGTATATACACAGGTTGGATTCATATGCTTATTAAGAGCTACCTCGTGTTAATTTATGCTCCAATGTTTTCTATTCCTATTTGTATTTGTGTTTGTACTTTAGGAATAAATGCTAAAATTTTATTTGGTGGAGCACTTGCTTATGTGTACAATGTGGTACTAATTATATGAATAATATACGAGGATATCTTTTGTATTTATGAATAATGCTTGTTATCTATATTTAGAATAGTAGCATCATAAAGCTGCTATTTTTTTTATTTTTTTGAAGTCTGTATCGACAGATAAAATCTGTCACAAATGAGCTACAACCGTCGCAATAGGTATTTGACGGAGCTTACACTCCGTCTTCAAAACTGTCGCTAAAAGTCTATGCCGGCGGCAGAAAACCGTCGCTAACGAACACTTGCGACATAACCAGATCGTTGAATAAACTGTCGGTAAAGATATTAGCGACAGATTGCCATTTTTCCGTCGAAATGTCATTAGCGGCGCCACTTATAACAACGGGGCGAGCGGCGAAAAAATCCGTCGCTATAAAGTTGTAGCGATAGATGAAGGACTTTTAACGACAGTTTTTGCCGTCGTTAAAGGCCAATTTTGTTGTAGTGTCAATGAAGGGCTACTCACCTTGGATAATCTGAAAAGAAGAGGGATCTCTTTGGTAAATAAGTGTGTTCTATGTAGAAAAAATGAAGAATCAATCAACCACATAATGTTTGAATGCATTTATGCTAAGGTGGTATGGCGTATATTCCTTCGTAAGTGCAATATTCATCATACAATTGGGGGGTGCTTTACGGAATTAGATTGGTTGACTCAGCTGATCAGAAACAACAATCATACAGGGTATATAATCCAAGCTGGCTTCATAAGCTTTATTACTATGATATGGGAGGAGAGGAACAGACGAATCTTTGAAGTTAAGAAGCTTGAGACTTTTATGTTGGTCCAAAACCTTATCCACAGGGTAAAGGAGATCCTTAACGCGTTCTATCTTAAGGATATTTGCCTCACCCACTGCCCCTTCTTGCACTCCTTTTGGGATGAGTGAAATCCATGATCTAAAAGACTGGTGGGAGTCCCTTCTTTTGTGTTCGCCCTACCTGGGTTCGATGGGATGTTCTTCGTTTTGTATTTTATTTCTAAGGGGGTTGTTTCGGCCCCTTGTCTTGAGTTGAGTTGAGGAGAGGTTGTACTCCCCTGGTTTTATTAATATATTTTTTCAATTATCCAAAAAAAAATCTTTTGACAGGCAATCCTGCTCTCAGGTAGGGCAAACCTGGTTCTGGTTTTGGGTATAGCTATGGTGTTTGCATCAACTCTCCTGTTGGTCACTTTAAGATTGATTATGCCATCAATGCTTTTCAAGAGAACACACTGGCAATGTCTCTTCATAAGAAAGTCCCTGTATTTTGTCTTCTAAATTGTGAATTTCATGCCAATCCTCAACTATTATAATTGCATCTCTTATCTCAATTTTTGTATAATTCTAGTGCTCAATATCTCTTGGTAACAGTAGTTAGTAAACGCTACCCACATTTATGCTATGAAAAGCTTCTGCACACACGCTAGTATGGATCCCTTGCAAGGAATTAATAACAAGAAATATTTATATCTTGAGTCTTCTTCACCTCTTTTTTCATCTTATAGAAGATTACTAGTTGTAAAGGGCTTAATTGTCCACAATCCTCTTCTAGTATAGACTGTATAGTTATGGATGCTTCAGCTATAGGGTGCGTTTGGAAGCTGAAAGAAAACATCTTTGCCTGAAAAATGTTTAGAAGCCAAAAATGCTGATAGTGGTCGGCGATGGTGATAGGATTTTCATTTATCACCTGTGGTTGTGTTTGGTTGGTGAAAAGATGAAAACTGGTGGTGAAAGGTGACAATTTGTCACCGTAGGCTCACCACCGCTGATGTAGACTCATGGCCACCCACTGCAAAATTTGTTACCACTGGGGAGAAGGGGGAGGTGACGGAGAGGGGTGTTGGAGCGGGTTTTCGACCTGTACGGCTCTGCCACCATCTCTACTCCGACAAACGCAAATCATACCTGATTTTTTTCAGGTTCTCAAATGCAAGTCACCTATGAGGAGTTAGATTGATGAGAAAAAGGCTAAAAATATGATTAATTTTAGATTGCAAAATGGGATGTCAACAATCAGGAAAAATCACCTTGATTATTTTCAAGTTAACATTTTTTTTCACCTTTCACTATCAGTATCCAAACGCACCCATAGTTGACGAGGTCAATTTTCATGACAAGTGAACAAGAGCTTTACCTGTATACCTCTAGGATTTTTGAAATGCATGGTCCTGTACAAACCTGATGCAAAAGCAAACTAGTTTTCATTGTTAAGGAAGATGGCTATATTAATGTTTCATGTGCAACCATCATGTCATGAAGCCAATCCACATATTTGGATAAGTGTATGATGAATATGATGATGTTGAATCTCCTTACCATTGTCCCCTCTTCAGAGGGTTGCGTCAAGAAGGGCATCTGATGTAAAAACTTGTCACTATATTTCTTTGTATGAATTTTGTACTATTTTGATTCCGATAAGAATCAAATGCAGTATATAATCCAGGCCGCCAACCCCAAATAGATGGGATAAGGCGTATGATGATGATGGACTTGTACAAACCTAATGTTTTAAACCCCATATTGGCCATCGACTCGAAATTCTTGTGGAGTAGGTACAACCAGGGTTTAACCTGAGTTGACCTGGTTGCTGACATCATCAATACAAAAAGATGGAAAAAAATCCCCCCTTTCCCAAAACTTTATATGATATAAAAATTTTGTATAGTCTAATATTCTTTGTGTAGCAATTTAATAAACAAACTAACCACATTACAAAAAATTATACTTTAAATAAAAAATAAATATTTTTTTGATACATAAAAATAAAAAAGAATATGTAGTATGAGATTTTACTAAGATCGATGTCGAAATAAAATGAAAAGATGTTGCAAAGAAAAAGAAAAATGAAGAAATTGTGTTGGAAATTGGTTTGGGTCATAGTTTTAAAAATCAAACCGGCCCGCCCAGTTCGACCTGGTTCCACTAGCCCGGTTAAACTAAGTCAATCGACTTGTCTCGAAAAACCTATCGATTCTGGTCAAACCGGGTTGAACCAGCTAAGCCGGTCTGGTTTTTAAAACCATAGTACAAGCTTGCATTATAATAGGAAAAATACCATATGTGCTAGGGCACATACGAATGGTGGGCATGGTTTTTAATGTATTGAAGGCTGCACAATTGAAAAATTGATATTGTGAGGGCAAAAGCATCCCACATACGCCACACACGTGCTCTGGTGCATACAAACATATCTCTTATCACAAATGGAAAGCACCTGAAAGTGTTTGGTAGTCGGGTCGGGTCCTATCTCGGATAAGGTTGGGTTTGGCTTTAAAATACCCAAGAATCAACCCTCCCCGAGATATACCATTTAAACTCTTAATTTTTTAATATATGTAAACTAAAATAACTTTATGTTTATTATTTTTTTTATTATAATTATATTAATTATTTTATTAAAATTTAAGTTTCTATAACAGGTTTTCGGGGGATTCTATCTCGGATAGGATAGGGTTTAAGAATCTCGTGACCTATGTCCGGTAGGGTCGGGGTGTCAATATCAGATGCAGCCCTACCGGAATGTTCTCTCCCTAGCATTACGTACATCAGTGTGAACAAGGTAATAACCATGGGCAGAGCTTTGACTATGCTTGGTAACTTCCTAAGAGAGTGGTGTAATTGATCTGAGCATGGTCATCACAAAGTGCTGTAGTTTTTTACCTCTTTCTTTTTTGAATGGTTCATGGTTCCTCTGCCCTCCTCTCACTCGGCGCCAACTCATTCTGGCTCCATCCTCCCCTCTCCTTTGTCCTCATCCTTTGCAACATAAGGTTTCAGGTTTTCCAGTGCATAGTACAGAGGGGCAGCGAGCCATGGTCATCAAGACTGACTTTGCCATTCTTTCGCCGATCTCAGATTTTTGCAATGCTTGTAGCACGCACTTTGATGTCTACATTGGGACAAGATGGAGCAAGAAAGGGTATCAACTACCAGTCTTGTATTAAAGTTCCAAACTTCCCTGCTTTTATGTCACATTCAATGTGGACTAGTTCTTTGTTATATTCAATGTTCAATGGAGAGGCAACGATGTGATTTACAGGATTCTTTATATCTTCCACAAATTTGTTATTTCAGTCATTTTTCCTTTGTTTCAAATTCCAGTAATCACATTTTCCTTGCGAGTTTGGACATTGGTTGAGGGATTCCACCAAGTGCCAAATGAATCTACTTATTTCTTTTATGAACTCCACCAAATGCCTTATGAATCCACTTTTTTCGATTTTACTTAGTCCTAATGTCAAATGGGAGTTTGGTGTCTGATATATTATTGGGTACAAAGTTGTACTATTGATTCAGCTTTTTCCTGCCCAGTGGCCATTGCAATCCAGGCAAAAGGCCAAAAAGAAAGATTCAAAAGCATTGAACGCTGTAGACTGTACAATGTTTTGGTGAGTGAAGTTTTCATTATCTTTTCTGCCAACCTTTTGGAATGTATCCTTTTTTTTTTTTGCAAACTCCTTTGTCATGCAATTAAAGCCTTCTGCGAAGTACTTGCCAGTTGCTACCAGCTACCTTCCCCTACCTCTCCTCCTCTTTATCTTCCCAACTCTCTGGATCTCTGTCTCTATCCAGAGAAACCAAGAGTTCCTCTGTAGGCTACAGTGGAGAGACTCATGGGTAACAAGAGCAATGAGGAGGAATGGAGTAGGCCCCATTTCTGCAAGATGATGAGGGGAGACTTCCATAGTTATCTGGTTAGTATATCTTGCTTTCATTTTTAATGTTTTGCATCTTCTTTGGGGTGTGGTTACTGCGATTGACACTGGTTACTATAGATGATTATAATACCCAGTTTAAACAGTTCCTTTTTCGGTGCTTTAAAGGCTTTTCTTTCCTTCTCCTGTAGTTCAAATATGAAATAGTAATTATGTGTGGTGTGCATGTTAGCATGTCTTTTTGTCTTTTGGCATTTTTATCATTGGCCTTAGAGTTGGTTTTAGCAACAAAACAATAGTGTAGGGCAAGTGAGTTATAGTAACAATCATAAAATTTTGGCAAAAAGGGAAGTACAAAGAAAATGTACGGAGAACGATCTTCTTTTTCTTCTAATACAAACAAAGAAAGAAGTAGGTGTGTAGAGGAATACCAATTTCATTGAACATTTTTTGAAAGCCAATTGAGCAAATGCAACAAAAATATTTAGGCAAATGTAGCATGGTGAAACATTGCTTCTCTCAGTTTAGTCACTTGTTTGTGCGCTTAAACAAACTACTGGAACAAAAATAATAGAAGAACATCTAACATTAAAAGACAGTTGCATGTATTTTTCTACAGCTTTTTTTGTGAGTTTCGGCGGATCACACAAGTCTTTTTTGCCCTTCTTTGTACCATTTTACGTCTTTCTATCAAGACACTAATTGATTAAATTGCAAAATAGAAGAAACTGATTACTTGGAAATTTCTCTGTTGATATTGAAATATGCATTAAATAGTTTCTAGTTGGTTAGTCATATATCAGTTTATGAAGAGAGAGTATACACAAATCTTATTGCTGGAGTATACTATTAATCTATTTATATGATCCTAATCCTCTGTGTATAATTGAACGTGAAGGAAATTCCATCAGATTTTGCGAAACATATTTCAAGGAGGCTACCTCAAATAGCCACCATAGTGGGTCCAATTGGAGGCATTTGGCTAGTTGAACTATGACGACCCCAAAATTAACAAAAAAAAATTCTTTTACTTGTTGTCCAAACCTAAGAAACCGGAATCGAATTGGACTCTGTTTAATGCTGGTTGGATAAACTTAATCGGAGTCATTGTAGATTCCTACTTGAAATAGAATTGATGAAGGTTCGTATGATGGGTCAATCTAGAGCAAGACTCCATTAGGTAGCATTGCCGAAGACACAGAAGCAATGCGATGCAATATGGATCATTGTTGATAGATTAACCAAGGTGGCACACTTTCTTCCTAGTAGATGGCAAAAAAGAGCCTGAGAGTTTAGCACACTTGTACACTGGGGAGATAGTGAGATTTCATGGCCCACTAACAGAGATAATAGATTTATTTCCTGCACCTGGAAGAGCATACAAGTGACCTTGGGAACTAAGTTAAATTTTAGTATTGTATTCCATCCACAAAGTGACGGCCAGTCGGAGCAGACTATTCGACCAGACTTTAGGGGACATGCTAAGGGCATGTGTGATTGATTTGAAAGAAAATTGGGATGATCATCTATCATTGATTGAGTTCACCTACAATAATAGTGATCACTCAAGCATAGGCATGACACCTTTTGAGGCACTCTATGGACGGTCATGCAGACCACGCACATACTGGGATGATGTAGGGGAATGGAAGGTGCTCAAATCTGAACTAGTGCAGTACTCTGCTGAGTAAGTAAAACAAATCAAGCAAAGACTTTTAATTGCACAGAGTCGACATAAGAGCTATGCCGATCGAAGATGTCGAGAATTGGAGTTTTAAGTGGGAGACCCTGTTTTCTTGAAGGTCTCACCCTCAAAAGGAGTTATGCAATTTGGCAAAAAGAGAAAGTTGAGCCTCATATTCGTAGGTCCATTTGAGATATTAGATAGAGTTGAACTAGTGGCTTATTGTTTGGCTTTGCCCCCACATCTTGCAGATGTACATAGCACATTTCGTGTTTCTATGTTAAGAAAGTGCTTTCCTAATCTATCACATGTACTTGATCACACGACAATGGAGCTAGAGGCCTTACCTTTGAAGTAAAGCCGACAAAAATATTGGATAAAAGGAGCAAGTAATGGGGAATACGACGATTTCCTAAAGTGAAGGTTTTATTGTAGAACCAATCCTCTAAAGAGATGACTAGGGAGACCGAAGCTGTTATGAGCAGTCATGTCCCGAGTTATTTCAATTCGAGGAGGAAATGCCTAATAGGGGGGATGATATGATGATCCAAAATTATTACAAAAAAAAGTCCTTTAATTGGCATTCAAAACTAAGAAACCAGAATCGAATTGGACTTTTTTTAGTGCTTGTTAGATAAGCTTAATAGGAGTCATTGTAGATTACTACTTGAAGTAGGACTGATAAAGGTTAGCATAATGGGTCAATCTATAGCAGGATTCCATCAGAACTGGGAGTCTTATCGGTTAGGAGTTCCTCGCGCTGGAGATAGACTTGCAGAGATAAGTTCGTAGGAAATTTTATAGTTCCACTTCGAGTAGGAATTGTAATGGAGAACGAGATTGATGGACGGTAGATAAAAAGCCCCTTGGGATAGGCTTCCTGATGGACACTGGAGATTTGACACGGAAGATGGTTGCTACCAAATAGACTCAATTCAAGTATGATTAGAGAGGGCGGCCCTAGTCCTAGCAGAAGTAGGACTCCTTGGGGGTGTTGCCTATAAAAGGAAAGTTGTCGTGCCCCTTCTCTCACTCTTTCTCTCGACTTCTCTCTCTCTCTCTCACGATCTCTCTCTTTTCTCTCTTCCCTCTCTTGTCTCTCTCTCCTTTCTGGCTGACTTCAAGAGGCAACGGAAGAAGAGCGTGGGCGGCAGAAGTGCACTGAAGCAAGAAGTTTTTCAATGTACGACCGAGGTAGAATGTTTTACGCAATTCCATTGTGTTTTTGCAGTGCCTAGATATTCTTTATTTGAAATCAATTACTAGCAGTATTCCTACTGATATTAAAGCAATTCACATTCATGCTTATGCTATTCAGAGCTTGCTTGAATTACATGTATTGTGGTTTTATTGAGATTGCAGTTATTGGATATTATCACCTATCTGATTTGTGTATTCTTTACATGCATTGTATTATGTTAAGAACCCTAATTTGCGTGTCTTTCCTTGTTGTTGTCATCTATAAAGTATGCAACCTTGCTGTCCGGTTTTAGTTGCTTTGATCCTTGAAGTTATTGGTTATCTATAAAAGTCATAATTTTGTTGTCCGTCTAGGGTTTAACCAAAGGTTGTCAATCGGCAGTGTATTGACCAAACCCTGTCCAGTCATGTGTCATCCCGGCCAACGCATAAGTGCTATATAATAACACCTTATCCAATTGTTGTTTAGGCTGAGGTAACATGACATTATTATTTAAATACTAATATAAAATTCAATCACAATTGTGTTACATATTTGCAGTCAACTTTTCCCAAAACCCTAACCGAGCCTTGACAATTGGCAGTGTTATCAACCAACATCAATATGATATGATTAACACTAAATTCATTAGTCCGAATATGCTGATGTGTCTTCAATTAGTTGTATATGCTCTATGGCATACTACTGTAACAAGATAACCTTACAAATTGTTGTCATATTCATTAATACCCTAGCTGATCCTTGTGTAACTCTATGCAATAATACATATGCAATCAATTAACCTGAGAGACACTATTATATATTAAAAATTATATTAGTCAAGAGTCTTTATGTGATTAAATGATATTTTGGCCTAGAAATCTATTGACTTTTTGACCTTTCTGCCTTTCAATTTACACTTTGAATACCCAATTTGAAATTTAAGTCCTACAACACTTTTAAAACCGTGATGAGTATCAATACATCGAGTCTTTTCTAGGGTTCTCATTTAATATAATTACATGTAAGTCATCATTATTTGATTTGGACGCTTTTGGTAGCTTTATTTGTATCATTATTAGTGAGAAATAAGAAAGTCTATTTCCTCAGGGATTGGCACAACATTCCTGCTCTTTGTGAGATTAAATTGCTTATTTGAGTCTCCATAGGGATTGACACAACATCTCTATTCTTTGCATTAATATTTGCTCATATGAGATTCCATAGGGACTGACACAACATTCATATACTTTGTGTTATAATTGCTTGATTGAATCTCCTCAGATATTGACACTTTGCATTATAATTGCTCGATTGAATCTCCTCAGATATTGACACAACATCTTTATTGGGAATCATAGTATGATCAATAAGCCATGACCGAAACATTATCCTTGCCAGGTTTCTGTATTTATCTTAGCAATTGGCACAACGTCCTTGCACTTTGGAGGCACCAACACGTGCTATTAGATTATTAGGCATCATAGAAGGCCTACACAGTCTTCGACTATTGTGTCCATGAACACCATCGGTGCCCACGCCCTAGAACTCATGACAAGGTTCTTATCGAGGTCCCCTAGAGGCGAATGGGTACATTGTCTGTATGACAGCCACATAAATCTGATAGCAGAAATTCATTCACTCATTGCATTATTGATGTATGGAGTCAGATTATTTTGTCTTGATGTTGGCAATTCCCGACAATCATGTTAAATTGTTTCTTTCTATTGATTTGTAACATATTTGCAGTCCAAGTTACAACTACTTCCATTGTTTACATTATCATTGATTATCTTGTTATATTCCATTGTGATTTTCATTATATTGGATATTTTTAGGAATACTCATGTATCCTGCGATGCAGGTTTAGTAGTTGATAGCACGTAAGGATCACAGAATAAAAGGTGGATCTTAGAGAAGGTGTTCGATGCGTAGACTTTAGATTTACAGTTCATTGTGAGAATATTGTAAAATAGCTTGGACCATTAAAAACATAACAAGTTATTATTTTATATCTCATTCTGATTTTTTTTATAAATGGCTTATCCTTTGAGTTTTGTTATTTTACACTTTTCACTGTATTGGTGTGAATGATGACATGTCAATGACGTGTCATACTACTACAATCCAAAGTTGAAAATTTAGGCCGTGACATGAACTGACCAAGATGACCATATTAGGAAGAAATAGCACCTGTTTTAGTTAGTGGCTGGTCCAAGTTTGTGAATGATCACTCCTTTCAGGAACACGATGTCTTAATTTTCCGTTACAATGATTCATGGAACTTCACAGTACTAATGTTCGATAAAACTGCCTGTGAGAAGGAATATTCTTGCACCCTCATTGTTGATCAAGGAGGAGGAAGAAAACAAGTTCAAGAGGAGAAAGCTCTTCAAATGGTAGTAGCATCTATCATACCAAACTGTTAGAACTCTAAGAACCAAACTATATTTCTGAATAATGAAGTCTGAATTACATAAGATGAGAATTGATCTTATATAGAGATCAGATTCCTAATACAAGAAAGACCTAAAACAGGAAATTATTTGTTAAACAAATAAACTAAAGTGGACTAAACTACCCTCTATAATATAATAAATAACACTAAGGACTTAACTAAATTACGAATAACTTTACTCTCTAACACCCTCCCTCAAACTCTAGATGTGTGAAACATCAAGAGTTTGCACGAAAGGGGATACAGCAGTGGACGACGGATGGAGGAAGTAGTGGACATAGGCGGCAAGGCAGATTCAAGAACAAATAGACGGGATCATGATATCTCTGCAAATTCAGTGGACATCTGTAGATGGAGTGGTGCAGATCCAGGAGTGGCAGACGGATTCAGATGCGGAGTGACAGATGAACAGTAGATGTGGAATGGCAGTCGGACGGCAGATGCGGAGTGGCAGTCAGACGACAGATGCAGGGCTGCAGTCGGATACAGATCCAGAGTGGCAGATGGAATCGTAGTGGAAAATGGATACAGAATGGTACAGACGGATTCAGAGTGACAGAAAACTGATAAAAAAGCCTTAGACGAATAGTGTCAAGGAACTTTGTGATGAACAGTACCTGTGATCTACAACTCTGCTACCATGTTAGGACATGATGTAGCAACGAACGGCAGATGCAAGGGAGAACAAGGTGGTAGCGGATCATGGTGGAAGTAGGCAGTGCCAAAGGATGCTGATTTCAGGATGAAGAAAATAGATTCAGATGGCCATGCAGATTTCAGAATCAGAGTGGCAGTAGACAGGCAGATTCATAGTGGTTTAGACGAATTTCAGATTCAGGCGGACTTCATATTCAGACGGATTTTAGATTCAGACCGACTTCAGATTCTGATGGATTCAAAGTGGCAGTGATAGCAGACAGACGGATTCAAAGTGGTTGAGGCGGAAACAAGCGTGGGTGGAAGCAACAAAACCGATGGTGGTGGGCAACAACAAAACCGAAGACAGAGACAACGAACCAGAGAACAGAAGATGTAAGCGGAAGCAAACAGTGGGATTGAGGCCTCCCCTTCCCCCCGATTTTTTTTTCTTCTTCTTCTTCATCCTCAGACATAACAGATGCAGAGATCAACCTAATGCTATAGTACTGCCGCTACACTTCTGGCTCGATAACATGATAGAAATAACCCTAACAAGGGTTTTTGCTGTGAACAGTGCGCGGCGAATAACACCAATGAATAGTATCGGTGAACAGTACCGCCGGAAAACAGGTTCGGGTTACAAACGGAGGATTGAAACCTAGGCTCTTGATACCATGTTAGAACTCTAAGAACCAAACTATATTTCTGAATAATGAAGTCTGAATTACATAAGATGAGAATCGATCTTATATAGAGATCAGATTCCTAATACAAGAAAGACCTAAAACAGGAAATTATTTGATAAACAAATAAACCAAAGTGGACTAAACTACCCTTTATAATATAATAAATAACGCTAAGGACTTAACTAAATTACGAATAACTTTACTCTCTAACACAAACAACCCATGGGGATATTAAGGGTGCGTTTGGAAGCAGAAAATAAAATAGGGTGAAAATTTTCAAGGCTAATAATTGACGTATGTTTGGAAGTTGAAAAAAGACATGGGTGACAGGTGACAACTTTCACTCTGTTCTCAACTGATTTCTGTTTGGGAGCATGAAAATTTATCAGACTGCTTTACGTTTGGGAAGCACTGTGAGAAACACCCTGTCAGGGCATAAATGTACCGAAAATATCCCTTGCTAATATTTCGATTGCCAACACATATCCCCAAAATATGAGGTAGGGCGGCCAGTTCTCCTACTCCCCCCCCCGACTGGCTGGTCGAATGAGCCCTATATTTTACGGTGACCCGACCTTTCCATTCGCTTCACCTCTAACATCGATTACGCGAGGGAGAATCACATCTTGTAGTCATTTACAAGATTGGCATACTGCAGTACGCGGCTCCTACCAGAGTATGAAATGTGTTCCGCTATCGTATTATCGGTTGCTCTATATAAGTGCTCGTCGTCTAATATATTCCATTGAGTAATTGGGAAGTCAAAGGCCTTGCTCATCGTGTAATCGATTACTCGTTATCCACATCATCGCGTGGGCATCTATCGTTCGTACAATTACTCGATTGTGTTTCTCATCGAGTATTCGATTGCACGATATAAGTGCTCATCGTCTATTCTAGTCCGCTCTTGAAAACCCTTCTCTATCGTGTAATCGGGATGTCGAAGTAGTTGCTCAACGTGTAATCGGTTACTCGTTGTCCACCCCACCGCGTAGGCATCTATCGTGGTTTTGATAACTTGAATTTGGTGATCATCGAATAATCGATTACTCATTATTGGATGTTTTCTATTATTAGCTTTCGCGATCGCCACGTCAAACGGATCATTATGTCTGAGTGCCGTGTACCCTTCATCATGTCATTATGCATGGGTGCCGAGTAATTCAACGCACGTGTCAGAGTGCATGCCGGACACGTCACCCCCGACGCCTACAATGTCAAAATGCTCTCGCCCTTCCTCCCAATTATTAATACCTATTTCCGGAGCTTCAACACCATTGCGCAACTGCGACTACTCAGTTAGGTTTTTGTGATTCCACTTTCCGGTGGCAGCGGGGTTCCATATTGCCAGCGGTGGAATCAGGCCTCCAATCGATTTAAAGGCGGTCGATCTGCAGGGTATCCCTCGGCAGGGTGTCGGGTTATCGTCGAGCTGACCATTTTTCCAAAGACACCTCCACCCACCGGTAAGATTTAAAAAGCAAACATTTTTTTGTTTGGAAGCTGCTACATTTTTGTTATATCGTTTGATTTCGTGTGTCTGATTGCACGATTGCACTAGCATATCGTGTCACTGGATCCCAATGCTATTAATATTGTAACCTGATTTCAAATCCTAATGGATGCGTTACAGAGTAGATGAACCCACCGCCACTTCCCACCCAAGAGAAGAGATCTTCCTAGACCCCGAGGAAGTATAACGCGAGGCCAAGCCTTCGAACCCAGTGTACACCCGGCGCTCTCACCAAGTCTCTACAAGTTGCAGAGCGTTACCCACACTGCATGGACCTATTGAAAGAGACGGCTTTTCATTTGTTATTTGAAGGCCGTCATGTAGTTGTGGCTAGAAATTTTTTTGATGTTTTGTTGGGATGAACGTCTGATGGTGTTCAACATCAAAGGTAGAAGGTTATCCTTCACTGAGCAGGATGTTGTCCTCATCACTGGGTTGCGGGCCTTTGGTGAGATTGTTAATTGTAAATCTCCTTACGGTAAACTTCTAGCCCCAGAAGGCTCATTCTACCGTAAGTTCTTCTCCACACGGAGACCGGATAGGCAATCCATTGAAGAACTACTTGATAATTGTCTGCGGGGGTAGCAGATCTTTCAGATGATGACATGGTTCGTAATATTGTCCTCCACATGTTTTCAACCACGCTCTTCACACAATCGTCAAGATCAGTCCCTACTAAGCTACGCGACTATCTGGACGACCTCTCCCAACTGTCCAAGTATAATTGGCCGGGCGCCATAGATAAAATGCTTGTCTCAAAAATGTCACATTCATCTAGATGTTTGCACTCTAGATCTTCCAAAGAGACGAGTAGTGGCAGGACTCTGGCAGGAGCCGCGTATGTATTACAGGTGAGTCCTTATATTCAGCCAATAGTGTAATTAATTACTCGATTCATGTAGATATCGTCACATTGAGTACTTGATGGCAGTGGATATCGTCCCCTCGATTACGATTACTCGATATGCATCTCTACTGTGTAATCGATTACTCGATGCTTGTGTATCACGATATGGGACCATATGCATCTCTACCTTGTAAGTGATTACTCGATGCCGTGTAATCGATTACTCGATTGTTATGGATATCGTGTAGTCAATTACGCAGTAGGATCCTCTATCGTGTAGTCAATTACGCGGTAGTCTTGCCTATCACGTAATCGATGACTCGGTATCATTGTATATATCCAATAGTGGCTAATGGTACATGTTCTCCTTCTGTAGATATGGTTCTTCGAGCACACCAATCTATTTCACTCCACTATGGGTCCATGTAGTCCAAGAGTGAGAAGGTGGCCAGAAGCTGGGGTGCTGGTGGATGAAGCAAATAAAGGAATCCAATTCCATCACCGATTTTGACTGTATTACCTTCACCTATTTGAGACGTTGGATGTTCAAACCAACATCGTTGATGTCATATCCCCATTATCGGAAGAGTCATCTCTCATCCCCTCCAACAACCTTAACCTCTGTCGTCACCGAGGTCGACACAATCGTCAACTGTCCACCATCATGTCACTTCCATGCAGGGTGTTCTTGAGGGGATTAATTCCCTCCTTAATGTCGCCCTCGAACAGAGCGACATGATGGAAAGTCGAGGGTTCAGAGTCCCTCAGATAATTGAGGGTATTCAAAAAATGAAGGAGTGGAATCGCTCAGTCAGAATCCTAGTTGACAAACTGGGAGTTGACGTACCAGAAGCTCCTCATCAACCACCCCAGAAGGTTCATACACCTGGCCGTGTCGGCCCGTACGCGGTGAGTTGAGTCAGATGCCATCAACAACAACTACGCACCCAGAACATGTTCGCCAGTCCCCCTGTGCGATGCCGGCAGAGAGGCCCCAAATCGACCAGCCGGATGTGTCACCCCGGGCTGAAGCAGAGCGGCCTCCAACAAAATCGCCTATATCTCCGGCCATTCCTACCCGGCACAAGGTGCCTGCCCACAAGACAACAAAAGCCGGTAATTTCCCTATCACCCGCCCGATATAATTCACCATATATATGCCAATCGAGTCATCGATTATTCGATAGATGTCTCCATCATTTAATTGATGACACGATAGCTCTGTAAATCATGTAATCGATTGTACGATATATGTGCCCTTCGTGTATTCGATTGCACGATAGCTACTCTATCGTAGTTGCACGTTATACATTCCTCTAAATGGGAATCCACATGTCCGTCATTGCCTTTTTCATCTTTTAAGCATCTAGGGCACAGATGACTCGCGCCGAGGCAGCGCCACCGTCAGTTATTCCAAAGTTTATGAGCAGGAATGCTCAACTTGTACATAGCTTCCGCCAAAAGTTACACGATGAGGTTTAAGATGAACCTGCCCCCACTTCTGCCTTCCCAGCTGGTCCTCCCGTGCCGAAAAGAAAACGAAGGCGATTAGTTAAGGCCTTCCCGGATCGACCGACCCCTCGAGCAGCGGTGCGACTGATCGTTTAAAATTAAAACCCTTGCAAGTGCACAAGGCAATTGTACTACGACGAGTATTAATAAGGGTTGTCGAACCTCAGGGACGGTGAATACTTTACCAAATTCAAGAGAAGAAAGTTGCAGTTTTTTTGGTTTAATCTAAATATAACTATGAACTTTAACTACTAAGCTGAGTTTTAATCAATGTGGAGAAGACCAAGACTTCGAATCCACCACAATAACTAGTGTATCGTCTCTCTCTCTCTCTTTTGAATAAAGATTTCCAATTGGCTAGCATATTCCTCTCGGACATACACTTGTCAACTCAAAATATAGTGCTCTCCTCTCGGATGTAACACATAAAACAATTAAAACATGGAATTATGATCTATCTCTCTCGAGTATAAACCAATGAAATTTTATTGACATATAACACCTCAGTCTACTCACGTTCCTCTCGGATACTCAAGTATTCTTCGGATTGAAACTCACAAGAATTCACTCTTGTCTCTCTCAAGTACAAAGAACAAATCTTTATTGAATTAACGGTGATTACACAATAAAATCCATACACCAACTAGAGTAAAAACATAAGATGAGAGAAAAGAAACTACACAACCAGATTATTGGGCTTCATCTACGCTTTGGAAAGGTGTTTAGCCTCGCATTGGAAGAGAAATCACCATCGTGTTCTTCATCTCCTTCTCTCCTTTGCTCTAGCCTCCAATTTAGCTCAAGATTCTCCAAGGGTTGAATATGTGGTGCCCAAAACATTCTCCCATAAAGCCTATTTATAAGAGTGAAGAGAAACTACGAAGTCTCCTTCCAAATCCAAGTCGAAATAGGTCTTATTTCAGTTTTCCGCAGACGGCGATCGATCGCTCCGTATTGATGATCATTCGCTGAACGATCGATCACAATTCCTTCGTTATTTTCCTCCGATCGATTGCTTTGCCGATCGACACCGTATGATACCGATCGATCGTAGTTACTGTCTTCGAAGATTAAAAAATTCCAGTAGATACGATCGATCGTTTTGAGTCCGATCGATCGTTTCCTTTAATACGTTGCTTTTACGGCTCTGGCGATCGATCGCATTGATAGCCGATCGATCGTAGTTACTGTTCATAAACTTCAAATGGCTATAACTTTCTGTCCCGAACTCCGAATTGGGCGTGGTTGGTGGCATTGGAAATCTGACTTCTTGAACTTTAACATGAATTTTGAATCAGTCCAATCTGATATTTATGCACGAAGTTATGATGATTTAACTATTCGAGTTACTTTTCTCCTCATTTCTGTGTATTACTCTTATTTTCTACAAAAACCAAAAACTATATTAAAGTAGTAGAAATTCTAATCAAACACCAGCATAAACATAAGTTTAGGAGATAATATAATGCATATTTCATGTGTAGATCAACGACCTGATGAGACCCTGCCGTCTGAAGAGAAGGGTGACGATATGCACCTTGGCTGAAAAGGAAAGGAGCATGTAATGGATGCTGAAATAGCAGAAGATCGTCAGACAACAGCCATACCCACCGACTACGTGGGAACTAAGATATGCTTCGAAATGGATGTGTTGTCGCCCAAAGATCGAACAATGATTATGCACTGGATGAGGCACCCTTGGCAGAAGTATCCACTAGATACATTATACGATACAGACTACTTAAGTTTGCTGCGGACTGAGGAAATAAACTGCACAGTACATGCACATGATGCTAATTTATTCGATGGTATTTCACTGATTGGAATACTCTATGGTTGTTTTAATCAAATACATGCAGGTCATTGATGTGTTCTTTTAACTGCTCCGGAAGAGGCAACAGATGAACAGGGATGTATTGATGTATCCATACTGCTTCTTTGGAGGAATCATGGCCACTAAATATATTGAACTCGTAAGTGTGTGACCTCTTCTTTTTTTTACATGATGCTATCAGCAATCATCTAATATATATATACTTCTCATCTCATATTTCATTCTTATGTAGGAGTTCAGGCCCGCCGCTGATAATAAACAGCTTATAGATAAGTTGGTAAATAGCCTGTTGAAGGGAATTGATAGAAAAATGACGTATGCCTTCTTCCCAATTCACATAAATACCCATTACTGCTTGCTGATTCTACACTTCCCCACCCTACGATGGCACTTCTACAATCCTCTTAGCGGCCATCCAGCGACGCATCCACACCATAAGAAGGCTGCCGATCGTGTAGTTGCATGCCTGGGTAAGATCCTAGCAAACCAATTCAAGATGAAGGGAGCTGCCGGCTGGTTTATGTCCCAAATAAGGGATGCACCCTTCCAACGTAATTCCGAAGACTCCGGAATATACGTAATGATGTACATAGCACATTTGGCTTCGGGGGTCGTCAAACCAGTTTTTGATCAGACGGCCATAACAATGCTCTATCGGCCGATGATCACGACAGTCCTGTTAAGGGGAAGTATGGAGAGGGAATTTGATGACGTAGCAGCATAAGGGTTACAGGACATCGCATTGGCCGCTAAAAGATCGTAGTGTACTAGAAAAAACGAAACTGCTGTACATAATGATATTACAATATTCCTTTGGATATGATCATTACTTTACATATAGTCATTGACGTGTACCTAATGAGAGATTCATGTACATAATGATAGTTTGATTTATTAATACTTGCCCTTACATGATTTGCAATTCCTTCACCTATATTGACCAATCTATGACTTGACACAAGAGCTTATCGTGAATATGATTGCTCGATATGCATGGCAAGGACCACTATCGTGCCTGAGATGACTCGACTGCAGAGCTTAGCGTTACCACAATTGCTCGACTTGCATGGGCAGGATCACTTCGTGCCATCGATGAGTCGACTGATGTGGTTATCGTGACCTCGATTGCTCGATATGCATGGGAAGGAGTAGTAAATGGCACACATTTACCGTCGACGACGCGGCTGACTCGCTGGTGGATCAAGGGGGATATCAAGGGAGTTCCCGATCTCATCCCGGATTCGATCTCACAGCTGAACCATTACTCCATCATCTAGCCCCGATCATTCCCCGGCATGACTACTAGATGGATGATTGTCATTAGATGGTTCTTCGATCACTCGGAAAGCTTCATCTGTTTCGTACGTGGGCAGCAACCAATCTCTTATGTCAGAATCAATGGCACTATTGTGTTGCTCGTGAATAAAGTTGTGCAACGTGGCACAAGCATACACAAACTTTGCTTGCATCTCAATTAGATAAGGGGGCATGTTTTCCATAATGTGCCAACGTTTTTTGAATGCCCCAAATGCACGCTCAATTATATTCCGGAGAGACGCATGTACGTAGTTGTACATCTCATGCCTTCCAGTTGGCCATCATTGTTGGAAAGAAGCAACATAATACCTGTGACCTTGCCCCTTGTAAGGACCGAGGAAACCAGCTTGTTCGCATATCCTGCGTCAACCGCGTAATACTTGCCCGATGGTGGTTGTGGGAAAGCAGAATTTCCGTCTTCTAATACTGAGTCGAGAATTCGCTGATCATGGGCGGACCCCTCCCACCCTGTGACGACATAAGTGAAATGCATGCTGAAATCACACAAACACATGACATTTTGTGTAGTGACCTTTTGTTTACCCCTATATGCGTTTGACACATCCGACTTCACCTTCGCCATGACATGCGTGCCATCTATTGCCCCAAGGCAATCTTTGAAATATGGATAAAATTTTCTATTATTCCGAATGTAAGATGGCATGTACTCGAGTGGAACCATGGTGGAGATTCTAGCATAGAACCATTGCTCTAATGTGGTGAACACCTTATACACATACCGATGTATGGTCTCTTCTGAGTGGGAAAATTCATGCCCCAACTTACGAATAGATGTACCGTGACCCATGAGCTGACAAAATATCATGAGTTGTTCTTCAACAGATGCGCCTCGACTATCTTCCAGACCGGATGCTCTAGCATGTCTACATAATTCAACTAACGTCTGTTTGTTCATACGACAGACGTCCCTGCACATTCGATCATTTGTAACAGTATATAACATGTCACGTACCAACTCCTCTCCCCTGTGGCAATGTGGGTGAACAACATTACGAGTGGAGGATTTGATAAATATTCCATAGCAATTGCACACTGATTAACTATTGCAGCATCCTCATTGTCGTCGCCAAAATACTTCCACCTCTACAAAGTGAGAATAATAAAATGAACATACTGCTGATTGACTAATAATAAATGTTAATACTGCTGAAATGAACATAAATGCTTTGCTTACCATAGGGTCCATGGGTTCCCTCCTCAGGAAGTATCAAAAGTTCCTCGTGTAATAAAATGTACGATGTCCTTCGGGTGTCTATCGGCAATGCGATTACACAATAGCCTCCATTACCGTGGTCGGCGGAGGAAAGGTAGAAGACATATAAGTAAGCAACGATGTGCACCTATAAGATGTATATATAAGCATTCCCGAACTCACATGCAAACAGTACGAGAAAAGGCAGATGAGCTGACATGAAGAAAATCATTCACCACACACTCATGTCCTTCATATAGGTCAGAGGAGTCACATGCATACAGTAGGATAAAGGACAATGATCACATGGAGAATAGTAGGCAGGACAAAAAAAATATTGCACCCCACACGAAGTCCACAAATGCATAAAGTGGATAATATCTTATACAACAGTCATAAAATCACAAGTTTCTTTAAATCAATAGTGAGGCACGCATCTAGATGGGCGGTGTCTTCCCATTCCACAGGTTCTTCAACCACTGCTCAGCAAAATATTCATCGTCTTCTAGGTGCAGCCACAGCTGTCTATTAGTCTCCGTCGAGAATAATGTTATTGTTAAACTGTACATTGGGTTAGAGGGGTCATATCCAGGGAGACGGCGTAGTAAACGAAAACATCTGTTGATTTCATCAGTCTGTGCTTGCTTCTCTGCGAGCTTCGCATTGGACAGCATACAATCGTGCTTCTCGGCAAGCGCATTTCTTGCCATCATAGCGTTAGACAGCGACTAGAAGCCGGTAGATATTTCAGAAGAGGAGTAAGTCTTCCTCTTCGAAGTCTTATGCTAGGCACCAGGGGTAGGAGGGGTAGGCCTGAGGGGATCACTACTGGCGTGTGGAGGCATCTGTAGGGGAGTTTGGGAAGCAGGAGAGTCGGCATTCGGAGGTTCCTACATGCCAGAACATGAATAATGTTATTATCACAAAGAATGTAAGACAACTACAAATACATATCGATGACACGATACAAGCGGATGATGGTATCATAGTATCGAGGATTCATGTTTGTGCACCTGAGATAGGTTTCAAGTAGGACGTACTGAGGGGCCATGGCCGATCGGGCTTGCTTGGATATCACTAGGAAGGAGGTTAGAGAATGAACGAGGATATGTGTTATCTCCCAAGTACTGATCAAATTCATTGGGATGCATCCTAGGGTGATCCTCATTGGTACCGTGTGAACTATCTGGTGGCAGCTGTGCACTGGGGGCACCGGATTTTTTGGCCGTCCATGATAAGCCTGACTTCCAGTAGCATGGTTGCCATCAAATATTATCGATAATAGACCCTGCATCTCTCTCGAGTATCCCCAAGACTTCAATCTCATGGCCTTCGGGTGTCTCTGCGGCAGAAGGAGATGAGAGTTAGATTGGCAAGGAAACATCCTGGGTTCGAGTTTCCAAGAAATTCAAAATTACGGTCTGGGAATAAAATGTCAGACGATATGCACATTCTAAAAATCTTCCAAAAATCAGGATTTCCGAAGGTATATGTTTGTGTTGCTTCGTTATACCCACAACCAGTATAATCTGACATCCACTTCCATGCATTGTAGAGGTGCCTAGTCTTATCATAGTGACTGCGTATTTTTTCTTCATTCACAATTATACCCTTCTTCGCCAACTCTTGGCTTACATAGTCGTAGCCTCCGGGTTGAAGACCCTTACCCTTACGAAATCCCGCCATAAGTGCTTCGGCATACGATCCGATAAATGCATAGTGCTCTTCCTTGTTCCACTCAACCTGTTTGACATACTTTGATTTCTTGGCTGGGCTTGCCATCTATACCACACAAGAAGAAGCATATGAGAAGAGAGATGTTGACGTAATCGAGTACTCGATTTATGTGTCTACCGTCTACCCGATAACTCTTTCTCGGGCCAGCTACGTCGTATAATCACGATACCACATGGAAATCGAGTAATCGGATAGGCGAAAGACACAGATCGAGTAATTGAGTACTCGATATATCCATGTACCGTGTACCCGATTACTCGATCGTCATACACCTCACGATAACCACATGGTAATCGATTAATCGAGTAATCGGGTACACGGTAGACACATATATCAAGTAATCGAGTAGTCGATTTATGTGTGTACCGTGAACCCGATAACTCGATCTCGAGCCATCTACATCGTATAATCACGATAACCACATGGAAATCGAGTAATCGGGTAGACGGAAGACACAGACCGAGTAATCGATTACTCGATATATCCATGTACCGTGTACCCGATTACGCGATCGTCATACACTCATGATAACCACTTGGCAATCGATTAATCGAGTAATCGGGTACACGATAGACACATATATCGCGTAATTGATTCCTCAATTACTCATTTTATGTGTGTACCGTGACCCCGATTACTCGATCTCGAGCCACGGATGACGATCGAGTTATCGGGTACACAGTACATGGATCTATCGATTACTCTATTACTTGAATATTCGATTCTCCCAGTGGCTTAACGGGAGACAGTCCGATCGGCTCGAAAAGAAGAAGTATTGATTAGTAAATAAGGAGATCATGTAAGAGGTGAAAACAGAAGAAAATAAAAACTATTAAAATTGGCTAAAAAGATGCAGATCAACCGAAAATCGTTAAACGAAGAGGCAGTATATATGCATTCAGCCGCATCATATATCAAATATGCATCCTTTATATATTTTTTAGAGCTTCAGTAATATCCAATGAGCTCACACATATGCTCATTCAGAGTACATGTTCTCGGAAAAATTACAGGGAGAAAGGCATACGGTAGCGACAGATTCAAATTCAAAATTCAAACAACCAGGGCTGTGTGCTTACCGGCACGTCAATGAAAAGGGACGGTCTTCGACGACGGTGTGGCAGCAGTAGTTGCAAGAGGGAGGGGAAAATGGTGACAATGGGGGGTGGGGGAGTCGCGTGAGAGACGGTCGGAGGAAGACAGTCGAGGACGGGAGTGATGGCGGCTGGGATGAGAGTGAGCGATGAAAGGAAGGAGAAAGGAAAAAAAACCTAAAAAACGAGAGGGAGGGGCAGCCTGTGATTTTTCGTCGAGGGAGAATCAGTCTTTCAGGGGTGAAAGGTGAAAATTTATCACCTTTCACTGTCAGGACCCACTATTCACCCTTTCTACTAAACAAACACAAATAAAAACCGTCACCAACCACATTTCATCTTTTCAGCTTACAAACACTTTTCACCCTGGAAGGTGAAAATTTTCACCTTTCAGGGCTGAAATATTGGTTTTTCAGCTTTCCAAACGCACCCTAAGTTTCATTTCATGGCAGGAATAGATTTTCAAAACGTTATATCTTCTTTTAAACTTTTGACAAGTTTCAAATTTGACTTCTCTGCCTAATTTCCTGCTGGCTAAGAAAGTGAGACCTGCTGTTTATTACCTGGTTTAATTGTACAATATGATGCTAATTGTTTTTGTTGTTTCATTAATTTGCTTCAGGCTGGCACAAGCCTATGACACCACCAACAATGGGCTTGCAAATCAAGGAGCAAGCTGCAAGTTCACTCCTTAACAGTTAACATTGCACATATTTTCTTTGATAATTTTTCTACACTTAACTTTTTGTAAAGGCACATACTACTTCTCACACATTCTTAGTGAATAAGAAAAATGAAAATGTATATTGTTGTCACAGGGTTGCTTGGATTATTGTACTAATTGTTCTTTTTGTAACCTTTATTTGGTTCAGGTCAATGCAAGCCAACATCTATAACAAAAGTTAGTCTGCAAAACAAAAAGGAACATGACCCACTATCTGAAAACATTGATACTCATGGCACAGTACATGTACCTGCAAGGAAACCCGAAGTTCAAAAAGGGAGAGTAGATGCCAAAGTAACCTAAGCTTTACAACTAAAGATGCTCCTAAGTTCTCACCGGCATACCATTTCTAATTTTATCTTTCCTCGTTATCCCATCCAAGTTAGCATCCTCCTTTGGCTACATTTAGTTTACCTATGAATTTTCTTAGGTGCCCCACACTCTGCTTCATAGGTAGCTAATAAGCTACATAATTTGTATCAAAGCGCATACCTTGTAAGTCTAGCTAATAAGCTGAAAGAAGGAGACTAATGCTTATTTGAGCTTGTGGGCAGGTCGAAGTTAAAGATGCATATATTTCGTTCTTAGCAATGAGATGTCATGTTAATGTCGGGGAGAAATTATATGTAACAGTATTTGGATTTCTCCAGTACACCAATTCAGTTCTGTTAGGATGGGAAACTGAAAGTGCTCCTTAAGTGTATCAGAGCTATTGTTGATTCTGAAATTGGAATGTCTGATTCTGTTTGTTTGGTTAATTAACCTGCTGTGATACAATGTCAGTAATCGAATACAATGTACATCAAGCCCAAATAGACAGATTCATACAGACAGATTATCCAACGATTTCAACTATAGTAAGACTACTATTTATCTGGCAGTGGCTAGATACAAGCAATTCATGCTTATATGACAAATTCGAAAACCATTTTAACAAGAACAGTAGCACTATTCCAGTTGAGTGCACTTAGTGTCACTCAGTAATTGTTGTTGATGGTCCTGGTTGGCTTGTTATTTTAAAGTGCTACTCGCTCATATTTTGCCATTTCCTTGCAAAATGATTCATTACTCATTATTAATCTCCTACATGGCACATCCATAATCTTATGATCTTAGTGCTACTTAGCACTTCTAATCGAGTCTACGTTACTCACTGGACAAATTATTCAGTGGAGCGCATTGACTGTTTTACAGATTTTAATGCATCTAGATGTTATTCTACCACTAGTGTATGTGTCAAAAACTGAATGGACCTCACCACAGGCAACAGGTAGAACCGTTCCACTGGATTATTTCTCCACTTATATAGAGATGATGGCAATGGTGGCTAACGATTTCTTACAACATCACTCATAAGTATGTTTCTATTCATACTCTTATTCGACTAATGGCCTGTTCGATGCACCTGAGAGCTCAATTGAGAAAGCCATGCCTAATCCGAATGCAATTGGTAAAATTTTTCTGCCTTGGGCACTTAGATGCGTCACAGTCTATCATACTTTTGTTAAACATGTGTTGTAGATGGTTTCCTTGTTCTCCTTTATTACCTTATCTCATATGTTGTGTGAGGTTAACCGGGTAACTGATCGTATCCTGGTGTGGTAACAGGGGGAATCAGCGGAGTGGTGTGGTATGGGCCCTCCCTTCCTCAAGGACCTTATTATCGAGGATAAGGAGGTGGTCTTTATTTTGCGTAGTTCTTAATTATGCTTAATATTAAATAGGGCTATTTAGACCCCATTAAACTCCTATATCCCCCATAACCCCTCCCTCTATCTATTTATATCGAGTTTTTTCCATATTACCTGACGCCACTTCCCTGTTTTCCATATTACCTAGTTTTTTTTAGTGAAATCTCATATAGCCTGGAATGGACTACCAAAAATGCCCTTATTTGCCATATAAACACACGACCCCTTCAGTTCGCTCATAACAAGCGTCCCCCACGGCTCCCTGCGGCGATTTTTCGGTGGCAATTTTCTGGTGGCTCCGTAAGGCTCCTTGCAATGATTTTCTGGAGAATCGGACTGTCAAAAGCCCCCCCACGGCTCCATGTGGTTCCCAGCAACCCGTGTAATGAGCGATTTCGAGCGATTACACGCTAGTGAGTGATTTCCGGCTAGGGTTTCAGCGGGTAGAAAGCAAAAGAGTAAGTTTCGGCTGGCCAGTGGAAAACGTGCTTGTGTCACCGGAAAGCGAAGGCAAAAATCAGCGTGAAGAGTTTCCCGAGCATCGACGCCTCATCGGAAGTGAAATACACCCGGAGAATAATATAAAATCACTGATAAGGTACAATCCATACTAATTTTTCTCTAAGAAGCTCCAACTTTTTTCTTTTTGTATTTGGATTAGGTAGTGCAAGTGCATACACGATTTTTTCCCAGGTCGTGTATGCATGTACACGACTGTATCCTAGGGCATGTGTGCACATATACGATGTTACTGTAGTGTTTCTACATGAAAACACGCCTTTCTACTAGCGTATGTATATGTACACGCTATAATATTTACTCGTGTATGTGCATACACGACCTTAGTGTCTTCGTGTTTGTGTGTACACGATATGATATAAAATCGTGTATGCGCATACACGACTTTACTATTTTTGTGTTCACGATATAATATAAAATCGTGTGTGCGCATACACGACTTTATTGTCTTCTTATTTTTGTGTACACACCATGTTTCATTTTTTTTACCTATCTTCATTGCAGATTGATACACCAAGAGATGACTTAAATGACTAAATACCAAGGGATGAGGAGGAGGATCAAGAATTTATAGTTGTGCCACGAGAGCAAAAGAAGAGGGCGAGGAAGAGGAAGGCTCCCTTAGAGACCCCCTAAAGAGAACTTATAAAGCGTGATAGGTTGTTTGGATGCATTATGAGCCCGGAGTGCTGAAAAAGTGTGTAGCCCTACTATAGCGTCACCAAAGATGCGCTAAACTAATTCAGGAAGTGGGATTTCCTGTCATTTTCGAAGCTCAGGGGGTCATAGTTTCTAGGAAGCTCCTTGACAATTTGGTGAGGTATTGGGATGAATCAGCCACGGTCTTCAACATAAAGGGGAGGTCGCTCAATTTCACATAGCAAAAAGTTGTTCTTATCACTGGATTGCCCGCACATAGCGAAAAAATTGAGATCGTTCCCACTAAGGGTATCCGACCCCAAGGGGAATTCTTTAGGAAGTACTTCTCTATGAGGAAAGCGGATAAGCCATACATAGAGGAAATGGTTGACAAGCTTAACGATGGAGCAATGGAGATGGCAGAGGATGACATGGCAAAAATAATCATCTGCCTCGTCTTCTCCGCAGTGTTGTTTCCACACACCACTAGAGCACTGCTGCCGAGTTTTTTTTCAATACATTGAAGACCTCTCAAGTTTGAGGTCCTACAATTGGCCCCAAGCAACCCATAAGATGCTGGTTTCTGGTATATCCCACATCAGCAGACAAGTAGGGGCAAGATGTGAAGGAGAGACAGAGCAGTGGTTGCCTAAACAGTGCCGCATATGTACCTCAGGTAAGCCATTAGACAAGTAGGGGCAAGATGTGTACGAAGACACGATACTGAATAGTCGTGTGCACGAACACATGACCCAATATGTAGTCGTGTACGAACATACACGACATATAATAGGTCATATGTTTGTGCACATGACAACTCAATATCATGTTAGCTTGTTATACACGAATTTTACTAATGTTTTGTTCTACTGACTATGCAGATTTATTTTTTTGAGCACACGACTATCTTTCATGTTGTAATGGGACCGATCAGTTCGAGAGTTAGAAGCTGGCTAGGATCAGGTGCCCTCATTACGAAAGTGAAGCAGGGTGCACATGTCAAGCACTGTATCACTGATTATTGGAATAGGCTATTTGAGCATGTACACGTCTAGGAAACAGTCGTCGACATCATTAGCCTACTGCGAGAGGAGGTAGTTTATCTACACAAGAAATATGCATTTTATTATCTCCTAAGCTTATGTTTATGCTAGTGTTTGATTAAAATTAGTGCTACTTTAATATAGTTTTTAGTTTTTGTAGAAAACAAGAGTAAAATGCAGAAATGAGGTGAAAAGTGACTTCAATAGTTAAATATTTATAACTTTGTGTGCATATCTCTTATTCGACTGATTCAAGCTTCATGTTAAAGATCAATAAGTCAGCTTTCCAACACCACCAACCGCGTACAATTCGGAGTTCGGAGCAGAAAGTTATAACCATTTAAAAATAAGGAGCAGTAGATGCGATTGACCGTAATACAGAACTTATTGCAGACCAATCGATCGGCATTTGTAGACAATTGATCGGACGGCTCCAAAACGATCGATCGTATCTACTCGAGTTTTTTTATTTCGCGCAACACAGTCAAAACGATCGATCGGTAGAAAAATGATCGATCGACGGACAAGATGAGATGATCGATCGGAGGAAATAACGAAGGAATTGACGATCGATCGGCTGGCGATCGAACGGCATGTATTGGCGATGGATCGGACGTATACGGAAAATACAATTTTGACCTATTTTGACTTTTATTTGGAAGGGAACTTCGTGGTTTCTCTTCAATCTTATAAATAGCCCTTAATAGAGAGTATTTTGGGCATTAGAAGGTAGATCAGAAAACCTATCTTGGAGGCTAGAGAGGAGAAGAAGAAGGAGTCTTGTGGAGGCGAAAGAAGAAGGATTCATGATGATGGATCTACATAATCAGGCTTTTCTTTTCCTTTTCTCTATGTCTAGCTAAACTTCTTTGTCAAGTCTAGATGAAGCCCTAGATGTGTATTGCTACTCTTGTTTGTTTAATTTAATATAGTTGATATGATTAATGATTAATGCTATTTAATGAGTTTCTTTTGAGTGCTTGACTATAGGTGATCTATACATGAAATATGCATTTTATTATCTCCTAAATTTATGTTTCTGCTAGTATTAGATTAGAATTTATGCTACTTTAATATAATTTTTGGTTTTTGTAGGAAACAAGAGTAAGAAGCTGAAATGGGGTGAAATACGAATCTAATGATTGAATATTCATAACTTTGACTGCATATCTCTGATGGGACTGATTTAAGCTTCATGTTAAAGTTCACAACGTCAGCTTTCCAACGCTACTGACTGTTCGCAATTCGGAGTTCTGAGCAAAAAGTTATGATCATTGGAAATATTGCATGCAAAAGATACACGATTAAAGAGAAGAACCGTCACGATGAGATTGGATGGATAAGATCGATGCAACGGATTTTTGTTTAATAAAAAAAAAAAAGAAATATTCCGTTCCGGTCCGGTTCAGTTAAAAGAAAAAGAAAAAAACCAGCCCGAGCCAAAGCTCGGGCCTTTCGTCCAGAAACAGAACAGAGGCGCTGCCGGAGAAGACCGGTGATCTATACATGAAATATGCATTTTATTATCTCTTAAACTTATGTTTCTGCTAGTGTTTGATTAGAATTTATGCTACTTTAATATAGTTTTTGGTTTTTGTAGGAAATAAGAGTAAAATGCAGAAATGGGGTGAAACGCGATTCTAATGATTGAATATTAATTACTTCGATTTCATATCTCTGATGGAACTGATTTAAGCTTCATGTTAAAGTACACGAAGTCAGGTTTCCAATGCCAATGACTGTTCGCAATTCGGAGTTCTGAGCAAAAAGTTATGAGCATTTGAAATATCGCACGCGAAAGAGCCACAATTAAAGAGAAGAACCGTCAAGATGAGATCCGATGAACGAGAGCAGTACAACGGGTTATAAAGAAGAAAAAGAAAAAAAAAAGAAATTGAATATGAACCGACCGGTTCAGTGGTCGATTCAGTAATAAAAGAAAAAAAACATTGAAGAACCGGCCCGAGCTCGATGGCTCGGGCGTTTCAGTCGAACAGAGCCAAGCTCTGTTTGAGCCGGCGACGAGGAAGACGACGGCGGAGCTGAAGACGCCGGCTGGGGTCTCTGCGGTTCTAGCCACGGCGATGATCGAAGGCGGCACGGCCACGGCGGTGACGGCAGAGGAGCCGGGCCTTCGTTCCAGAGCAAACGGTGCTCTGCTTTGATGAGGTGGGCTGAGCTCCGGTGGACTGACGAGGAAGACGACGACAGAGCTGAAGACGCCAGCAGGGACTGGGCACGATGGCGATGTCAATGATGGCAAGGCTGGGATCGATTGAGCAGATAACGACGACGGCACAATGGATTAGAAAAAAAATAGAGAGTCATGTTCGATTTGGGATTCTTTTTAAAAACAGATTTGTGCTTCGATTTCACGGCGGATTTGGGCTTATCTCGAAGAGAAATTGACGGGAAGAGGACTCTGATATTGAAGTCTATAAAAACCGAGAGAAGGTGAGGAAGCCAGAAGACTTTTTACAGAGAACGATAGAGCTTGCGGAGAACAGAGCTTTTTCACAGAGGATTTCGGCCGGAAAAGCCAAGCCTTTGGGTGCTGTTCAGGCCATATTCCGGCGAGGTTTCTACCGAAAGAAGACTGGGAGTTGACCGGAGGTGAGGAGGAGAGGATAAAGGCCGGATTTTGGACGAATTGTACAACTATTTCAACTACTACAGTAACACGGATTTTGGGAGAGACGATGAATAGTGCCGTGAACAGTATTTTGTGAACAGTACTGCGAATAGTGATTTTGTGAGCAGTGTTTCGATGAATCCGACGAATTAGGCTATTTCTTTCTCTTATTCCATGTCTGGCTAATTTTCTTATCAAGGCTAGATGACGCCCTAAATATTTATTATTTCTCTTAATTGTTTAATGATTTGGAGTTGATATGATTGTTCTTAATGCGATTTCATGTTTCATAATTCGATCTAGTGCTTGACCATAGACTGGTAAGATTATGACGGAAATTTGATATTGATATTTCCTGTGTCTAGATAATAACAGGTTTGTATTGATTCTATGCCCGACCAAAGGATAGAATTAATATATTATTCATAGTGAATGAACTTTTCGTGTCCGACCAAAGAACGTGTAGTGAATTCACTGGTAATTTGTGTGTCCGACCAAAGAACATGAATTACCATATCATATCATCTTGTGGACATACTAATTGAGAGTAGTAATTGCATGTTTAGTAGTGGATTCGACGCTTTGATATTCTTATTCATTTGATTTCTCAGTAAAATTTATTTCTTTAGTTAGTTAAAATCATAAAAATTCTATCTTTCATTAGAATTAAGTTAATCTTTCAAGTCCTTTGGGTTCGACCTCGTTACCACTAGTCTATACGTAGTCTCGTGCGATTGCGAGTAAATAGTAAAAAAATCAATCAATCAATTGGCGACGTTGCCGGGGACTTGGTAACGGTTTAATTTAATTCTAATTAGTTCAGATTTTTCTTGTAGGATTTTGATACTTGATTTTCTTGTCTTTGTAGGAGTCAATTTGGAGAGGCAGATAGTGACACTTGGAACGCGCCGACGTTGGAAAGGACACTCCTTCCCCTCGTTTGCAATCTATCAACCTTTCTTTTTAAGTAGATTTAGGTGTTTTTAATATTTTTCTTTTTATTTCTGTGAATGCATGCAGTGCTAGTTGTCAATAGCTAGGTTTGCTTGTTGTCGATATTTGGGACTCTTGATTGCTAGTCGTGGTTATCTAGGGTTGATTTGTGTTGTGGATGTGTGATAGTGTGGTTATGGTGTTGGTGATTATGTGGTGAAAGAAAAAAAAATGACTTCACTTTCCTATGGATTTAGCCATAATAACCCATACATGTACTTTAATGATTATTATTCCTCACACACACCTACTACCACTTCCTTTGAAGTGTCATTTCCTCCATGTCACTCATATCTTGATACTTATAACCATGGGTGGGAAAATCAATCTAACTTTGGGAGTAGCATATCTTCCCTACAATCCACGACCTCTTTTATTTTGGAACCATGTGCCATTTGCTTAAGCCCTACCCATACCCTAGTGGAGTGCCCTTCGGCCCATGAGTATCCGGAATTGGTGCGCGATCATGTACGTGCAGCCCAAGGTCTTCATAGGTGGGATGATCAATCTAATTTTTCTTGGCACACTCTCAACAATAGGGCAATGTTTGACCCAACCACTAATCCACCCTTACAAGGTATGACATGCCCTGCTCCACCACCACCACAGCCCCAACTCCAATATGCCCAACCCACATGGACCCCTGACTTTGAAGATAATGTCTTGTCAATGTTGGATAATATAACGGGAATCTATAGTAGTGCATGGGGTGATAGTAATGAAGTAAACACTTTACCTATCCAATCACAATACCCGATGGGCCAATTTGTTGAGGAGGGGATAAGTTTTTTCCCTAACCATGTTCAAAATGTTACAACCCTTCAGAGTGCACCTAAATTTGAAAATAAGGTTGGATGTAATCCTGGAAATGAGCAAGGAGGGGTGGAAATTAAAGAAGAAGTGAATGAGTCGTTAGAACCAATTTTTAAATCTTCTATTTCTGGGGAGTCACCGTCTACGATAATATTAACAGAACCTTCTGTTCCTGAAGAACCACTCATACAATGTCTAGACCAACCTTCCCCTTTGATTGTTGAACGTGACTTAGAGTGTTCTATCGATTACCCATTCAATCCATTATTTGAGAGTCCTCCCCACAATGTGTTACGAGAGGAGGCCACTAAGGCCAAATTGGATGATGTGGAAGAGGAGCCATTCATTTCGAAATTCTCTAATGACCTCTTTCAATGGCCAATGAAATTCTCTAATGAACGGGTTTTTGTTTAATAAAGAAAAAAAAAGAAAAGAAATATTCCGTTCCAGTCCGGTTCAGTTAAAAGAAAAAGAAAAAAAAAGAAAAAAACCAGCCCGAGCCAAAGCTCGGGCCTTTCGTCCAGAAACAGAACAGAGGCGCTGCCGGAGAAGACCGGCGAGGCTGGCGAAGACAGCGATGGGTCTCAACGGCGGCAACTTGGATGGCAGCGATCCTGACGGTGGAAGGCGAGGCTGGGCTAAGCTCCGGCGGCGAGACTCGACGAGCGGAAAAAAAAGAAACATAAAACAGAGCTCTGTTTGAAAGGACCGACGGCGAAGGGGCTAAGGTTCACCGGCGAGGATGGACTGGACGGCAGTGCTGACGACGACAGGAAAAAAAACAGAGCCGACTCCTATTCAAACTAGGAATTTGATTTCATCTTTGATTGGGACTCGGATTTGGGCTCGATTTGAGTCAATAAGGACTTGGAGGAGATCTATAAAAGAAGAACAGATCGGTGAAGAAGGAGGAGAGAGCTTGAGGTGAGAAAAAGCCGCGGGAAAAAGGAGCTTTAACAGAAAAAAACAGAGGAAAACAGGCCGGATTCCGGTACTGTTTCCACCGGAATCCGGCGTGGTTTCGCCGGAAGAGGAGAGGGAAGAAGAGAACAGGCGGCCGGAGGGGAGGAGGAGGAAGAAAGGAGCGATTTTGAGTGCTATTTGCGAACTGCTACAGTGTTCTGAATTTGCTACAGTGCACGGCTGCGCGACGAAGACGATGAATAGTGCCGTGAACAGTCAATTGCTACAGTGATTCTGCAACAATATTTTGGTGAATAGTGTAAAATGACTCCTTCAAATCAACAACGTTCTCCTTGTCCAATGGCTGGCTAAATCCTTGTCCATGGCATAGATGAAACCCGAGTAAATTGGTTGTATCGTTTTCTTTATCTTAATCTTAACTTTTACCTTGATTGGTGTATGAATCTTATTATAGAATCATTGTTAATTTATTGAGGTTTATTCTATGTGCTCGAGAGAGGTTAGAGTGAATTCTTGTGAGTTTCAATTCGAGGAATACTTGTGTGTCCGAGAGGAACTTAAGTAGACTAAGGTGTTATAAAGGAATAAGATTTCATTGGTTTATGCTCGAGAGAGATAGATCACAGTTCCATATTTTGAATTGCTTATGTGTTACGTCCGAGAGGAGAGCACTACATTTTGAATTGACAAGTATATGTCCGAGAGGAATATACTAGCCAATCAGGAATTTATTCAAAAGAGAGAGATGATAAGCTAGTTTATTGTGTGGTGGATTCGAAGCCTTGGCACTTCTCATATTAATTAAAATCCAATTTAAAGTAGTTAAATTTTATTGCTTTCTCTAGATTAAATTAAACTGAACTTTCTTTCAATTGAATTTGGTAAAATATTAGTCCGTCCCTGAGGTTCGACAACCCTTTAATACTCACTGTAATACAATTGCCTTGTGCACTTGCAAGGGTTTAATTTTAACGATCAATAGGCTTGATTGTTATGAATGAAATTAGATATTTTTAACTCCTGTGCCTAAGTAAAAGTAGGCTGGTGTTAATTCTATGCCCGACCAAGGATAGAATTAGCTACAATAATTCATAGTGGATGAACTCTCGTGTCTGACCAAGAACGTGAGTGAATTCATTATAATTTGTGTGTCTGACCATGAACACAAGTTACCATATCATATTGGCTTATGCGTAATAATAATCAAGAGTAGTAATTGCATGTCTAGTGGTGGATTCCTTGCCTTGATAATTATCATCATTGATTAATCTCAGCTTAGTCTAGTTAAAAATTATTGCTTTCATTAAAGTAAATAAAAACTACAAATTTTCTTTTGAATTTAGTAAAATATTAATCTGTCCCTGAGGATTCGACAACCCTTAATACTCACTGAAGTACACAATTACCTTGTGCACTTACAAGGGTTTAATTTTAAACGATCAGTAGTCCTCATTTCGTCTCCTTTAGTGGCGAGGCAGGAAATAAAGAGGACCCCCCCCTTTCATTAGAGTAAATAAAAACTACAACTTTTCTTTTGAATTTAGTAAAATATTAATCCGTCCCTGAGGATTCGACAACCCTTAATACTCGCTGAAGTACATAATTACCTTGTGCACTTGCAAGGGTTTAATTTTAAACGATCAGTAGTCCTCATTTCGTCTCCTTTAGTGGCCTCTCTTCCTCGACGACAGAAGACAAAGAGGCAGGAAATAAAGAGGACCCCCCTCCCCCCCCCGTTCATGGTCCCCGCTCTTCCTTGAGGACACTCAGTGAGTCGAACGCAATGAGGGGATTGGAGGGTTGTCTTCAGGGCATAAAGACATTAATTGAGGTCGCATTGGAGAGGTATGAGAAGATGGGTATGAGTGTGGGACCTCTGCATGAAGTCACTCTATGAACACAACTTTCAGTTAGTGTGCATGTGTACACGACTGAAAGTCAGGTCATGTATTCGAGAACACGACTTGTAAAGTTAGCGCGTGTGAATTTGTGTAAATTACAAATCTTACCTCGGAGCTTGAAGTGAAGAATCTTCATCTCTTCTTCCTTCAACTGCTAATGCATTAATGTCAGGGTTGGAAGGTCTCTCTTGTGGTGTCTTACTAGCCGGCATCACTTCTGCCTCCGGTATCCTCTCCTCTTCCTTATTTGCATTAGAATTCATTTCCTTGTTGCTAGTGGAAGTCACCGCGTTATTGATGATGGAAGTCCTATCTACGTATAGGTCCAGTAGTCCATTCATGCCTCCCTTGTAAAGGATAAATATTGTCTCCAGGTCTTTATCATCCTCAAGGACGTATGGGGATGCAAATAAAACAAGATATGACAAAGGCAATGTACCAGCTGCAGACTTCAATTGTAATATTTCTTCTACTTGCTTCAATAGTTCTAGGTATTTTACTTGTGTATCAATAGTCATGAGCTTTATTTTCCCGCCCACGTACCCATCAGAATTTCTAAACACTCCATCATAGTGTAAGCACACATATATCTTTTCCATAACTACCTAACAGTACAATCCCCAAATAATTAACTACCCATAAAGTTTTTAACCGTATCTCGACTTTCATTACAGTCGTGTATGAGTCGTGTGTACGGGCACATGACATTCATGACAGTTGTGTGCACACACACGATAACATACAAAATTAAAAACTTGCTAAGTTTTTAACTTTCTTCTTTAGAACCTATTTTCAATATAAAAATCATTGTATTTAAACATGACGTACCGTTTTTCATGTGCGATGTCTCTGTTGCAGTTGTTTTTCCGAAAATAGCACTTTTTCGCTCGTTTTGTTGCTTTCTGGAGTGAGATCCACTTTTTTGGGTTAGACGGCACTGGCGGTGATATGGACCGCAATGCTGGACGGAGTTTCGCCGGAATGTCTTCTCCAACTGGATGTTTCCGCAAATAGCTAAAATGAGGAATCATGGTGCAATCATGCTTATACTTACTCCAGCTGAGGGTATTTTGGGTAGTTTACAGGCAATATGGAAGGAACAAAAATATTTCAATAGCTAAAATGAGGAATCATGGTGTAGTCATGCTTATACTTACTCCAGCTGAGGGTATTTTGGGTAGTTTATAGGCAATATGGAAGGAACAAAAATATTTCAGGTAATATGAGAAGAGGGTTAATGGCTCCAGGTAGTATGGAAAAAACTCATTTATATCTTGTTTCGTATTGCTCTTACCCCCATCTTTTCCCCACTAATTTTTTCACCATCCCCTGACACCCTAAAACACTTTCTATCTCACATCCCCTCTTCTTCCTCCTCGGATAGTCATCAATGGCCCGATAACAATAGACCTCTGACGACGTCGGTGGCGGTCGACTTCCTCTTCTCCTTCTTTCTCTTCTTCTTCTTCTTCTTCTTCTTCTTAGTCCTCATCCTCCTTCTTCGCTTCCTTTTTGCTCTTTGGCTGGCCACAACAATGCCAAAGGCACTGCCTCGGCTGTTCTGATCATGGACAACCCTCAACAACATTACGCGAGATTTGACAATTCACTCCCCATCACAAAGTTTTGGGGACTAGTCCCTGACAAATTATATAGGCAAATTACATGCGCATAATTCAGACATGTGAGAAATTTTCAATTTTATTGATGGGGTGAAGAACGGGGACAGAGAAAAGATTCATGGGTCCAAATAGCCGCATTTTAACGTATTTTGTTCAACAAAAAAAATGCACTGTATGGCCTCAAATGGTGAGAATCCGTTTTCCAAGAGCGAACCAATTTTTAGTGTATTTCGCACACCAGTAGTCCATCTATTTCACCATTCACCAACTTACACGTTAGTCACAATGGCGTAACGTGAAAGTAGGTGAACGATGAAATGCACCGACAGACTGGTGTGAGAAATACATGTCTAGTCTCTCATCAACGGAGCTCAGATGGAAAACCTTACAAACAGTTTTAACATCAATGCCAAAAATACAAAAAGAAACAGTAAAGCATGAGCCGTGCCGTATACTACAAATTTGTATCGAGGCTCAGTGCCCGCCGACCTTTATTTCACGCATGCCGCACGATAATAAACAAGCATCTCAAAATTTTGCCGAGTGCGCCATAGCGCATATTAACAAAATTCTATGTGCACCATCTATCCCACATTAATTGTCTAAACTGGAAATCCAAAAAATACTAATTTAGTTCATTTATAATTTCCAATCAAGACAATTACTAGGGGACAGAGTGCATGGTAACTGGTGTGGATTCAAATACTCCATTAAAGGCTTCTATGTACTTTAATGGGAAATGGCATATTCCAGTCATGTGTACCGTCACCGGAGACGTCACCGGCGAGGAGCCCACGGCCACTGGCTCAACAGTCTGCCCCAGCCTACCCCTTGTCCCTATTCTCCAGCCTCTGCATACGCAGGTTTGAGCCTTTTTCCATGCAGAAGATTCACATAGGCAGAGCCAGCCATTACCAAGACTCAGACTTTGCCATTCGGCCCATTCCTTCACTTGTTTCAGAGTATCAGACCTCTGCAATGCTTGCAGCATGCACTTTAATGCCTACTGGGACAAGCTGGAGCCAGAAAGAGCTGGCAACTGCAAATTTTGTAATAATGATCCATTCTTTCCCGCTTCTATGTCAAATTCGTTGTTAAATTTAATACAGCTCAATTTGGAGCTAACATTACATGTATTTTATCGTAACTGTTTTTGTATAATGTAGAGTGGAAAGTATAGAAATGGGTCATTCTTGTTTTGTTTGCAAATCCAGTTATCAAATGTTCACTGTACAAGTTTGGATTTTGGCTGATGAATTGGATCAAATGCCATCTGAATCCACCTTTTGTCTTTCTTGGTTCCATTCTTTTTTCACTTTCAGCTAACATTTCATTTCCTACTTGTCTGACATATTGGGTACAATATGGTACTATCGATTCAGCTTTTTCCTTTGCGATCAAAGAGAAGGCAGCAGCCTTTTCTTTTGCATTCAAGGAGAGGCGCCAAAAAATTTTATATGTAATATACAGGAGCCTTGAATTCTATACGAACTTATACATCATCATGATCTTCTTTCTGGTCTTTTTTCTGTCAAACTTTGACATGCATTCTATTTTTTTGCAAACTCTTTTGTCATGCATTCAAGCCTTCTGCAAAGCTGCTGCTGCAAGTGCTTCCAATCAGCCACCTTTTCCCACCTCTCCTTCTCTTTGTCTTCCCAACTCTCTGGATTTCTTTATCTCTGGCGTTTATTGAAGAGAAAGCCAGAGTTCCTTCCTGGGTTGGAGTGGATAGTGGAGACATATGAGTAAGAAGAGCAATGAGGAACGTGCATGGAGTAGGCCCCATTTCTACAAGATTATGATGGGAGAGGCTCTCAGGTATCTGGTGAGTGTCTCTTGCTTCTGTTCTTTTATGTTCTGCAACTTCGTTGGGCTTCTGAAATGCTGTTTTAGGTGCTAGGTTCAGGTTTGGTTATTTTTTTATTGGTACAATGATTTGCATGCATTATGTTAAGCATGAAAAATACACATTTTTATATGCCTTTTTACCTATTTGTTAGTTGTGTTTTCTGATTAAAACGAGGAATAAAGTGAATTTTGGTAATTTTCTAAGTAATTAGGATTTAATTAAATAAGGCTCTCGAAATTGCTCAATTTAACATTGTTCCGTAATTTTATAATTATTTGGTACATCTAATTTGGGACATGTTTTATTTTGTACAGGTTCGCGTGCTCGTATTGCTGAACAGCCAAAAGTGAAGCCGTTAGACGGGTTTTGAAATGCCAAAGCGACCCAAGATCTGAGATCACGCGCAGAGAAGATCTGATCAGTTGATGTTCACTGATGAAGAAGACGGGCGCCGCATTAAGATAAGAGCCATTCAGATTGATCTAGCGGATGAGGTTGCTTCGACGGGTTTAATTGGAAGAAAAGAAAAAAAAAAAAAAGAAGAAAGAAATCCGGACCGGTTCAATGGTCCGGTTCATTGAAAAAAAAAGAATAATAATAATAAAAACAGAACCCGAGCGCTCGAGGCTCGGGTGTTCTGTTCATTCGGGATTAAGAAACAGAAGAGCTCTCTCGAGCTCTGCTCGAGAGGCCGATGACCAGAGGAGAATCGGCTGCGATCAAGGCGGCGATGGGCGGCGGCATAGCACTCATGGCGACTAGCAGACCTCGACGACGGCGGAGCAACGAGCTGAGGCGGCAAGATTCCAGCAACCGACGCTCGAGAAGATCGACGGCGAACCAGCAGATTGTCGACAGAGGCGGCGGCGGGTCTGGATTCTGGCAACACAGGACGACGGCGGTGGAGCTCACGACGACGGTGGAGGCCGATTGGAGGAGGAGGATCTCGAATCGGTGACTAATTTGGAAGGTATCAGAAAGGAAAGATTTATGTTTTGGGCTCTGTATTGGGCGTTAAAAATTGGAATTTTTCCTTTGCAATTGGCCGGATTTGGAGTCCAAAACAGTGGCGATTCCGGATTTGGAAGGTGGCCAAAGGGAAAGTTTTGCTTTGGCCGTCTATAAAAACAGACACCGGCAGATGACCACGTGGACACGTGATCACACACTGCGTCTGGTTAGCAATAATTCTAATCCGTTAGAGAATAGTGAAACAAAAATTGATCTTTCATTCAAAATGGAAGATCAACCTGAGAAATCTCTGAGGGAGCTATTTTCTCCGATCACAATCAACCCTCCATCTTGCATAGTATTGCCTGCAACCTCTGCAAAACATTTTGAACTAAAACCTCAGATAATTCAATTGTTGCCCAATTATCATGGTCTTAACAGAGAGGATCCTTACATGCATGTAAAGGATTTTCTAGAAATTTGTGCAACTTTTAGGTTCACAGACTTCTCTGATGAGTCTGTTCGTCTGCGCCTTTTCCCCTTCTCTTTGAAGGACAAGGCCAAGGCATGGTTAAATTCTCTTCCCGCTGACTCTGTCACAACATGGGATATGTTGGTGAGCAAATTCTTGTCCAAATTCTTCCCAATGGCCAAAACCAATGAATTAAAGAGAGAAATCACTGACTTTATGGAAGATGAAAATGAAAAATTTTATGAGAGTTGGGAAAGATTTAAAGACCTTTTACTAAAATGTCCACATCATGGGTTTGAAACATGGAGGTTAATACAACATTTTTACCATGGCTTAACTCAAACACACCGCAACATGATTGAATCAATGAATGGCGGTGCTTTCTTAGACTTGGGAGGTGAAGCAGCGTATAACTTCTTAGAGCGATTAGCTGAAAGGTCCCAACAGTGGGATTTTGCAGGTCATAGGGAGAGACAACATCAAGCTCCTAAGAAAGGAGGTCTCTACGAAATCAAAGATGATGTAGATGTTAAGGTCAAACTCGATGCGTTAACCAAGAAAATAGATGCCCTGAGTTTGAACCGAAGCATCAATGCCCTCAACATGAATGAAGCATGCTCTGTGTGTGCTAGCCCGATGCATACATCTCTGAACTGTCCTTCCATGAATACTTATCCAGAGTGTTATGCAGAACAAGTAAATGTTCTAAACAATTATGGGATGCCGACAGGCAATCCTTTCTCTGAAACTTACAATTCAAGTTGGAGAAATCATCCAAATTTCTCCTGGAGACAAAGTCAACCACCTATGAATGTAGGTGGGCAGCCTATGCAACCTATGCATAATCAGTTTAGGCAGAATAACCCACCTTATCCAGCTTTGTCTCAACCTCCTACCCAATATCAACAACCTGTCACTCAATCTCCATCCCTTACACAAAAACAGTCCTCTTTAGAGGACACTCTCAAATCTTTCATCCAATCTACAAGCCAAGTCATTCAGTCAACTAATCAAGCTATGCTTGAGATGAAGAACTCTACACACATGAATACTCAAGCAATTGCTAAGTTAGAGACTCAAGTTGGTCAATTGGCTACTCAATTAGCAGAAAGAGAGAGAGGGAGATTTCCTAGTCAACCTGTGCCTAACCAGAAGGGCCAATTCTCCATTGGCAGTAGCTCTAATTCTTCACAGAATGAGGAACATGTTCAATCAGTCATTACCCTTAGGTCTGGCAAGCAAATTGATAATAAAATTGAAACTCCTGAAAAAGAAGAAGGTGAGAACACTAAGACTGAAATAGAGACTAAAGATTCTTCTCCAACTGTCGACAGTGATTCTCCACCTAGGAATTTTGTACCTAAGGCACCTTATCCGCAAAGACTAGTCAACCCTAAAAAAGGTGCACAATATGGAGACATTCTAGAAGTGTTTAAACAAGTGCAAATAAACATTCCTTTTCTAGATGCAATCCAACAAGTGCCTTCATATGCAAAATTCTTGAAAGATCTAGTCTCTGTCAAAAAGAAAAATAATGTTCCTAAAAAGGCTTTTCTAGCAGAACAAGTCAGCTCTGTCATTCAATGTAAATTTCCTATCAAATATAAGGACCCTGGTTGTCCCACAATTTCATGCATGATAGGGAAACATCAGATTGAGCGAGCCTTGTTAGATCTGGGGGCAAGTGTGAATTTATTGCCCTACTCTGTGTATGTGCAATTAGGTCTGGGAGAGTTAAAACCCACGACAATGACACTTCAATTAGCTGACCGTTCGGTTAAAATTCCTCGAGGTGTTGTTGAGGATGTTTTGATAAAGGTTGATACATTTTATTTCCCTGTGGACTTTGTTGTCCTTGATACTCAACCTGTTCCGAACATAAGTGGGCAAATACCTGTCATTTTGGGTCGTCCATTTCTAGCTACATCTAATGCTATCATTAACTGCAGAAATGGAGTGATGCAAATTTCTTTTGGCAATATGAAGGTGGAATTGAACATTTTTGACATCAGTAAACAACCACCTGACATGGATGATGTGAATGAAATAAACCTGATTGAAACACTTGTCCATGAAACATTTCTTCAAACACATTCCCAAGATCCTTTAGAGGCATGCTTAACACATTTTGGTTGTGAATTTGATATCGATCAGTCAATTGAACAAGTAAACTCATTGCTTGATTCTGTACCTCTGATGAGTACTGAACGGTGGCAACCAAAAGTGGAGCCTCTTGCCTTATCATCATCACCAGTAGTTCCATCTAGTGTTGAGCCACCTAAATTAGACCTGAAACCACTGCCTGATACTCTGAAATATGCTTATTTAGGTCCTGCTGAGTCCTTACCTGTCATTATTGCAGCTGACCTAGATGTGGCTCAAGAGCATAAACTACTTGATGTTCTTGTAAAGCACAAAGAAGCCATAGGGTGGACCATTGCAGATATTAAAGGCATCAGTCCTTCTATTGTCATGCATAGAATTCATTTGGAGGATGATGCCAAGCCTTCTCGTGAATCTCAAAGGCGTCTTAACCCTGTAATGCAAGAAGTTGTTCGAGCTGAAATCCTTAAACTTTTAGATGTAGGAGTTATCTACCCAATCTCTGATAGTAAATGGGTAAGTCCTGTTCAAGTTGTGCCGAAAAAGTCTGGCATAACTGTAGTGAAAAATGATGCTGATGAGTTAGTGCCAACTCGAGTTCAAACGGGTTGGCGTGTTTGTATTGATTATAGGAAGTTGAATGCTTTGACAAGAAAAGATCATTTTCCCCTTCCTTTCATTGACCAAATGCTGGAAAGGTTAGCGGGACATGAATATTATTGCTTCCTTGATGGTTATTCTGGTTATAACCAAATTCCCATAGCCCCTGACGACCAAGAAAAGACCACTTTCACGTGTCCTTTTGGTACCTTTGCCTACCGTCGCATGCCCTTTGGCCTATGCAATGCACCTGCTACCTTTCAAAGGTGCATGTTGAGCATTTTCTCTGACATGGTAGAGCGATTTTTAGAGGTATTCATGGACGATTTTTCTGTCTTTGGGTCCAATTTTGATGAATGTCTGCACCATCTATCTTTAGTGTTAGTGAGGTGTAAAGAGAAGAATCTGGTGCTTAACTGGGAGAAATGTCATTTTATGGTTCAAAAAGGAATTGTTCTTGGGCATATTATATCTAATAAAGGCATTGAAGTTGATAAAGCTAAAGTTGATTTGATTTCACATCTTCCACCACCACGAACTGTGAAAGAAATCAGATCATTTTTAGGCCATGCTGGATTTTACAGAAGATTCATTAAAGACTTTAGTAAAATTTCAAGACCTCTGTGTAATCTTCTTGCAAAAGATACATCATTTATCTTTGATGATGCTTGTAATAATGCCTTTCAGAAACTCAAATCAGAGTTAACATCTGCACCTATTATTCGGCCACCTGATTGGAGCCTACCTTTTGAGATAATGTGTGATGCCTCTGATTATGCTATTGGTGCTGTGTTGGGGCAGCGAATTAATAAACTTCCCCATGTGATTTACTATGCCAGTAAAACATTGAATGATGCTCAACTTAATTATTCTACAACTGAAAAAGAATTGCTGGCAGTAGTCTTTGCTCTAGATAAGTTTCGGTCTTACTTATTGGGATCGAAGGTATATATCTATTCGGATCATGCTGCATTGAAGTATCTTTTATCTAAAAAAGATGCTAAACCTCGTCTTCTCCGATGGATATTATTGCTACAGGAATTTGATATTGAAATTCGGGATAAGAAAGGTTCCGAAAATGTTGTAGCCGACCACTTATCTAGGTTGATAGTTGATTTTACTGATGAATCATTGCCCATAACTGAATCTTTTCCTGATGAGCAATTACTTGCAGTGTCCCAGTTGCCTTGGTTTGCGGACATAGTTAATTATCTGGTAACTGAACAAATTCCATCTCATTGGTCTTCCCAAGATAGGTCCAAATTTTTGTCCAGAGTTAAGTACTTCTTTTGGGATGATCCATACTTATTCAAGTATTGTCCCGATCAGATTATTAGGAGATGTATTCCTGAACATGATCAACAAAGCATCATTTCTTTTTGTCATGATCAAGCATGTGGGGGCCATTTCAGTTCTAAAAAGACTGCTGCAAAGATTTTGCAGTGTGGATTTTATTGGCCTACTATTTTCAAAGACTGTCATGCTTATTGTTCAGCATGTGAAAGATGTCAGAAGTTAGGAGCACTTTCACGTCGTAACATGATGCCTTTAACCCCAATCCTTATTATAGACCTTTTTGATGTCTGGGGTATTGACTTCATGGGACCTTTTCCTAATTCTTTTGGCAATCTTTATATCCTTGTGGGGGTAGACTATGTCTCTAAATGGGTAGAGGCTGTAGCATGTAAAACCAATGACCACAAAGTGGTGGTCCAATTCTTAAAAGACATCTTTGCACGTTTTGGTTCTCCTCGTGCTATCATTAGTGATGGGGGAAAACATTTCTGTAATAGGGTTTTTGAACAATTAATGAAGAAATATGGCATAACCCACAAAATTGCTACCCCATACCATCCCCAGACAAGTGGTCAAGTTGAGATTTCTAATAGGGAGATTAAGCATATTTTGGAAAAGACAGTCAATCCGAATCGCAAAGATTGGTCACTGCGACTTACCGATGCTTTGTGGGCGTACCGTACTGCATTCAAAACTCCCATTGGAATGTCTCCATACCGTATTGTCTACGGGAAAGCTTGTCATCTTCCTGTTGAAATTGAGCATAAAGCTTATTGGGCAATTAAGCACCTGAATTTTGATTTACATAGAGCAGGAATTCAAAGGAAACTACAATTGAATGAGTTGGATGAGCTTCGTAATGATGCTTATGAGTGTGCAAAATCATACAAGGATCGCATGAAAAAGGTTCATGATCAAAATATTCTGCGAAAATCTTTTACATCGGGACAGAAAGTTCTTTTATACAATTCTCGTTTACATCTGTTTCCGGGTAAATTAAAGTCTCGATGGACAGGACCTTTTCTAGTTCGTGTTGTTTATCCTCATGGAGCAGTTGAAATAGAAAATCCAAAGAATGGTGATATATTCAAAGTTAACGGTCATCGTCTTAAACCATTCTTGGAATTGCAGCAACCTCAAATTGATGAATTGAGTCTGGCAGACCCGACTTATAATGACTAAAGTTGCAGTGATTTGTTTTGTGCATAGTGGGTCTAGTTTTCTTTGCTTGTTTTTTTCATTATTTATCACTCACATTGTTAGGTTCATGATTCTCACAGGATATCTTGATGGCTGCCATATTCTTACACCTATGGGTGATGCCTGCACAATTAGAAGAAGTAGTGAATGAACATCCACTGAGTTCAGACTTAGATATTCCAGTCGTCTATCCTTGGGCACCATTATTTCCACATCAGTTAGCGGAGCGTATGGATGACTCGCCCATAGATGAGCTTGATCTTCAGGGGCCCATAGCTGCTGTCAATGTTGTTCCAATTTCATATTCGTTTTTGTTTCCCCAAGAGTCTAGGTGGGAGAGATTGAAGAGAAGTTTGGGAACATTCTTTTGCCATTTGAGAGATGTCACTTGGTCATATTTTTATTCTCTGTGGTTTCACGCTAAATCCTTGGTAGAATCTGCATCATCCATTAATGAGTAAAGGTTAATAGCTGTGTCTGGCTGAAGACGTAAAACTTAGCGCTACTAGGAGGCAACCCAAGTTTTTAGAATTTTTATTTTTGTGCTTATTTTCTTATGTTATTCTTGTGCTTCACTTGTTCTTTTCGTGTTGATAGATACTATAGCGTTTCAGTGGAGTGCAGGTACTATCTTTCCTTCCCTCGTCTATTTATTTTCCTCAGTATTTATTTCATATCTTTTTACATTGAGGACAATGTTTCATGCAGGTTTGGGGGTATAGGAAGATATTTGTTTAGGATATCTTAGTTATTTTCTTGCTGGTTTTGAATTATTCAGCAAAAAAAAAAAAAAAAATTTCAAAAAAAAAAAAAATTTAAAAAAATTATCAATTACAAAAAATTATTAAAAAAAAAAAAATAGTTTTTAGGTTGTTTGTTAGTATTTTTATAGGTTTTGGTAGTTTATCCCTTCGTGATGCATACTTCAATTTTTAAGAGATTAATTTACATTGGAAGTGTGAGTAAGTATACTGGAGGATAGAGTCACTTAACTGAGAAATAGCATTCTGTAACAGTCCTCTTGGATCAAGTGCTTGAGCTAATAAAATTCACTCACACACACCAGTTACATAAAGTAATACCTTCTAGAGATTTGTTGAATACTAATTTTCAGTGGGATGTCTTTAGTCAGAGTCATTGGATGATATGTGGTTGTCTGTTGAGCTTAAACGATCATGATAGACCATTTACTTGGCTATGGCAAGGGCTTGGAACCGGAAATAGGTTGAGAGTATAATACAGCCTGGACAGAATAAAGATGTGCTTGAAAATATATATGCTGAAAAAAAAAAAAAAAAAACGAAAAAAAAAAAAAATATGGAAATGAAAATAAAGAAAAGGGGCTGCTTGACTATTATAGGATTAACTTAGGCTGATGCTCAGGTCCGAAGTGGTCCATCTTAAAACCTAATGCCCTAAGCCAACTGGCTGGGAGTCATTGGCCTGAGTCATTGCTAAACCTAAGCATCTTGAAGTCAGGCCTTACACAGTCCTAATGAAAAAAAAAAAAAAAGTCTGTGGTGTATTATCCTCTCAAATCTAGAATGTTGGACCCGAAGGAGGCGCGCAAGCATCTGTGCTATCATGAACCTAAAGATTGCGATGACTATGTAGATTCTGATGTTCTTTGGTTAATGGGTAACACTGGATCTGTGTAATACAGAGATTTAGAGTGTATTGCTACAATGTTCTACACTTTCTATTATTTAAAGTATCATGCTATATCATATTGAGCAGAAATTTCCAAGATGAAGGTGTAGAATAAAACCACTTACTTGAGCGCTTCTATATTCCAGTTGATTATAAATGCAAGTACGTGTGGTTAGTTTTCTTAAGTATTGCAGTATGTATTTGAAGGGATAATAGGTTTTGTGTTTTGAAGTGTTTAGTTGACTTATTTCTCATTTAGATAAAGAATAAGGTTAATTTTATAAATACATGTTTGTGGGTAGCATGGCTGCAAACCCTCACGAGACTTCACTCGTCCAGCCAGGGACACCTGGGGGTTTAAAAGGCTTGTTGCATATGCTAAATGCAATCGTGATTCCCTACGACAGTGGCATTTATTTTTGAGTAGCTTTATTATTATTTTTCTTTTGTGTTTTGCTTGAGGACTAGCAAAATCTAGGTTTGGGGGTATTTGTTAAGCATGAAAAATAAAATACACATTTTTATATGCCTTTTTACCTATTTGTTAGTTGTGTTTTCTGATTAAAACGAGGAATAAAGTGAATTTTGGTAATTTTCTAAGTAATTAGGATTTAATTAAATAAGGCTCTCGAAATTGCTCAATTTAACATTGTTCCGTAATTTTATAATTATTTGGTACATCTAATTTGGGACATGTTTTATTTTGTACAGGTTCGCGTGCTCGTATTGCTGAACAGCCAAAAGTGAAGCCGTTAGACGGGTTTTGAAATGCCAAAGCGACCCAAGATCTGAGATCACGCGCAGAGAAGATCTGATCAGTTGATGTTCACTGATGAAGAAGACGGGCGCCGCATTAAGATAAGAGCCATTCAGATTGATCTAGCGGATGAGGTTGCTTCGACGGGTTTAATTGGAAGAAAAGAAAAAAAAAAAAAAAGAAGAAAGAAATCCGGACCGGTTCAATGGTCCGGTTCATTGAAAAAAAAAGAATAATAATAATAAAAACAGAACCCGAGCGCTCGAGGCTCGGGTGTTCTGTTCATTCGGGATTAAGAAACAGAAGAGCTCTCTCGAGCTCTGCTCGAGAGGCCGATGACCAGAGGAGAATCGGCTGCGATCAAGGCGGCGATGGGCGGCGGCATAGCACTCATGGCGACTAGCAGACCTCGACGACGGCGGAGCAACGAGCTGAGGCGGCAAGATTCCAGCAACCGACGCTCGAGAAGATCGACGGCGAACCAGCAGATTGTCGACAGAGGCGGCGGCGGTGTCTGGATTCTGGCAACACAGGACGACGGCGGTGGAGCTCACGACGACGGTGGAGGCCGATTGGAGGAGGAGGATCTCGAATCGGTGACTAATTTGGAAGGTATCAGAAAGGAAAGATTTATGTTTTGGGCTCTGTATTGGGCGTTAAAAATTGGAATTTTTCCTTTGCAATTGGCCGGATTTGGAGTCCAAAACAGTGGCGATTCCGGATTTGGAAGGTGGCCAAAGGGAAAGTTTTGCTTTGGCCGTCTATAAAAACAGACACCGGCAGACAAAAACGGGCAGTTTGAGAGCGAGAGGGACGACCAGACAGTTCCAGGGCTCATTTTTCCAGTTTTCAATTCTAAATTTCTGCCTTTTATTTTCTTTACATCTGGGGTTTGATTGTATTACTATGTGGATTCAAAGAACAGTTCGACATTTTTGAACTGCTGCTGCTGTGAACAGTAGTCCGTGGGGAAGAGGAACAGTACTTTCTGATTTATTTTCCATTATTCCAAAAGTCTTGTAAGTTAATTTCAGTTATATCAAATGAATTCCATTATCTTTACAGTTAATTTCTATAGCATGAGTAGCTAAATCCCTGTCTAGGGCTGAGATGAAGCCATGATTAGTTGTAGGAATAGTATTTATGCGATGCAATTGTTTTGTCTAAATTAATGCGTTTTAACGATTGCTATTCTCAAATTAATTGCATTGGATTATATGTTTGAATATGATATTTGGGTATTACCTGTGATTCATCGTATAATGGATACAGCTAATGATTTGAATCTCATCTGTTGATATGCAAGAGAATGCAAAATCCTATTTAAAATTCTACATGCTTTAATGCTGAAATTTTCCGTAGGAGAATAGATTGAATTCCAATTCTCTACGAGATAATCGTGAAAACAATTGCTAATTTTAAAAGAAATATTCCTATGATTGTCATGTGCTGATTCTTATGCCCTAGAGTTTTAAATTCTTGATTAAAGTTTCAATTTTTAATTGTCAATTAGTTTCTTTTTCATAGATTATTTAATTGTCTTTAGATTAATTTCTTAGTTAAAGCTGTTTAATTGCATTGAGCCTTAGATTAATCGTAGTTGTAGTGAATCAAAATCAATTTAATTCTTCAACAAGGGTAATAATCTGATCTTCGAATTAGAATTCCGCTACACAAGTCCCTGTGGGTTCGACCTCGTAAAAATTGTGCGATTATACTGCAAATCTGATTCGTACACTTGCGAGTAAAATTAGGAGACTAATTAAAACAACAACACATTATGTACCCACTTTCAGCTTTTTTTGTCTTCAGTGGGAGAAGGTAACCTAGCACTTAATCTGGAATAGTTTTAATCTGGAATAGTACTAATGTGCGGTGGTGATGATAGCATGGCCTTTCTGGCTTTTGGTGCTCGTATGACTATGATTGTTAAAGCTTCAGTAACAATCCAAAAATGTTAGCTAAAGAGTTTTAGTAGCAATCTTAATTCTTAACATGATTGCACAAAAGGAAGTAAAAGAAAATATTCATCCAAGAAAAAAGAAGGAAGTGCATAATAAAAGGAAAGTAACCAATTTTATTGAATATTTTTTTATAGCAAATTAATAAGATGTAACATGGCAAAACAAGCTACTAGCACACAATGAATTGGAGGGAGCCTACTGTTACAAGTATTTGCCCAGCTTTTTCTGTGAATGAATTGAAGTAATCACACAAATCTGTTTTTTCTTTATTTCTTTCTTGCCACTTTCTCTCTTTCTATCAAGACATAATTAGATGCTGAATATTGTGAATTTTGCATTAGATAGGTTGTGGTTTGTCAGTCATTTATCAGTTTATGTAGATGAGTACATGCAAAATTATGCTGAATATATCTTTGTCTATTTATCTGATCCTAATTGTTTGTATCATTGAACCTGAAGGAAATTCCACCAGATTTTGTGAAACATATTACAGGGGAGCTACCGACAATAGTCACCATAGAGGGTTCAACTGGAGGCATTTGGCGAGTTGAACTGACCAAACTAACCAAATTAGGCGAAGGCACATATTTATTTAATGGATGACTTAAGTTTGTGAGTGATCACACCTTGCAAGAACATGATGTTTTAATATTTCGATATGATGGTTCTATGCACTTCACAGTGCGAATTTTTTATAGATCTGCCTGTGAGAAGAAAGATACATTCCTTCTCAATGTTGCTCAAGGAGGAACAGAGAAACAAGTTAATGTAGAAAAATCTGCCTGCGAGAAGGAAGACGTTTTCTTTCCCAAATTTAATCAAAGGGGAGGAAGAAAATAAGTTAAAGCAGGAGAAAGCTCTTCTAATGGTAATGGAATCTATCCAACAAACAGAGCCATGGTGATATTAACTACCAAAGGGAAGGTCCATTTCATGGGAAGAAAAACTTTTTTAAAATGACACATTTTCTTTAAAACTTTTGACAAGTTACACATCTGACTTCTATGCCTTATTTTCTTGATGGCTAAGAAAAGTGGGATTTGCTGTTTATTACCTGGTTTACTTTGTATGATATGATGGTAACTGTTTTTATGAGTTCTTTACATATTACCAGGCGCCAACTTCTGTTTTCTCATATTACCCGGAATCTCTTCTTTTCTTCCTTATGACCTGGAAACTACTTAAAATGCCCTTCTTCCCAAATGGGCGCTAGGTAATATGAAAAAAGCTCAAATTACTGATTTAAATGAGTATCCAGCTGGGGAATAAGATATTCCAGCGAAGGTCCATCAATCATCGCAGTTCAAATCACTGCCGATGCCGTCCAACCCGGAAAAAATAATATTTCATGCCAAAAAATTGTAAAGTCAGCGGGAAAGACGAGAAAAAAATCTATGATGAAGGGATTTTGATGTAAGAGCAGCAGAGAAGCCCTCCTAACTACAAAAAATAATATCTACATATAAAAAAACACATAAAGGTCACCCATTGGTGCTCGACCACTCTTAGACATCAAATAAGAAGATAAAAATGGGCAAAAGGATGAAATACTAGCTGATGAGTGACAAGTTCAATACACGATAAAATGACAATATTCAAAATGTCATAACTCGCTCATTTTTCATCCGTTTTTACCTATTTTTTTACGTTCTTCCTTATTTTTCCTCCTCTTCCACCTCATGTAGATATATTAGAATGAAAAAATAAGAAAAAAAATACGAAGAAAGAAGAAAGAGCAAGCTTTCTGACGTCCACTTTCTTCTTTCTTCTTATTTTTTCTTCTTTTTTCATCTTAATATATCTTCATGAGGTGGAAGAGGAAGAAAAATGAGGAAAAACACAAAAAAATGGGCAAAACAAGGATGAAAAATGAGTGAGTTATGATAATTTGAATATTGCAGTAAAATCGTGTCATACTTCAAGTTGTGTATCCTCGTGTCTCCGACGACATGATTTTACTACAATTTTAAAAATATCATAACTCGCTCATTTTTTATCCGTTTTTGCCTTTTTTTTGCGTTCTTCCTCATTTTTCCTCCTCTTCTACTTCATTAGGATCATAGAAATTTATATAAATTGAAATTGTCACTCGCTAACGAGTATTTCACGCTTTTGCCCATTTTTATCCTTTTATTCGATGTCTATGAGTGGTTGAGCACTAATGGGTGGCCTTTATATGTGTTTCTTTACATAAAGATCTTAATTTTTGTAGTTGGGAGGGCTTCCCCGCTGATCTTACATCAAAATCCCTTCATTATAGATTTTTTTCGTCTTTCTCGCTGTTTTTACAGTTTTTCATCATGAAATTTTATTTTTTTCGGGTTGGACGGTGTCGGCGATGGCTTGAACCGCGATGATGGATGGACCTTTGCCGGAATGTCTTCTTCCCCAACTTGATGCTCCCATAAATCGCTAATTTTGGGAAGAATGAAGCATATCGGATACAAAAGGCATAAAAAACGTAAAAGAAGGGCATTTCTGGTACTCTAGGTGCCGATTCCAGGTCATATAAGATTTCACGGGAAAAACTAGGTAATATGAGAAAACCATAGTTGGCGCCAGGTAATATGGAAAAAACTCTTGTTTTTATTGTATCTTTAATTGGCTTCATGCTGGCACAAGCCTATGTCACCCCCGAAAATGGGCTTGCAAATCAAGGAACAATCCGGTTCACCTCATGGTGAGAAAACCAGCTGAATGCCTTCTGTATACTTCCTTTAAGATTATGTTCATATACTCCTACTTTTACATTTCTGAAATGAAACATATGACCTCACACATTCTTAATAGATAAGAAGTGTTGCTTATAATTACCTAATTGCTTGGATTACTATGCTCATTGTTTTTGTGTTAATATAAATTTGGTTCAGCCCATTGCAAGCCATTGCCTGTACCAGAAGTCGGTTTGCAATTCAAAAAGGAACATGACCCACTTTTTGAAGAATTTGATATTCATCACGCATTACATGTGCCTTAAAAAAACCTCAAATTCCAAAAGGGAGAGTGGCAGAGCATTAGGTGGCAAGGATACCCTGGGGTGGAGGAAGAGATGTTAGATGCAGGATGGTTTGATAACTTTGTCATTGATGCATATGTGGCACTCATGCGAAAGCACTTGAGGGAACTGCATGGTGAAGAGCACTTGACAAGTTTATACGAGGTTGTAGATCCATAACTACTTAGCTATATCCATGACCACAATGTCGCAACTTGATTGTCATACTTAACATATTCATGCCATAACAACTTAGTAATAATGGTATCACAACTTTAACATTTAGGTATTGCAAATGTCACCTAACTTAGCAATAAATGCGTCGAAACTTGATTGACATACATAACACATTCGAAAATATGTACAAGGTTCTGACAAGTTTATACGAGGTTGTAGATCCTCACTACTTAGCTATATCCACGACTACAATGTCGCAACTTGATTGTCATACATAACACATTCATGTCATCACAACTTAGTAATAATGGTACCACAACTTCAACATTTAAGCATCGCAAATGTCACCTAACTTAGCAATAAATGCACTGTAACTTGATTGACATACATAACACATTCGAACATATATACAAGGTTCTGACAAGTTTATATGAGGTTGTAGATCCATCACTACTTATCTATATCCATGACCATAATGTCGCAACTTGATTGTCATACATAACACATTCATGCCATCACAACTTAGTAATAATGGTATAACAACTTAACATTTAAGCATCGGAAATGTCACCTAACTTAGCAATAAATGTGTCGTAACTTGATTGTGTTGGGTTTGCTATGCGTTTGTGATTAGTTTGTTATCCTTTGCGATCTGGTAGATAAGCTGATGATACTATTTAAGGATTCAACACATTCAAACATATGTATAAGGTTCTGACAAGTTTATATGTGGTTATAGATCCATTTCTACTTAGCTATAACCATAATCACAATGTCGTGCAACACAGCAACACATCATGCAACAAATCATGTCATCATAACTTAGCAATTTTGGTATCGTAACTTCAACATTTAGGCATCGAAAATGTCACGTAACTTAATATTAACAGTATTGCAACTTGTCCTATATAACACATTCAAACATATCTACAAGAGCAAAGACGTAATAGTATCCAGATTATTACAGACCTTGCTAAGTAGGTAAGTTGTCTAAACTGAAACAAAAAGTCTTAACAGTAACTTATTCCACAAGCAGGTTAACCCACAATGGGTGTCGTGCACGTGCTCCTATTGTGCCCAAGGCCACCACATCGGCTACAATGTAATGGTCATAGAGATTTCTTTTGAGATTCAATCTGCTTCTTCCTTGGCATGCCCCTTGGACTCTTGGTTATGGGTGGAAGAAAGGGATCTTCTCCTACTGATGGCTCAACTCGCACCGGCTTGTCATCATGCAACACTGGGAAGACAGTCTTGTTGTATACATTCCTATAGCTCTGCGTTGTCCAGAAGTCTCCAAGACATGAATAAGCTGGTGATGCTCCTCTAGCAAATGTGGCAGCACATGGATGGACACAAGGTAGTCCCTTGATTTGCCATCACCGACAAGTGCAAGTGAGTAGACTTATGTCCACTGAATAATGTTTGTCAGCCTCAACCACCTCCACCACAGTTTCATTAGCAAGCAAAACTAATAGTGAACGAGATGCATTGATGGTTCTATTAACTATTTCATTTACCTCTAGGACGAGATAGGACTCTCACTACTGATTGGCTGATATGGCCTCATGCATCTTGGTAATGATCTTCATACGAATGCCATAAAAATGGGCGAGAATAGGCATGTCCCACTCCACCTTCACCCAGCTGTTAAAGCTTTCAGCAACGTTATTCAACAAGTGATTGTACCTACAAACTGAGAAGAGGGCATTGCACCAGTGTTCAGGCTTATTTGCTAGAACCCAGTCATATGCTACCTGGAAAGCCTCACGGAGCTTAACCAATTCAGCCTCATATTCATGCATGTCAATCACTTCAACAACACTGTGAATCATCCTGGCCACATGGGCTTTGCTTCCTTGTGCCCCTTTCCTCGTAATCCTCTATCTAATAAGTTGTACTTCAAGTGCCGCACACAATAAGCATGAAAACCATCTACAAATAGGCTTGGAACAGCCATAAGAAGTCCTTTGTCCATATCGGATATCACAGTGATAATCCTACCATGAGCAATGCAATGCCGAACATGTGTTAAGAATTACTGCCAGCTATCCTCGGTTTCATGATCCACAACTACATAGGCTAATGGGAAAATATGGTTGCCAACGTCCACTAAAGAAGCTACTAGAAGAGTCCGCTTGGCCTTGCCATAGAGAAAAGTTCCATCCACAAAAATAACTGCCCGACAATGTTCAAACCCTCAGATGGATCCATTCAATGAAACGAAGCAATGAAAGAACCTCCTGTTTGGGATTGACCTGATAGGCAGCCATAGTCCCTAGATTTGTGGCCACGAGCTTGTTCAAATACCATGGAATGTCATTATAAGAATCCTTGTAATCACCATATAGAGCTCCAATAGTTGTTTCCTTTGCACGCCATGCCTTCTGATATGTGATGCTTAAGCCATGCTCTACAAGCATGTCAATCGCCATTTCACTTGCCGAATATGAGGGACTGTCTCTTACCTTACCAACAATCAGCCCTCACAATAAACTATGCGAAGCATGTTGGTGATATCGTTTCCTTGTTCTTCCAGCACATGTATGATTCCCATCATACTTCTTCACCTCAAACAAACATGTCCCCACATCCAAATTCGCGCTCACATTCCATTTGCAACCTTCACTAGCACACACTGCTATAAACCAATGCTTTCCATTCTTCAGCCACTTGTATGAGAAGTTGCTGGCAATTGAAAGTTGTCTCAATGCCTTCCTCACTTCAAACTGATCTGTGAATTTTTGCTCCATCCCTACCAAGTTGTACTACCAAACACTCGAACGTAGTGATGTTCCCTGACTGCTACTACTCCTGACTGGACTAACATGCATCTTGCTTTCAAGTGTATTGTTTGGAGAACTGCTTATAATTGGATATTCTCCTTCATCACACAACAACACCTTACAAAAGCCACATTATTTGAAACAGTTCCTCAACTCAGTCAATCCATGATCATTCAACACAAATGTCAAATCTTTGATGTCGGGGTATATGTATGTAAAACATAGTTTCTCTGCTGAAATGCTGAAATCTTCAGCCAATGCTTTAGCAAATGAACTAAAAGTATCACTTGGGTTAAGGGTGTGAGAGTGGCATATGCCTCCAACTATCGCCATATTGCTACCGGGGGTATGATCAATGTGGCCACCATAGCATGCAAACAACCTCAAACTGCCCCCTTCCACCTACAATTCAACATGTCGTAAGTTATTATAACATCGCACTGCTATCTCAATTCAAACAAATCAACATTCCAACATAGCTCAAATGCATCGCAGCTTAACAATAAAGGTATGACAACTGCATCAATTAGGCATCGCAAATGTTACGTAACTAACTAAAAATGCATCACAACTTGACTATAATGTATAAGATCTGGTAACATCGCAACTTAACTAATTTGGTATCATAAATACAGCCATTAAGCATCATAACTGGATAAAAAAAATAATTAAGATACAACACATCTGAGCATATCTACTAGGCATCGTAACAACTATTCATGCTTCAATACTTTTATATGATCCACCATAACGAATACTAGATCTTTCACTACTCAGCAATAGCTGTCAAGCCCCAAATTTCTAGACCTCGATTAGAGCGCAAAAGCAACCAATCAAATACAATAAGGAGGTCAGAAACTCGGGGAGTGACCGAATACTCGATCAATCTCAACCCAATTATCAAATTGGAGCGTACATGATCAATATGATAGAACAATATTCAAGTATCCAATCTTAACATAACATTACCAAAAGCAACAACTTAGCCTATTATAACAATCAAATAATCCATAATTCAAATATCAAGTCCCTGACACACAGGCCAACTAGTCTAATAAAAGCAATTATAAATAAAATTTAATAGAATCTTCTACTTTGAGCTTCAGTCATCCATCGCAGCTCCAACAACTTACCTGCTCAGCTTCACTCCCTTTTTATTCCTGCATCAGAGGATACATGAGTATTCCGAAGGAAATACCTAATAGGATGCCAAAAACTCCACAGATAAGAGGAATGAAAATGTATAGACATCATGTTCTAGTGAAGAATATCAAAGTTCAACAGAATCAGGAAATTGGAAATACAGTGTTTACCTTTACCTGAATATCGATAATATTCAAAGACAACAACAATTCATGGTATGGAGAAAATAATCATTCAAGACTCCAAACGTTCATCACATTGGGAGAAAATAACAATATGTTTAGACTCCAAGCATCCATTGCGTAAGGAGACATCAATTTCTGCTCTCAGATCAGTCTACTTCCCCTATGGACTTCCATACCAGAACATCCTAGAGGTTTTTCAGAGGAACCCAGCCATGCATCTAGGGATGCTGGCCCCATCGGTGCTTACGGGCACAATGGGCGGAGACTGCAGACCTTCTGTAATATCATACAATCTAATAACGTGCGTGTGCCTTCATCGGCTGAACTTCAAAGGTTCATAATAAATTGGATATCACTATGGATCTATCTATGGCTCATGAGCATACTATGATTTCCACTTAGGAGAGTTTTCAAGAACCCGTAGTGGAAGAAAACAGTTTTTAGGGGAACTGAATGTCAATTTACAATGACAGAGATTGTATCAAAATCACTAGAGATTCTCATTTTTCACGAAATGACTCTCATAGGTGTACCAATGAGATTTTAATATCTCGATCAGTAATAAACTCATTAGAGGAATGATGAATAGAATTTCTCAGTCAATGGTTGACTCACCAATGGAGTAACATAAGTTCCTTATTGACCCTCAATCAACTCGTATGGAATATAACAATAGATTTAATTTATCCAATATATTATCTGTGCATAGCCCTAGATAGGAATTCCCAACACTGATAGTAGACTTCACTGGTTATCAAGCAACCAGTCAATTAGGGTCTGAGAGTACAAACCCTTATTTGGAAATCTTTGACTAAATCCGTAGACAAAAAACTGCAACGTGTAGGACACTGACTCAATTTAGAATGACTTAACCACGATCATCTTTTTAGAAATTTATTCTTACTGTAGTAATCATTACCCAAGCCTTTCCATCTTCATTAAAGGCTATCTTAACCATTAATTCTCATATAACCACGTTATACTAAGAAATAGTGTGTAGAATCTTATTTTTGTGTACTATTATTTGCATAACGGCCCACTTCAGACGCTTGCCACGATTTTTACAGTTATCCTTAAGTTCTAAAATTTTTACAGTGACTTCCCAATGAATCTATTTTCCAACTCAACAAACGGTATATTTTTTCGAATTTTTTACAATTAGTTACAATATTTTCGTTACCACTCGTCAATGCAGGAACAGTTCTGGCCAAGAGAGAGAATCTTACTTTAATATGTTCTTATCATGATAAATCCATTATATGACGTCTAATTGCTGATATTAATCATTATTACCCATTCCCCAAGGTGTATTATAGACCCTCAAGGCTTTAGTAATAGGTAATATTACTCATACTATGATACTTTTAACTTACAACAAACTCTTATGATTATTAACGTCATATTAATGTCACTTTTCACTCAAAATAGGACATCCAATCCTAGACACGAACTGAAGGTTAATCAACTATTGGAATCATAAAGGAATCAACTTTCTTGTGAATCAAGAGTCTTGACACAAGATAGATCATTGTACATGGCACACAACTAGATGTACAAACCTACCATTAATAGAGGCTACCTGTTTTAGATCTCCTAGAAACCCAACAAGGAGACAACAAATCTAGGACAACACGTTGCTTACTCACCCAAGCACCATACTTGAACATCGAAGAAGATTATTTACAATATGGGAACCATCTAGGCGCTAGCACATCGAATATCAACACAACTTACCATCATGACCCATGTATGTATAACATTCAAATCGGTATTTTTATAAACAATGAGTATCATCATAATACGAATAAGGGATCATAATATATCATGCAATACTTTTAGAATCATGGAACAAAGATCAATCAAGAGTGGAATAGGGAAAAATACATCCTACCACCGTACGCGACGAGTTCCTCAAGTCTTCGCATAGAACACTGCTTCCTCCTCGCGAATCCGCTTCGCTCCAAGGATCAAACACCACCAACACTTGATGATCAAGCAAGGGAAAAAGAAAAACTCCAAAGTCTCAAGGGCTGGACATTCATGCACTTACAACAACCCCTCTTAATGGGTTTTTATAGAGAAAACCCTAACACAACTAGGAAATCTCTTCCCGAATCACTTTCCCCATTGGTTACACTAAGTTTTAATCTCCACAGTTGATCTAAAACCTCCTCCTAACCATCTAGGACGCTCCCCCAATAAGCCTCCTTGATTTGGTAGGAATCCCAAATTAAAAAAATCTTAAAAAATGCAAAAAACGCAAAAAATACAAAACTGCATGCGTATTGATGGGCACAAAACTGCAAATTACAGTAAATACGATCGAATTGCTTTTCGAGGCGATCGATTGCGTCATAATTTTTTTTTTTTGCAGGCATCACAATAATCATAGTCATAAGTACAACATAACAACAACATGCATTTGAGGCAACATCCGTCCATCGCAATTTAGCAATAAATGTATCACAACTATAATAATTACGAATCACAAATACAATGCAACTGACTAAAAATACATCGCAACTTGACTCTAATGACTAAAACTACATTACAACTTGTAACAAAATAACATGCATATCAGGCAACACATCATGCAACACAACAACCTACATAGGAACAACCTACATAGGAGGCAACAATTGCATAAAAAGGTGCAACTAAAATACGTACTGCGTATAATGATACTAAATCACAAGGGAGCTATATCCTACCAAATACCACTACACATAAAAAAACCAACTTTTCTGTACTTACATCCATGATTTCTGCAAGTGGCAATCTCCCTCGACTATGGACTGATTGGGCCTTCTTTGCAGACGCCCGCAAGCGGTTACGGTAGCAGCAAGAGGGGAGGGGAGAAAGAAGGAGCACAATGAGGGGGAGCCGGAAGATGGAGCGCGATGAGGGGAGGTAGAAGAGGGAGCGCCGATGAGGGTGAATTGAAGAGGGAGAAGAGAGGTAGAATAAAGGAACACAAAAGATAAAATAACATCATGAACTGATTTTTGGAGGGAAAGAAAGGCGGGAATGGATGAGGGCATTATGGGGAGATCATATGCTTGCCCTCCCTTTCTGACACTAACTTATTTACACTTTAGGGGCGGGCTTTTTACATATTACCTGGCGCCAAGTATGGTCTTATCATATTACCTGGTTTTTCTCGTGACTTCTCATATGACCTGGAATCGGCACCTAGAGTACCAAAAATGCCCTTCTTTTACGTTTTTTATGCATTTTGTATCTGAAATGCTTCATTCTTCCCAAAATTAGCGATTAATAGGATCATCAAGTTGGGGAAGAAGAAATTCTGGAAAAGATCCATCCATAATCGCAGTTCAAACCATCGCGGGCGCCGTCCAACACGAAAAAAAAATTCATGCCAAAAAACTGTAAAAACAGGGGGAAAGACGAAAAAAAATCTATGATGAATGGATTTTGATGTAAGAGCAGTGGGAAAGCTCTCCAACTACAAAAATTAAGATCTACATGTAAAGAAACACATATAAAGATCACCCATTGGTGTTCGACTGCTCCTGGACATGAAATAAAAGGATAAATATGGGCAAAAACGTGAAATACTCGTCGGCGAGCGACAAGTTCCATTTATATATCTTTCTGTGATACTAATGAGGTGGAAGAGGAGGAAAAATAAGGAAGAACAAAAAAAATGGGCAAAAACGGATAAAAAATGAGCAAGTTATGACATTTTGAAGATTGTCATTTATCGTATTTTCGACGACACGACTTGATTCAAGTCGTGTACTATGCAACACGACTTGAATCCAAGTCGTGTTATATGCAACACGACTAAAATTTAAGTCGTGTTGCATATAACACGACTTGGATTCAAGTCGTGTCGTCGAAAATACGATAAATGACAATCTTCAAAATGTCATAACTTACTCATTTTTTATCCGTTTTTGCCCATTTTTTTTCGTTCTTCCTTATTTTTCCTCCTCTTCCACCTCATTAGTATCACAGAAAGATATATAAATGGAACTTGTCGCTCGCCGACGAGTATTTTACGCTTTTACCCATTTTTATCATTTCACTTTCTTCTTTCTTATTATTTTTTCTTCTTTTTCTATCCTATATCTTACTGAGGTGGAAGAGAAGGAAAAATAAGGAAGAACAAAAAAAAATAGGCAAAAACGGATAAAAAATGAGCAAGTTATGACATTTTGAAGATTGTCATTTATCGTATTTTTCGACGACACGACTTGATTCAAGTCGTGTACTATGCAACACGACTTGAATCCAAGTAGTGTTATATGCAACACGACTAAATTTAAGTCGTGTTGCATATAACACGACTTGGATTCAAGTCGTGTTGCATAGTACACGACTTGAATCAAGTCGTGTCGTCGAAAATACGATAAATGACAATCTTCAAAATGTCATAACTTGCTCATTTTTTATCCGTTTTTGCCCTTTTTTTTTTGTTCTTCCTTATTTTTCCTCCTCTTCCACCTCATTAGTATCACAGAAAGATATATAAATGAAACTTGTCGCTCGCCGACGAGTATTTCACGTTTTTGCCCATTTTTATCCTTTTATTTCATGTCCAGGAGCAGTCGAACACCAATGGGTGATCTTTATATGTGTTTCTTTACATGTAGATCTTAATTTTTGTAGTTGGGAAGGTTTTTCCACTGCTCTTACATCAAAATCCATTCATCATAGATTTTTTTCGTCTTTCCCGCTGTTTTTACAGTTTTTTGGCATGAAATTTTTTTTTTCGGGTTGGACGGCGCCGGCGATGGTTTGAACTGCGATTATGGATAGATCTTTGCCGGAATATCTTCTTCCCCAACATGATGATCCTGTAAATCGTTAATTTTGGGAAGAATGACGCATTTCGGATACAAAATGCATAAAAAACGTAAAGGAAGGGCATTTTCGGTACTCTAAGTGCCGATTCCAGGTCATATGAGAAGTCACGAGAAAACCAGGTAATATGATAAAACCATACTTGGCGCCAGGTAATATGTAAAAAGCAGGTCCTAAAGTGTATTTACCTTTAATTTATAACCCTAAACCATAAATCCCCCTTGCCATTATGATTGGGCGTTCCTGTAAATGGTTTAACATGAGCATCCATGATTGTGTTTTACAGTAATATCATGTTACGCAATTAATCAAAATACATCAGAAGGACATTGTTAATCCTATGTTTTGACATCACACTAAGGGGCTGTTTGGGGCGTGATTAAAAGCAAAAGATCCACTGTTTGGGGCTGTTTGGGGCTGTGGATGTTTTGCTACACTGTAGCATCAATATTTTTTTCTATCCAGCTGAAACACCTCAGATCGTGTTTCAGCTGGATGGGGCAAAAACATGGATGCTACAGTGGATCTTGAAAATCGACTGTGGATATTTGCTTATAATCACAACCCAAACGGCCCCTAAATCACATCATACCCACTAAAAGTTCTAATATTAATTGTCACCATTTAAAAAACAACAATATTTAACTAAGCCAATCTACCAACCATGCTATTTCAGTCAGTGACAATATCAGTGTAGTTTTAGCTGCTTTTGGTGACTGCACAATGAGCAGGACTAAAGACACGAAGGTGAATTCAGGCATTAGAGATGGAGTATAGCCTTTTTCATCAATAAAATATGTCGATATAAAATTTTAATTGTTTCTAAAAAAGAAAAGAGAGTTGCACATTGCAAAGAAATGAATACAAGCATCAAGATGAGCTGCATTCACTGGAAAGAGGTTAAGAACTACAAGGGACAGGGAAAATAGCTTCTTAGAGCACCATGTCCTAACCGTCAATGCCATCATGGAAGTACACGGCCCACACAACATACACACCGGTTAAATCAAGATATAATCCGTCGTTGGCCAACAGAGTGGGTGTTTGGACGAACATACATGCAATGCGCCACTCTAGTTCCCTCTATCGCTTGCTTTTCCCAAAAGCAATTTAGAGACTCGGGCAAGGCTTTCATTCCACTCAATAGCTGACAATTGGACCCAAAGCTCCTCATTTGCTATATGGTGCTTAGAGACTGGAAATATTTTTTGAGCTTGCACACAAAAATCTGATATGGACTCAATTAGGATTCCTATTAGGACAACTAGTTACTCTCTATAGTTCTACATGCTTTCTTAGTTCTATTAGGAATAGGATGTAAAGGATTACTACTTGTATTAGGATTAAGATATTTTCACTCTTTAAATATGTAAGGCCTAGGGCCAAAATGGGATAATAGAAAAAAATACAGCTTAGTTTATTTTGCTCTAGTTTAGTTTCTTTTCTATTCCTTTCGCTCCTCTCTGTTGTAGATGAGAGTCTACATCATTGGATCAAAGCTGTATTTTACCCTAGTTCCCACCCAACCAACCCTTGTTGCCACTATGACAGGCGACCGTCGAAAGAGTCCCGACCCACCGTCAATGTCCTCTGGGCCCTCGTCTATGATGCATAAGCCATCAGACTTTAACGACGTCCCCATTACCAGCCTCACACAAGAGCCTACCCGCCTTACCCAAGTGGAAGCAAAATTGGATGCGCAAGATAGAAGAAACTTTACCAAATTGAAGAATACAATTGTCGCAACTTTGGGAGTCCAACCGTCACTTTGAGGAGATTTTGCTGTCCTTGCATCGCCAGACAGTGTCGGCTACTCCTCTGAGCCTCGGTGTCTCTCTAACCCTGTTTCTGCCTCAGTATTTTTCTGGTAGCACACAATGGCCGCTGGCCGGCATGTCGCCATGGCCGGGTGTATCGCCATCGGGAACCTTCTCGGCGGCCTCAACCCCATCTGGGTTCACCCCTTCAGCCGCAGTAACACTATTGATTTCAGCCAAAGCCTTTCTCCCGACCACAGACATCGTGGCCACTGCCTCCTTGTTAGCACTCTTTCTGTCCGATTTGTCGAAGACCATGGCAGTGCCCAGCCAAACACCTGTTGCAGTGGAACAGCCTCCCCCTTCAAAGGTGGCAACGGTCCCTCCCTCCAACCCCGGTGCCGCCCTCGCTCGACGGCACCACCTTGCCAAAGGTGGCGCCTTTATGCTCATAGGCGCTTCCCCACCTTCCACCATACCGCTACAGCCTTTCTCTAGTCACATTCCCTCCTTCGGCCCTTCCCCCCCAACCGCCTCCACCCTGCCTCCTCAACTACTTCGTGTTGATGCTCTCCCTTCGATCGGTGCTTCGGGGGAGCTCCTGTGGCCCCCGCCGTCTGCATTGATTCGTCTCCCTCTCGCCGTCGCCACCCCGATCATGCTTCCCCCTTGCCCTAATCCCTCCACACCAAGGCTCTGGTGTGCCCACAGGTTTTCTTCCTGTGGGTCCAGACGGACCCGTTATTCCTGGCTCTGGCCCGTTCCCTAGTTCCAGTTTGAGTTCCTATGTTGACCGGTTCCAACCCATTTCCCATATCCTGCCCGTTCATCCATCAGGTGCTCCACCCCCTCAGGTAGGTCCAGCTATGGATCCCCCTCTATATGGGTTTCAGACCCCACAAGCATCTGCTTTTGCTAATGCAGATGATTATTATGCGTCCGATGATGAGTTTCCTGCTCATGTTTACTATCGTGGACGTGGAGGGCACAATCGTGGTCGTGGACGTGTGGACCATAGATACGCTGATGGCCCTATTGACCAGGAGGGTACTGTCCAGGCTCAGCCAGTACATGTCACATTTCCTGTATTTAATGAACGAGATATGTGGATTTCACATGCCAAATGCTTCTTCCACTTTCTTTGGACCCCCGTTCATGAGCATTGCGAATTGGCTTCCTTTCATATGGAAGGGCATGCTATGCATTGGGTGGACCAGTATTTAGAGTGTCACCCAGATTCTACATGGGACGAGTTTGTGCAGGCCCTTCGTCCACCCTTTGGCCAAACTGCTTATACGAATTATAATAGCCTACTTCCTCAAATTCGCCAGCATGGGTTAGTTCAAGACTATGAGGATGAGTTTGAGCGATTGGTGAACCGTGTTCAGGGATGGCCTGAGCATACACTTATGGGAGTTTTTGAAGCAGGCTTACGCGCAAATATTAAAGCTGAGTTGCCTTCTTTTCCATGAGTTTCCTTGATGGAAATGACATGTATGTGTTTTTGAGGAAAAGCTGACTCAGTTGGGTCGCACTTTCTCTAAGTGATATACACATAAATGCATATATTTATATACCCCTAATACTTAATTTGTTAGTGCTATCCATGCTAATTAGGAATAGTTATGAGCTTTTGGAGTTAATTCAATAATTAAGGTTTTACTTTATTTTAATAAGAATTTGTGCATCTAAGTTTAGTTTGATTGCTTGTATAGGTTTAAATGAGCTAAAGTTGAAGATCTGAGCTGCTGATTCACATAAAGGAGAAGATGGGTTTTATTTTAACAAAAGAACCGTCAAGATGAGATTGGACGCGCGATAGCAATATGACGGGTTTTCACTTAATAAAGAAAAAAAAGAAGAAAGGAAGAACTGAACCGGTTCAGTTTTGGTTCGGTTCAAAAAGAAGAAAGAAAAAAAAGAGAAAAGACCCAAGCTTTAGATGATCAGAGGTGCTCAAGCCCTCTGTTCGAGCGCTGGTGAAGAGGCCGATTGAGTGTCGGTCGACGGGAGAGATGGGTTTGAGCTCAACGACAAAGCACGGTGGCGGAGAGACGATGGAATGGCGACGGTGATGGCGGCGGAGAGGCGAGGCTCGACGAGCGGAAAAAATGGCAGCTTGTGCGCAATCGGGAAAATAGACAGAGTCGTGCAGAAATTGGAAACTTGAGTTTTGATTCGACTTCAACTTGGAATTGGATACTCGATTTGGGATGTTGGCGCTTATAAAAACAGAACAACGCAGGAGAGAGAGAGAACTTTTGGCCGGAAAGGGGACTTAGAGGAACTGAAGAGGGGAGATTTTCCGCTGGATTCCGGTGCTATTTCCGCCGGAAGAAGAAGGTGTTGGCCGGAGGGGAGGAGGAGAAAAGCTGCAGATTTTGGACGAATTTCAAGTTGCTACAGTAATGGGCGATTTGGGAGAGATGATGAATAGTACTTGCGGTGAACATTGATTTTGCTACAGTGGTGAATAATGACTTTGCACCAGTGGTGAATAGTGATTTCATAAACAGTGTTTTCAAACCAGCAGTGTTCTTCTCGTCCATTGGCTGACTAAATTCACGTCCAAGGTGTAGATGAAGCCCTAGATTTATTTTATTACTCTTAATTATTTAATTTAATAGAGTTGATATGATTTATGCTTAATGCGATTTCATAAGGTTTCTTTTGAATGCTTGACCATAGACTTGATTGATTATGAATGAGATTTGATATTGTTAATACTTGTGTCTAACTAACAACAGGATTGTGTTGATTCTATGCCCGACCAAAGGTAGAATTAATTACATTATAGTGGATGAACTTTCGTGTCCAACCAAGAACGTGAGTGCATTCACTGGTGATTCGTGTATCCGACCAAGAACATGAGTTACTGTGTCATATCAATTTGTGCATGATAATAATTGAGAGTAGTAATTGCATTTTTAGTGGTGGATTCGCTGCCTTAGTACTTCTCCATATTAGTAGAATTCATTTAAAGAAGTTAAAGTTTATTTCTTTCTTAGAATTAAATCAAAACAACAACTTTTCTTCTCTTGAATTTGGTAAGATTATTCATCCATCCCCCAGGTTCGGCAACCCCAAATACTCATTGTAGTACAATTGCCTTGTGCACTTGCAAGGGTTTAATATTTAAACGATCAAGTTTGGCACGGTTGCCGGGGATGGAAGCCAATAATTTACCAAATTCTTAGCGTAGCTTAGTTTTAGAATAGTTTAGTTTTAATTTATATTACTTTCCAGTAGCTTAATTGCATTTTTCTTTCTATGTAGGATTAAGAGAGGATGTGGAATTCTCGGCAACATTGGAAGGGCCATCCCTTCCCTTTGTTTGTACTCTCTTATCCTTTCCTTTTAGATTAATTTGGGTGCTTGGTGTTTTCTTTCTTTTCTGCGACTGCATGCTCGTGCTAGTTGTGGATCTTAGGTTGATAGTTGTGGATATCTAGGACTGCTACAAATTCTTGCATGATTGTGATTGTGCATGCATGGTCGTTGTTCCCTGAACCCTGACCTGGCCGTTGATTCTGATCCTGAGTGCTTGTCTAGAATCCGTAGAACTCACATAAACCCGATCCCTAAATCCCATCCTATGGCTGACAACATGAACCTTGGGGGTAGGAATGGCCTTAACCAGAATCCAGTACTGCCCCATATCTGTACATTATAGGACTACTATCATCACACAGCCTACACCTCCCCATCCTACATCTTACTACCTGACAATGTGGCTAATTTTGAAATTAAGCCCAACATCATCCAAATGCTACCCACCTACTATGGCCTACTGAATGAGAACCCCTATAGGCACTTGCAGAACTTCCTGGCAGTCAACACTACCTTTAAACTTACATTGTCTGATGATCAAGTTCGCCTTAGGTTGTTTCCCTTCACCATAAAAGATAAGGCCAAGAAATGGCTTTTCTCTCTATAATATAACTCCATTACTACTTGGGAGGAATTGCAAGCCGAATTCCTAAAGAAATACTTTCCTGTAGGGCGGACCAACAAAATTAGAAATAAAATCATCACATTCACCCAGCTCCCTAATGAACAATTCCATAAGAGATGGGAAAGAATGAAAGCCCTACTCCAGTCCTGCCCACACGATGATGTGCCCAAGTGGCAACTTGTGCAGAGATTCCATGAGGGTGTGTGTAATCAACACAAAATCCTAATTGATGCCTCATGTGGAGGCACATTCATGAAAATACCCCAGATGATGTTTGGGATCTATTAGAGGACTTGAACAAAAATTCCTTACATAGCATCACCCTCTATAGGTCTGACAGCCACATACCTAACAAGAATGCCTCAAGGGGAGGTATGTATGATGTTTAAACCACAACAAGCCTAGAACACCATGTGGCATCTTTGACAGAGAGGTTTGATCAATTCTTCTCTCAGTCTTCACCTTACACTAAATCCTCTCAAGATGCTTGTGCCATCTGTGCCAGCTCTATGGACACCATCATTGACTGCCCTTCAGCCTCACAGTATTTAGACTTAGTACAGGAGCATGTCAAAGCTGCACAGACTTTTCCCAGAGCCAACAATCCTAACTCCAATGCATACAATCCTGGGTGGCAAAATCACCCAAATTTTTCTTGGAGGCAACCTAATGTAGGGCCCACTTTTAATCAGGCCCCAAGATAGGAGTTCCAAAGCCAACCACAGCCTTACCAACCAGCCTTAGCTCCATTTGGCCAACCCAATAGGAGACCTTCTTTACAAGAACAGATGAGCCAGATGTTAGCCATCCGATCTACCGTCCTTACAGCTTTGACCTGAAAGTGCTCTTAAGTCCTAGACGGGGGGTGAATAGGACAACCACTTAAAAACTCTCACTCTATTTTACTAATAGATAATGTTAATTTAAATAATCATTCAATGTAACATTATCTTATTAGCAAGTAATTGGAAGCGCATAAGTGAGAGAGACTTAAGAGGAGTGGAATGTGTGTGTGTGTGTAACAATATGCAAGACGAGCAAACACAAGCAATCACACAAAGATTTATGTGGTTCGCCGCCAAGAAACTCGCTTCAATGGGTACGTCTACTCTCAGAGCACCTAATCCAAGGAACCTCCGACATCCACTAAGTGAGGGTTTATAGTTCACCCACAACTTTTTACAAAGGTTTTCTTGGTTCACCTCTAACCAAATATTTTCATGGTTATCTCAAACCAAGGGTTTTACTCAGAGGCTCAACTCAAACCAAGGACTTAATGGTATGTCCCGACCAAGGGTTTTACGCAGAGGCTAACCCCAAACCACCGAATTTTATGGTTTATCCTAAACCAAGGGTTTTACACAAAAGCTAACCCCAAACCACTCGTGGTGAGTGTACTCCCACTCACTACGGGTTATAAGAACCCGTCTCTCTCACACGTGTGTCTAAACCCTACGATTTATTACACTCAACCAAGCATCGAGAGGATAAGAGTATTACTCTAATTAAGAATATAAATTAGAGTGCATACTCTTGTCGAGAGGATGTTAGATATCCTACTCGGTTTGTTCAACTAGCATTGAGTTAATGGCCTTCCTTTGTCCACCCTTGGATTCAACTAATGATGCTCCAAAATTATAGAGGTCTTTTCGATAAGGGATTAGTTTTTCTAAGAATTTTTCTATGGGGTTAAGTGAAACCATGGATAAAGATACTATGAATCTCTCAAGGGTCAAGAGTATGAAACCATCTAATCACTACAACAAAATTGTCTTTAACGACAGCAAAAACTGTCGCTAAAAGTCCTAAAGCTGTAGCTACGTTATATAGCAACAGATTTTTTCCGCCACTTGCCCGGTCGTTATGAGTAGCGCCGCTAATGACATTTCGATGGGAAACGGGCAATCGTCGATAATATCTTTACCAACAGTTTTACCGATGGATTCGTATCTGTGGCAAATGTATATTAACGATGGTTGTCTGCCATCTTTTAGCGACAGTTTTTAGGACGGACTCTAGCCTCTGTTAGGCACCTATTACGACGGTTTTAGCTCATTTGTGACATATTTTATCTAATGGTACAGACTTCGAAATAATAAATAAAAAAAGTTATGATAAATATGGATAAGAAGCATTATTCATAAATGCAAAAGATATCCTCATATATTATTTATATAATTAGTACCACATTGTACACATTTGCTTTATGCTGGTCTTTACCGCTCCATTTTCATATTTAAGCCTTCATAAAACTCTTGAATGTCAACCATCTATATGTCCAATTTTGAATTACTAATCCAGAGTTGCATGAAGAAGACAGAAACCTCAATCCAGGAAGCCCCACCAAGAAAACTTGTTTGTAAGTATAGTCTGCATAGCCTAAAGCTTTGAGAAAATGTCCTTCCCTTTGGTGAAGCTGCTGCCAAAGCATGCCCTCGAGATCACATCTGCAGTGAAGTTCTTCAACTCCTGATCCAACGCAATTTCTGCACATCCTCCTGCACTTTGGACCCTCAGCTTCCATGACCTCAATATCAGCGAGAGGGACTCAACCATTAAGCTCAGCATTCCCTATGGCATTTCAATCCATACTGTAATTGATACGCAGAATGGAACCATGTAGAAGTTATTTAAAATTAAAATGCTTGCCTTAATCTTATCTATGAAGAGCGCTGGAGCTATGATTCTTCTTTGTTGTGCCCAAATGTCGCCATTTGATGTTATAACACTGAGGCCAAGCAATGCTGCTCTATTTTTTCTCAAGTAAGCAGGCTTCCAAAAATATGAGTACTTGTTGTAAAATTTTTTTAATAGAATGGGTTCACTGATGTAAAGAATGGGCATGCTACCAATCGTGTACATAAAATTTGGACCTGCAGTCACAACCCAAATATTTTCATAAACTTGGATGTAAATAACAGAAATCTTTATATGGCTAGAAATAAACACATATTAACCTCCCTAACTTCAAGTTCCACATGTCATAACGGAGTAATTAGCACCAAGAGTTTGAAAGAGGTATGGGGCAGTCATTAAAATGGTTTCATGTTAAGCAGCATAACACACAACAACTTAACCTGAAATTCTTTTTCCTGATTGTATGCATTGATCTCACCCAGGTCATGATCCCATATCCCCATGCAAGAGTAGGTCATGCCAAGATCGACAGGCCCCTCAACCTTTCTAGTAATTTTTTTATCAATCTACAAAAAAACAAAATTAAAAAAGGAAGAGTATTAGAGAGGATAAAAAGTTAGGAAAAAGGAGCAGAAGAAACTTGGGTTTCTAAAAGAAGCCGCTTTCACCTGAAATCTACTTTGAGCTCATGCATTCTTGCAGCCAAACAACGAGAGGGACTTGAGGGAGGTGAATAGAGGCCGGCGTTGAGTCCCATGCGCCAACAAAATGGCAACTTCATCCTCACTGAGCACGCGAAGATCAAAGCTTTTCATCAACATAAAAGAACATAATTTATATCAATCTCACTGAGTATCTTCTGGATGGCAGGAATTACAAGGGCCTTTCGAGCAGGTTTTCTTAGGCATTTCAAAAATTCCATTAGCAAGAGTTTACTCCAAGAGTCTGACGAAGAAGTCATTATTAGGGGAGCACACATTTCTGCAGCTACTACTCCAATTTACTTAAGTGCTCCCTCTTTGGCAAGCTTTTCAGCATATTGAAGGCGGGCCTTACTTCCAGCCAAAATATTAAGTGGAAAAAGAAACAAATATGCCGATCTTACTGATGCAGGAAAAAATGGAGACTCCAGCAGCGACTTTGCTGATGGCCTCCTAAAAGAAGGGAGGACATGCCATACATTATGAAGATGTTATATAGGACAAGGATAAGCTCATGCAATCAACAGCCAGAGAATTATACTCCCTCCATCCTAATTTACATGTTCTATCGGGAAAAAATGTGTGTCCCAAATTACATGCTTCATTGACCTCCTTATCACCAGAATCTCAAGAACGAGATGGGTGCCTTGAAAACACATTTGATCATAACAAAAAAGCCTCTGTGAAGCTTCAAGTGCAATTGTTGCTAGCAAGACTGCCTGGCCCAAGATGAAGGTTGAGCTTCCAGCAGATAACAGTACGAAAATAGCAAAAACAAAAACAAAAACAAAAACAAGGTGGACTGTATTTAAAATATCTGACGAAGCATAGTATCTACTTAAAATCAATTTGAAAAATGCTCCTAAAACAATACATCAAGTGCCAATACAAGAACAGAGGAAATCACTCACTCCAAAATAGCCATTTCCAAGTCCATGCACAATATTCATCTACACTCACATGTCATGGTCAAATTCCAAAAACAGAGACTGTGCACCAGCATACAAACGAAGCAAAACATATGCTATATACTTTGAATCAACTGAATTCAGTCCAATCAGAACTAGAAGTTAATAGTGACTGCAAGTGTATGCCTATATACATAACAAAAATCTGAGTCAAATCAAGCCTGTGCTCTTCATGAAAAATAGACAAAAATAGACAGGCAGGAGCACAAATATCCCAATGCACTTACGAGTATAAAATTCTGAAAAGCAACCATACCTGAAAACAAGCTGAATGCATAAAATGGCCACAAGGAAGTGATCTAACTGCAGCACTTGAAGTGAAGAGAAAATCACAACATATGGGACAATTAGTCTCTAGGCTTTTCTCAGGGCGTGTGCTCCACTAGCTTCATTCCCAAGCAGCAATTACAAGTCATGCAATGGAAGAAGTCGGTTCCAAGTCCTTTCCCAAGACGACATAAATTGCAAAATGGACAATGGTAAACATTCCTAATAGGGAGGAGACGAGATTCCATTACTCAAAGCAAATATTAACACTTATAACTGAGAAACAGCAAACAGCAAGAACCAACAGTCGCATAAATTCCCCAAATCTTAAGAGTGGTTTTAGCAGGATTCATTTTTAGCAGATGTTTAATCATTGCATTGTATTTACAGACAAATAAGATAGGAGGAAGGGTTTTTTATATGACCATGCTGAAACCAGCAAAAGCTATACAATCTAGAGCATAATGATATCGCCAAACCAGTAAGTGGTGCAATGGTTCAATCTCTTCCCGTCAAGGGAGAGCCCCTCGGGTTAATCCTGGCTCTGTGGCATCTACTGAGCGGATGCGTGTGTGGCAAGGTGCATGAATTATACCAATCAAATAAAAAAAAGCTTAAGTGCCAAACAATTTTTAACACTCCTTTTCAAGCTGTGTCCACTCTCTTTCCATCTGAATTTTATGTACTTTTTTTTCAATCAAACAAAGCATGTTGAACAGCATGGCAAACAAGGAGGTTTGAAATGCATTGCACAAAGCAAGAGCTGCAGTTCAAGATTTTGGAGATGTCCAAGCCAAAGAATAGAGATTTCGGTATTAAGGTATCTAGATTTTAAAGTAAATGAATCTCAACTGCAACTCCAAACACAGAGTCATTGCTACACGCAACTCCTTGGGGTTAGCAACACGGATTTGAAGAAAAATTCCGAGACTTAAAGAAGGAACCAGATAGAGCAGAATGACAATCATGCCGGCCGAGTGCCCACCAAGCAGAGCCTGAACTGGGGACGGCGGGGCACCGGGCTCCAGAGATGTCGACCTCATTGCCTTCAAACTACTCAAAGCTTCCTCCTTTATGCCCTTCTTCATGACCCCGGACGACCTTACCGTCTAGCATCAAAACCCACAAACCCACGGGTAGCGAATCAACAGATACTCAACACAATACAAACTAATGCTACAAGGAAAGGAAGGAAAAAGAAAAACTAGTTCTTTGGCGCGTTTGGAGAGGTGGCCGAGGGAGCGGAAGAGGAAGATGGAGATAGCGCCAGTGAGGAGGACGCTGGTGGCGACCTGGAGTGGGGAGGCACCGTCGGGGTCGCCGAAGAATAGAGGAAGGAGGAAGGGGGCAGCTCGACCGGGCCGTCTTCGGGAGTTGGCGCAGTCGTGTCGGGCAACTGTGCCAGCAGCCATGGTGGGGCGCCCTGTCGAGCCAGAGGGAAGCTGAAACGTCACTCGACGTTTTTGAAACACCTCTTTGAGGGATGCCTGTTGTAGAATCTGCACCTCTTCGACGACCGGGCCTGGCATTTTAGCCAGAGGGGATCGCCCAGAATTAGAAATAACAGGGCACAAAAAGCTCCTGAGAAACAGCTGGGCGTAATAAAAAGTTTTTTTTTGTTCGACAGATTTTTTTCTACCGCAAATATCTGTCCAAAGATGCAAACATCTGTCGAAAGATGCAGCTTTATACTAGTGGAAATTTTTCCGCCGCTAATAATAAATATCAATACTGATGGATCTATTTTTGCGAAAATAATCCGCCGTTGATGGCCCTCTTTTTAGGACAGATTTATTTATGTCACCAATGACAGATATTATCAACGGATTCGTTTGTCACAAAAAAATCTGTCGTTAAAAGCCAAATTTATTGTAGTGAGTATATCAAAGTAACCAAGATCTCTGAGAGGATTTAGAAGTATTTTGTTCAAGGTCAAGTGGGGGCTTTGGTTTCTAAAGGGTGATTCTATATGATCCAAGATGACTTAAATTTTTTCCTAAGATATATAGCAAGATCTTGAACCCCTTTCAAAGAAAGGAAAGGAAGAATAATCAAGAACATCAAGGCTCTAGATGACTTGAATCTCTTCCTAAGATCTCATAGTAAGATCTTAAATTTCTTTCAAAGAAAGGAGAGGAAGAATAATCAAGAACACTCGAGGCTCTAGATGATTTGTAAAGAATAAGGACAAGAGGTTTTTGGGGAGATGGTTTGCCTATCTTTTTTTCTCTAAGAGATGGGTATTTATAGAAGGAGAGGGAGGTGTGTATCAACCCATCCTTTGGTGGATTCACCCACCCACCCACGAGAGGATACACGTCATATCCTCCTATCCACGGGTGGATACACCTCATATTCACCCACCCACCCACCCACCTCATACGAGTGTTCCTTTGTGGGTTGGGTCATATTAACTCATTTATGGGTGGTTCCTTTACATAAACACACCCATGAGTGGATTCTCTTTAAGCACCTATTCATGGGTGGGTTCTCAAGCAATAGATCTTGCAAACCAAGGGAAGAGACAAGTTGCTTAAAGAAGCTCATACTTGAATACTCCCCCTTAGATGCTCCCCCTAATCAAATGCCAATTGAACCTACATTCATGAAATATCTCATACATAGGTGGGATATTTATTCCCCCTTTTTGTTAATCAAATTGGCAAGGTTAGATAAGAATTGTATAAAACAAACGGGAGGCATACATTAAAAATGTAACTAAGAGAGGTTTAGCATTAATGCACAATAAAGAGAGTGCATTCAGATCAAGGTACCTAATAGAGTAATAGCATTAAAGCGTAATAATGAGAAGTGTAGAGCATAAAATAGAGAAGATGTCTACATGAGTTCAATGACAGAGAGTGATGTAAATTTTAATATGATACTCGAAAGCGCACGAATCTAATGCAGAATAGTGGCTACGAGGTCGATCCCTCAGATACTTAGTAAGATATTCAACCTAATTCTAGAGTATGTAGCAAGTAATAATGAAATGTAAAGTTCTAATTTTTATTTTCTTTTTAAGCAATCACTTGTTCAACTAAACTAAAAACACAGAAATTAACCAAACGAAAGATAAAATAATAAAGAAAAATCCTGTGTTCGACTGCTTTCAGTCCGTCTGTAATCCCGTCCTGCTTTCCTCTTTCCTCCACCTTCAGCAACAGTCTCTCAACTGCACGCCTCAACCGTTCTGATCTTTCTCTCGAATAGAACAGAATAGTCCCCAATTCTAGCCAAAGCAAAGCTTCTTTCCCGTGTTGACTCAACACCTTTTCTCTCTCTCGAGCAGAAACGGCAAATGGTTCTGCTTTGCTCTCTCGAGCCAAAGCAGTTACTCTATTTTGATTTCGTGAGTCAAACAGAACTACTGCTCTGTCTCTCGATTCAGCCAGCCACCCTCTTCCTCTGCACAGCACAGCCGACAGCCCACTCTCCCTTCTCTGTTCCTCTCGACAGAGCCACCTCCTCTCAAAACCAGCACCTCCTCCTCTTCGGCCCAACCGCCAACAACACCCAAAACTACTCTCCTTTCCGTTCACCACGGCCGTCCTTTGTCGAACAGACAGAACAGCCTCCACAGCACCGCCCCTGTTTCCACAGACCTCCAACGACCACCAGCAGCACTTTCGAACCGCCAGAACCTCCCTTCTCCAACAACCACCAGCAGCACGGCCGCCCACTTCCCCAATTCCCGCCGCCGGCCTCGACAGAACCTCCAAATTCCTCCGTTCTTCTATCACGGCCAACCACTCCAGCACAACCGCCCACTTCTCTTCCACAGTACAGCCGGATGCTATGTTTATATAGACCAATTCTTCTCTCCCCGATCAAGCAGCCTTCCAATCCTCAGAGAGCAAGCCTTCCTTTCCGGGCGCAACCTCAGACTCTTCTCATAGTAATTTTCCATTTTTTGAATACCGGCCAAAGCAAGAGCTTTCCATCTTTCCTCCCTTCCAAGTCAAGCCAGAACCGTCGCCCATTTGCCGCCGACGCCACGGCTGAGACCCACTGTCTGCAATCTCCGGCGACTCATCCTCCGGCGCTTGAGCAGAGCAGCGCCCTCTTTCTGTCACGGTCGAGATCTCGAGCCCACCGTCGCTGCCGCCTGAATTTCCTCCTTCTGCTCACTCCGACAGAACAGAGCCTCGCTCTGTTCTGTTCCAGACGCCCAGCGCCCGAGCCATCGGGCTCGGGTCGCTTTCTTTTTTTTATATTTTTACTTGAACCGGACCAGAACCAGACCGGTCGCCTCCGGTTCTTTCTTTTCTTTTCCTTTTTTTTTTCTTTTTCTTAATTAAAACCCGCCGTATCGATCTCGCACGTCCAATCTCCGATCTCGGCACAGAACCCATTTGACGTGCATTCTCTTTGGCGGTTTAAGACTTTTACAACCTGCATAAATATAATTAAATATAATTTAGATGCATCATAAATTATAAATCGATTAAACTCAATTAACACATCTAAATTAATCAATTAAGCACATTTGTTTATTAATCTCCTAATTACTCACTTAACACAGATAAACATTAATTATCCTTATTCTAACTAAAAATACAACTAACAAATAGGTAGAAAGGCATATAAAAATTTGTATATTTTGCATATATCAAATACCCCCAAACCTACATTTTGCTAGTCCTCGAGCAAAACAAAACAAAACAAAACAAAGAAAAGAAATCTAACTAGTCCCACTTTCGCAGGAAATCACGATTGCATTTAGCGCATGCAACAAGCCTTTTAAACCCCCAGGTGTCCCTGGCTGGACGAGTGAAGTCTCGTGAGGGTTTGCAGCCATGCTACCCACAAACATGTATTTATGAAATCAACCTATTTAATCTAAGTGTAGAAAGAAATAGAAAATCACAACAAAACAAAACAATCGTAATATCCCTTCGAATGCAAACTGCAATGTTTAAGAAAATCAACCACATGTACTTGGATTTATAATCAACTGGAATATAGAAGCCCTCAAGTAAGTGGTTTTATTCTACACCTTCATCTTGGAAGTTTCTGCTCAATAGGATATAGCATGATACTTTATATAGTAAAAGTGTAGAACATTGTAGCAATACATTCTAAATCTCTGTTTTACACAGATCCAGTGTTACTCATTAACCAAAGAACATCAAAATCAACACAGTCGTCGTAATCTTTAGGTTCATGATAGCACAAATCTGCGCGCCTCCTTCGGGTCCAACATTCTAGGTTTGAGAGGATAATACACCATAGACTTTTTTTTTTTCTTTCGCTAGGACTGTGTAAGGCCTGACTTCAAGATGCTTAGGTTTAGCAATGACTCAGGCCAATGACTCCCAGCCAGTTGGCTTAGGGCATTAGGTTTTAAGTAGACCGCTTCGGGCCCGAGCATCAGCCTAAGTTAATCCTATAAAGTCAAGCAGCCCCTTTCTTTCATCCATTTTGTTTTCATTTTTTCATTTTTCATTTTCAGCAATCATATTTTTCAGCACATCTTTATTCCGTCCAGGCTGTATTATACTCTCAACCTATTTCCGGTTCCAATCCCTTGCCATAGCCAAGTAAATGGGCTATCATGATCTTTTAAGCTCAACAGACAACCACATATCATCCAATGACTCTGACTAAAGATATCCCACTGTAAATTAGCATTCAACAAATCTCTAGACTGTATTACTTTATGTAACTAGTGTGTGTGAGTGAGTTTTATTAGCTCAAGCACATGTTCCAAGAGGACTGTAACAGAAAGATACTGCTCAGTTAAGTTCTCTATCCTCCAGTATACTTACTCACACTTCCAATGCAAATTAATCTCTTAAAAATTGAAGTATGCATCATAAAGGGATAAACTATCAAAACCTAAGAAAATTACTAACAAACAACCTAAAACTAAGTAAATTTTTATGGTTTTTTTTTGTTTTTGTTTTAATAATAATAAAAACTAAAGGAATACTACTTTTCTTTTCTACACCCCCAAACCTAAACGAAACATTGCCCTCAATGTTTACCAAAATAAATATCACAATAACGAGTAAAAGAGAAGGAGTGTAAGGAAAGAAGTCACCTGAATGGAGATGCCTCATGGTAGGTGTAGAGCATTGAAACACACAAACTAAGAATGAGGAGTAAGTACAAAGTATGGAAAAAGAAAACACACCCCCAAACCTAGATTGTAGCATCCCCACACATGTATCCACAACCTAAAAATTAAACAAATAAAAAGCTATCAAAAACCAAAAATTTGGGTTGCCTCCCAAGAGCGCTAAGTTTTACGTCTTCAGCCAGACGTAACCAAAAATCATGTAGGAGCATTAGGTTCATCCAAATCTAGAACAATCTCCTCTCTTTCAGTAAAACCCTCTAAATATGGTTTCAATCTTTGCCCATTAACTTTGAAAATAGTTCCATCTTTAGGGTTTTGAATGTCAACCGCTCCATGGGAAAATACTTTGTGCACAATGAAAGGTCCAGACCACCGGGAACGGAGCTTTCCTGGGAAGAGATGTAACCTGGAGTTATAGAGCAAAACTTTTTGACCGGGCTCAAATGACTTCCTCATGATTGACTGATCATGAAAAACTTTGGTCCTCGCTCTGTAAATCTTCGCATTCTCATAAGCCTCATTGCGAATTTCGTCTAATTCATTGAGCTGCAATTTTCGAAGTGTTCCAGCCTTGTCCATATCAAAGTTAAAAGTTTTGATGGCCCAGTAAGCACGATGTTCTAATTCCACAGGTAAATGACAAGGTTTTCCAAATACAAGTCTATAGGGAGACATGCCAATTGGTGTCTTAAAAGCAGTACGGTAAGCCCACAATGCATCATTTAATCTGTCAGACCAATCCTTTCGGTCGGGACGAACCGTTTTCTCAAGAATGCGTTTAATTTCCCTATTTGAAACTTCTACTTGTCCACAAGTCTGCGGATGATATGGAGTTGCAATTTTATGAGTAATGGAGTACTTTTTCAGAAGTGATTCAAAAGCTCTATTGCAAAAATGTGTACCACCATCACTTATAATTGCTCGAGGGGTTCCAAAACGAGAAAATATGTTTTCTTTCAAGAACCGAACCACCACTTTGTGATCATTTGTTTTGCAGGGAATTGCCTCTACCCATTTGGAAACATAATCTACAGCAACAAGGATATAGAGATAACCAAACGATGGAGGAAATGGGCCCATGAAGTCAATACCCCAAACATCAAAAAGTTCAACAATCAGAATGTTAGTAAGGGGCATCATGGACCTACGTGATAATGTACCCATACGTTGGCATCTGTCACATTTTGTGCAAAACTCATGAGTATCTTTGAATAAAGTAGGCCAATAGAAACCACTCTGCAAAATTTTTGCAGCAGTCTTTTTCGCACCGAAATGGCCACCACATGCATGAGCATGGCAAAAAGAAATGATACTATCAACCTCATGCTCCGGCACACATCTCCTAATGATTTGATCTGGGCAATACTTGAACAGGTATGGATCATCCCAGAAGAAATGCTTAACCTCGGCGAAGAATTTGGATTTATCTTGTTTTGTCCAATGTTCAGGAAGTTGAGTTGTGACAAGATAATTAACAATATCAGCATACCAAGGCAATTGAGAGACAACAAAAAGTTGTTCATCAGGGAATGACTCATTCAAAGGTAAGTGTTCCTCAGCAGACTCATCGATAAGTCTAGACAAGTGATCAGCAACAACATTTTCAGAACCTTTCTTGTCTCTTATCTCAATATCAAATTCTTGAAGTAATAGGACCCAACGAATTAAACGAGGTTTAGTGTCTTTCTTTGAAAGAAGATATTTCAAAGCTGCATGATCTGAAAACACTATGACCTTGGATCCTAAGAGATATGAGCGGAACTTGTCTAGAGCAAAAACTACAGCCAACAACTCTTTTTCTGTAGTAGAATAATTAAGCTGAGCATCATTGAGAGTTCTACTTGCATAGTAGATGACATGGGGTATCTTATTCACCCGCTGCCCTAAGACAGCTCCAACCGCATAATCGGATGCATCACACATAAGCTCAAAAGGTAAATTCCAGTCCGGTGGTTGGATGATGGGTGCAAATGTGAGAAATTGCTTGAGTTGATCAAACGCTTTAGAGCAATCATCATCAAAGACAAAAGGAGTTTCTTTAGCAAGCAAATTGCACAAAGGTCTTGAAATTTTGCTAAAGACTTTGATGAATCTTCTGTAAAACCCAGCATGGCCAAGAAAAGATTGAACCTCCTTTACTGATTTTGGTGGAGGCAGACTTGAAATTAAGTCAACTTTGGCCTTATCAACTGCAATTCCTTTATTTGAAATAACATGTCCCAAAACTATCCCTTGATGAACCATAAAGTGACATTTCTCCCAATTTAGCACAAGATTTGTTTCTTTACACCTTGCCAAGACAAGAGACAAGTGGTGTAAACATTCATCAAAAGAGGATCCAAACACAGAGAAGTCATCCATGAAAATTTTAAGAAATCGCTCAACCATATCTGAAAATATGCTCATCATGCACCGCTGGAATGTGGCGGGTGCATTACATAACCCAAATGGCATGCGGCGATATGCATATGTTCCAAAAGGACAAGTGAATGTGGTCTTTTCTTGATCCTCTGGAGCAATGGGAATTTGATTGTAGCCTGAATAGCCATCTAAAAAGCAATAGTAGCTATGACCAGCAAGTCTCTCAAGCATTTGATCAATGAATGGCAAAGGAAAGTGGTCTTTCCTTGTGACCGAGTTCAATTTTCTGTAGTCAATACAAACCCGCCACCCAGTGGTCATTCGTGTGGGGACTAATTCATTATTATCATTTTTGACTACTGTGATCCCTGACTTCTTAGGAACAACCTGAACGGGGCTGACCCAAGTACTATCTGATATGGGGTAAATGATGCCAACATCTAACAATTTTAGCACCTCAGTTCTGACGACATCCTTCATATTAGGGTTAAGTCTGCGTTGCATTTCACGGGAAAATTTTGCATGCTCCTCAAGGTAAATGTGATGCATACACAGAGCAGGACTTATACCCTTAATGTCTGCTATTGTCCACCCCAAAGCTGTCTTATGTTCGCGAAGAACATCAAGTAATTTGCCTTCCTGTTCTGAATCAAGGTCTGAAGAGATGATAACAGGCAAGGTATCAGAAGAACCCAAAAACGCATATTTAAGTGTATTTGGTAATGGTTTTAGGTCAAGTTGGGGTGGTTTTTCAATAGATGGGACAAGTTTAGACTCGGGAACTGGAAGAGGTTCCACCCTGGCTGTCCATTTGGTCGGGTCCAATATAGGGGTAGAGTCAAGCAATGCATTGACGTCTCTAATGGACCCTTCGATGTCAAAGTCTAAGCCAAAATGAGTTAAACATGTCTGGAGGGGATCATCATTTAAAACAGTTTGCAGAGATTCTTCTACTAAACTTTCAATCATATTCACTGCAAAAGAGTCATCCGTCTCCGGGGGTTGTTGTCTCACATTAAAGACATTGAGTTTGACTTTTAAATTGCCAAAAGACAACTTCATAACCCCATTTCTACAATTGATTATGGCATTGGATGTGGCTAAAAATGGCCTTCCCAAAATCACAGGAATCTGACTACCATGATTCTGTACAGGTTGGGTATCTAAGACAATAAAGTCTACTCGGAAGTAAAATTTATCCACCTGAACCAGAACATCCTCAATAACACCGCGTGGGACTTTAACTGATCTGTCTGCAAGTTGCAGTGTTATGGTAGTCGGTTTCAACTCTCCTAATCCAAGTTGCTCATAAACAGAGAATGGCAGCAAATTTACATAGCTCCTAAGTCCAACAATGCCCTCTCCACTTTATGGTCTCCTATAACGCATGAAATTGTGGGGCATCCTGGATCTTTAAACTTAGGAGGAGTGTTATACTTAAGAATTGAGCTAACTTGTTCAGTGAGAAACACTTTCTTGTGTGCATTCAACTTTCTTTTCTGGGTGCACATGTCTTTTAAGAATCTTGCATAAGCGGGAACTTGCTTAATGGCATCGAGCAATGGAATATTGATTTGCACTTTCTTAAAAATTTCCATTGTCTCATCAAGTTTGTTCCCTTGAGATGTTTTTGCAAGTCTTTGAGGAAAAGGTGCCTTGGGTATATAGGGTGGCATATGGCTAGACTCAGGACACGAAGAAGCTTCTAGGCTCTTCTTCGATGTATTAGGACTCACGTCTGGTCTAGTCGTGCTCTCTTGGTCCTCACCCTTTCTAGCAGTTGTGTCTATGGCAGTCTTAGGTAGTTCAACATTATTGTCAATTTGTTTTCCACTCCTAAGTGTCGTTATGGCTTTAACTTGTGCCGGAGGGTGGTCTTGACAAGAATTAGATCCCACTTCAAATTGTCCTTTGGGATTAACTACAGGTTGACTAGGAAACCTACCTTTTTCCCTCTCATTCAATGCAGAAGCCAATTGACCCATTTGAAGTTCCAGCTTCGCAATTGCTTGCGATTTGGCATGTAAAGAATGTTGGGTATCTTTTTGAAATTGTAGAGAGCTTTGCATGAACAAATTCAAAGTATCCTCAAGAGATGGTTTCTTGGGTTGTGTAGGGAATGTTTGAACTTGTTGAGGGTAAGATTGATTGGGAGGGTACCCTGGAGGTCCTCCTTGATGCGGTCCTTTGGACCATGAAAAATTGGGATGCCTAGCCCAACCTGGGTTATAAGTTTCCGAATATGGGTTATTACCAGGTCGAGGAAAGGCATTTATAGCATTAGCCTGATCGCTATTGTATTCCACTCCAGAGGTGTTAGAGGGACAGTTTTGTGTGACATGGGAGGGGTTAGAGCAAATAGCACACACATTGACATGTGATGGCATTTGGGGCCCACCAGCAGACATCAACGCATCAAAACGTTGTGTCAGGCTGTCTATCTTGGAGATCAAATGTGCATTATTGTCTACCTCATATACGCCTCCTTTCTTTTGAAAAGGAAACGTTCTGTCAACTCTACTTGAGCAATCCCATTGCTGAGAATTCTCGCATAGAGTCTCAATAAAATCCCATGCTTCTTCGGCACTCTTCATCATAACTGACCCACCACTAGCGGCATCAACCATTTGACGGTTCTGAGGTGTTAAACCGTCATAAAAGAATTGAACTTGTTGCCACTTTAAAAATCCATGGTGTGGACACTTAAGGAGCAAATTCTTCCATCTTTCCCAACACTCATAAAAGTGTTCACCCTCCTTCTGCATGAAATTTGTAATTTCTCTACGAAGGGCATGAGTTTTATGAACAGGGAAGAATTTGTTTAAAAATTTTTCAGCTAATTGATCCCAACTCCTAATTGTTCCAACTTCTAAAGAGTTCAACCAAGCTTTCGCTTTTTCTTTCAAAGAAAAGGGAAAGAGGCGCAACCTAACAGATTCATCAGAAAAATTTTGGAATTTAAATGTAGCACAAATGTCAAGGAACTCTTTAACATGATTATAGGGATCTTCTTTATTGGAACCATAGAATGTGGGCAAAAGTTGCATCACCCCTGGTTTCAACTCAAAGTGGTGTGCCGTGGTGAGCTGCAACACTATGCAGGACGGTGAGTTGAATTGAATGGGGGATGAATAATCTTTTAATGTCTTCCTCACATTCTCATTTTCCATGTTATCTAATTGATTTGCAATATCCATTGTATGTTTGAGTCTTGCTTTAAAAGTTCTTTCAATTTCTCGGTCAAGAGGTGCAAGCTGTTCACCCAGTGACCGACGACCAAGCATACACTAATTAACGACACTAAAAATCAAATATCTAGAACAAACCTAAAAATTGCAACTAACACAAGCAAGCAATCACAGAAAGAAATATAAAAAATACTAAGCACCTAGAAAAATTAAAAGAGAAGGTAAAAGAATGCAAACGAGGGGAAGGGGTGGCCCTTCCAACGTTGGCGAGAATTTCGCGTCTTCTCTTACTTCCTACAAAAAGACAAAATACTAATAAGCAACAAAAAAAAAAATTAAACTAAATTAAACTGAAACTAAACTACTCTAAGAATTTGGTAAATTATCCTACGCAGTCCCCGGCAACGGCGCCAAAAACTTGATGTAAATTTTAATATGATACTCGCAAACGCACGAATCTAATGCAGAATAGTGGCTACGAGGTCGATCCCTCAGAGACTTAGTAAGATATTCAGCCTAATTCTAGAGTATGTAGCAAGTAATAATGAAATGTAAAGTTCTAATTTTTATTTTCTTTTTAAGCAATCACTTGTTCAACTAAACTAAAAACACAGAAATTAACCAAACGAAAGATAAAATAATAAAGAAAAATCCTGTGTTCGACTGCTTTCAGTCCGTCTGTAATCCCGTCCTGCTTTCCTCTTTCCTCCACCTTCAGCAACAGTCTCTCAACTGCACGCCTCAACCGTTCTGATCTTTCTCTCGAATAGAACAGAATAGTCCCCAATTCTAGCCAAAGCAAAGCTTCTTTCCCGTGTTGACTCAACACCTTTTCTCTCTCTCGAGCAGAAATGGCAAATGGTTCTGCTTTGCTCTCTCGAGCCAAAGCAGTTACTCTATTTTGATTTCGTGAGTCAAACAGAACTACTGCTCTGTCTCTCGATTCAGCCAGCCACCCTCTTCCTCTGCACAGCACAGCCGACAGCCCACTCTCCCTTCTCTGTTCCTCTCGACAGAGCCACCTCCTCTCAAAACCAGCACCTCCTCCTCTTCGGCCCAACCGCCAACAGCACCCAAAACTACTCTCCTTTCCGTTCACCACGGCCGTCCTTTGTCGAACAGACAGAACAGCCTCCACAGCACCGCCCCTGTTTCCACAGACCTCCAACGACCACCAGCAGCACTTTCGAACCGCCAGAACCTCCCTTCTCCAACAACCACCAGCAGCACGACCGCCCACTTCCCCAATTCCCGCCGCCGGCCTCGACAGAACCTCCAAATTCCTCCGTTCTTCTATCACGGCCAACCACTCCAGCACAACCGCCCACTTCTCTTCCACAGTACAGCCGGATGCTATGTTTATATAGACCAATTCTTCTCTCCCCGATCAAGCAGCCTTCCAATCCTCAGAGAGCAAGCCTTCCTTTCCGGGCGCAACCTCAGACTCTTCTCATAGTAATTTTCCATTTTTTGAATACCGGCCAAAGCAAGAGCTTCCCATCTTTCCTCCCTTCCAAGTCAAGCCAGAACCGTCGCCCATTTGCCGCCGACGCCACGGCTGAGACCCACTGTCTGCAATCTCTGGCGACTCATCCTCCGGCGCTTGAGCAGAGCAGCGCCCTCTTTCTGTCACGGTCGAGATCTCGAGCCCACCGTCGCTGCCGCCTGAATTTCCTCCTTCTGCTCACTCCGACAGAACAGAGCCTCGCTCTGTTCTGTTCCAGACGCCCAGCGCCCGAGCCATCGGGCTCGGGTCGCTTTCTTTTTTTTATATTTTTACTTGAACCGGACCAGAACCAGACCGGCCGCCTCCGGTTCTTTCTTTTCTTTTCCTTTTTTTTTCTTTTTCTTAATTAAAACCCGCCGTATCGATCTCGCGCATCCAATCTCCGATCTCGGCACAGAACCCATTTGACGTGCATTCTCTTTGGCGATTTAAGACTTTTACAACCTGCATAAATATAATTAAATATAATTTAGACGCATCATAAATTATAAATCCATTAAACTCAATTAACACATCTAAATTAATCAATTAAGCACATTTGTTTATTAATCTCCTAATTACTCACTTAACACAGATAAACATTAATTATCCTTATTCTAACTAAAAATACAACTAACAAATAGGTAGAAAGGCATATAAAAATTTGTACATTTTGCATATATCAATCAGCCATATTTGCAAATCCTAAAGCAAGACAACACGTGAAGCAGTATCACAAGTAAGGTGTTTAACACACATAGCATATTGCAACACAAAATGGGCAAAAATGGCATCTCAAGTGAAGGATGCACTAAAGTAGTGGCAAAAAGTCTCCGTGAGAATCGTATAGTGTAGACATAGGCTGCCAAGCATAAGGTAGATCATTGGGCCATGCCTCAAAATGGTCGGCGAAAGTCGAGAGGACCTCAGTCACGTTGAGGAGGAAGGTATTGAATGCATGCTTCCACATTGCGCTCATGACCATCCATTCACCAAGGGGGATGGTAACCTGCCCTAAAGTGCAGGTGAATCCCGCAAGATCACGTCGCACAACGTTGAAAGCAGTGCACAGGGACTGAACTTCCCGTTCCACCAAGTTACTAATAACTGTAAAATCATGCTCAAGCTGGGTGCCCAGGTCCTGGGTCAGGGTAGAAGTGTGAAGCATAAGGGAGGCGACTGCCGCTTGTACATCATCAACCAGATGGGCTTGAGTTGAAGCAAGTCCGGCAAACTGAGCAGGCAGGGAATTGAAGCCGACAAGCTGTTGGGTCAAGGACTCAATTTGGGTGTGGAGGTGAGCTTCGTGAGTGTGAATTGATTCCAATAAGGTAAGGACACGGTCAGGCTGACTGGGGGAGGATGGAAACAATTTTTGCTATAGTGGCCCATTTGGCCATAAGTGAAGCAGGCTCCCTTCTTCTTGTTCTTGGCCTTGTCTCCTCCCTGGAACTGAGGCTTCTTTCCCTTCCTCTTGAAGTTTTTCTTCGAGGTGCTAGTATAAGACCCATCTTTCTTGGAGCCAGCATGATGAATAAGGTTGGCAGATGCATTAGAGGCTCTCACATGATCTCGTTTTTCCTGCTCCAAGCCCAACTTGGCAGTAAGGTCATCAAGAGTGAGTTTCTTATCACTCAGGTTCAATACCACCATAATAGGCTCCCATGATGGAGGAAGACTAGTGAGTATCGTAGATACTTGGACCCCCAAAGAAATTGGATTTCCAAGCATCTCCAACTCACTAGAAATAATGGACATGGCATTTATGTGCTCAAGCACATTCTTGTCTTCTTCCATCCTCATGTTTGCATAGCGAGTGTGAAGCAGCCTAATGTGGGCCCCAGTATGCTCTCCATACCTCCTCTGTATAGCCTCATGTATTTCCTTAGCCGTTTTGTGCTTCTCAAAAAGCAACTCAATATTAGGCTCCATAAATGTCAGCATAGTGGAACTTCTCGTACACTCTCTTTTGAGCAATAATACTATTATCACTTGGAAGTTCCACTACTTGGTCCAACAGATGGCCCAAGTCTTCAAGAAACAACATATGATGGATACGCCTCTTCCAGGTGACAAAGTTCATGGCATTCAGCTTTTTAGTCTTAGCCAACTCACTTGAGACCCTTCGGAATGCCATTGCAACTCATATGAAATCAGCAAGTGGTGCAACCAAAATGAAGATAAATATCTACAACTAGTGGAACAGGGCAATAAGTGTTAAAGAGCAAAGTTTGAATCACTAATCAGCAATTAATAATTTGTTATTGATCTGGCACAAATACTGCTTCAATTCAAAATTGGTTTTACAATTCTTTTCCCAGCCGATCGATTGCGTCAAAATAGCCGATCGATCACGTCAAAACAGCCGATCGATCGGTATAGACTTTGCACAATTACAATAGATACGATCGAACGCGTACTCAGCCGATCAATCGCTCAACCTGTAATTAAACATTTCAATTTCCCCCAATCGATCGCTCCCTCAAGCCGATTGATCACAGATATCAAACTGGTCAAACCAGTAGATGCGATCGTAATACTATTCGAAATGTATTATATGCATTTTTCTCATCCTTAATACTATTCGAAATGTGATGATCGTAACAGATGTACTATATGCATGTGAGTTCGGGAGTGCTTATATATACATATATGAGCTTACCTTATTGGTTCACCTCGTCGCTTACTTATATATATTTTTTATCTTTTCTCTCACAACCACGATATTAGGGGCTATCGTGTAATTGCAGTGATGAAACCACTCCCATCGTACAATTGATCACACAACAGCATCTTTTGCTACTTCCAGAGCCAGGAAACAATGGACCCTCTAGTAAGCAAATCAGCTTCCCGCCATTAATATTAATATTAGTCAATCAGCAGTATAGTTCATTTCTTTATTTTCAATTTATAGAGGTGGATGTACTTTGGCGAAGATGATGAGGATGCTGCAATAATTAATCAGTGTGCCATTGCTATGGAACATTTATCAAATCCTCCCCCTCGTAATGTTGTTCACCCACATCGCCATAGGGTAGAGGAGTTAGTAGGTGACATATTATATAATGTTACAAATGATCTAGATGTTAGGGCAAAATTTGGGAGTGTGATTTTGTCTCTTAATGTATGTCAATTTAATGTACAAAAATGTATGGGGTATGCGAGAGAAAAATGGGTTATATGTACGAATTGGGGTAAATATACAAATTGGGCTATATGAAGAGGTTGAGAGGAGACAATCTCAAGATGAAGCCAACACAAAGTGGATCTTGAAGAGAAAGCCATCAAGGTGAGCAAGACACTCCAAGGTGAAGCTCAAGGAAAATGAAGATTGCAAAAGCCCAAGACAATGTGGGAGCACACCACAAAGCCCATGGCCAAGACACTACTTAAAAGCAACTTATTGAAGGCCCAACATGAAGACATACAAGAGAAGTGCATATTTTCTAGAGGATCAACTTACAATTATTAGATCATCCATAGTTGTCCTCTAGACCCATAGCTTTTAGATCAAATTTATTGGGTTCAAAATATTCCAAGAAAAACCCACTAACCAAAGTGATCCAAAGCTTCTTCCAAAGCCCACCAAAGATCCTTAGGAAAAGACTCTTAGAAAAAGCCCATTTGTGAAATGGGTTCATGGGCTAAAGGAACCACCCATAAATATGACCTAACCCACATAAGAGAACCACTAATGGGTGGGTGGATATGAGGTGTATCCACCCATGGGTGGGTGGATTGGGTGGGTGGATATGAGGAATCCACCCAAGGATGGGTTGATACACACATTCCTCTCCCTCTATAAATACCCATCTCTTGGAGAGGAAAAGATGGGCAAGCCATCTCCCCAAAACCTCTTGGCCTTATTCTTTGCAAATCATCTAGAGCCTTGAGGGTTCTTGATTATTCTTCCTCTCCTTTCTTTGAAAGGGGTTCAAGATCTTGTTATAAGATCTTAGGAAGAGATTCAAGTCCTCTAGAGCCTTGATGCTCTTGAATATTCTTTCTCTCATTTCTCTGAAAGGGGTTCAAGATCTTGCTATAAGATCTTAGAAAGAGATTCAAGTCATCTTGGATCATGGTTTCTTTGAGCATCTAGAATCATCCTTTAGAAATCAAAACCCCCACTTGACCTTTGAACCAAATACTTCCAAATCCTCTCAATGGTCTTAGTTACTTTGATCTACTCTCCGGTCCCTCATTAGTGATTCGATGGGTTCATACCATTGACCCTTGAGAGTAGTTCAAAGTATCTTTGGCCATGGTTTCACTCAATCCCATAGAAAAATTCTTAGAGAAACCAATCTCTTGTCCAAAAAGCCTCTACAATTTTGGAGCATCATTAGTTGAATCCAAGGGTGGACAACAGAAGGCCATTTAGCTCAATACTAGTTGAGCAAACCGGGTAGGATATCTAACATCCTCCCAACAAGAGTATGTACTCTAACTTTTTCTCTTAATTAGAGTAATACTCTTATCCTCTCTCTATGCTTGGTTGAGTGTAGTAAACCGTAGGGTTTAGACACGTGTGAGAGAGACGGGCTCTTATAACCCGTAGTGAGTGGGAGTACACTCACTGTGAGTGGTTTGGGATTAATCTTTGCGTAAAACCCTTGGTTCAGGATAAACCATAAAATCCGGTGGTTTGGGGTTAGCCTCCGCGTAAAACCCTTGGTCGGGACATACCATTAAGTCCTTGGTTTGGGGTAAGCCTTTGAGTAAAACCCTTGGTTTGAGATTAACCATGAAAATCTTTGGTTAGAGGTGAACCAAGAAAACCTTTGTAAGAAGTTGTGGGTGAACTAAAAACCCTCACTTAGTGGATGTCGGAGGTTCCTTGGATTAGGTGCTACGAGAGTGGATGTACCCGTTGAAGTGAGTTGCTTGGCGGCGAACCGCTATAAATCTTTGTGTGGTTGCTTGTGTTTGTTCGTCTTGCATATTGTCACACACACACACACATTCCACACCTCTTAAGTCTCTATCACTCATGCGCTTTCAATTACTTGCTAATAAGATAATATTGCATTGAATGATTGTTTAAATTAACATTATCTCTTAGTAAAAATAGAGTGAGAGTCTTAAAGTTTTTGTCCTATTCACCCCCCTCTAGGACTAAATAGCACTTTCACTAGTGTGCAGGGACGTCTGTCGTATGAACAAACAGACGTTTGTTGAATTATGTAGACAAGCTAGAGCATCCAGTCTGGAAGATAGTCGAGGCGCATCTGTTGAGCAACAACCCATGATTTTTTGTTTGCTCATTGGTCATGGTACGTCGGTTCGTAAGTTGGGGCATGAATTTTCCCACTCAAAAGAGACCATACATCGGTATGTGTATAGGGTGTACACCACATTAGAGCAATAGTTCCTCAAATATGCCTCATGGTTCCACTCGAGCACATGCCATCTTACATTCGGAATAATAGAAAATTTTATCCATTTTTCAAGGATTGCATTGGGGTGTTAGATGGCACGCATGTCATGGCAAATGTGAAGTCTGTGTCTCAAACTCATATAGGGGTAAACAAAAGGTGACTGCACAAAATATCATCTGTGCGCGCAATTTTAGCATGCGTTTTACTTATGTCGTCATAGGGTGGGAGGGGTCTGCCCATGATCTGCGAATTCTCGACTCCGTCTTAGAAGACGGACAATCTAGTTTCCCACGACCACTATCGGGCAAGTATTATGCAGTTGACGCATGATATGCGAACAATGTGGGGTTCCTTGGTCCATACAAGGGTCAAGGTCATAAATATCATGTTACTTCTTTCCAACAACGACGGCCGACTGGAAGGCATGAGATGTACAATTACATACATGCGTCTCTCCAGAATATAATTGAGAGAGCGTTTGGGGCACTAAAAAAACGTTGACACATTATGAAAAAAATGCCCCCTTATCCAATTGAGATGCAAGCAAAGTTTGTGTATGCTTGTGACGCCTTGCACAACTTTATTCACGAGCAATGCAATAGTGCCAGTGAGCCCTACATGAGATACTGGTTGCTGCCCGTGTATGAAACAGATGAAGCATTCCGAGTGATGGTACAACAATCTAATGACAATCATCCATCTAGTAGTCATGTTAGCGAATGGTCGGGGCCAGATGATGGATTAATGGTGCAGCTGCGAGATCGAATCCGAGATGAGATCGAGAACTCCCTTAATATCCCCCCTGATCCGTCTGGGATTCAGCCACGTCGTCGACGGTAAATGTGGTCCATTTACTCCTACTTGTTGTGTACCAAACTATCATTCATTTTATCTGATTAATTGTGGACGCATGTTAAGAAGCCATCTTCCATGAGTAATCATATCGAGTAATATATTGCACGAAAGCACCATGTGACAATAAGAAGAGGTAGCACACTTACGAGTTGAATATATTTAGTGGCCATGATTCCTCCAAAGAAGCAGTATGGATACGTCAATACATCCTTGTTCATATCTTGCCTCTTCCGGAGTAGTTCGAAGAACGCATCAATGACCTACATGTATTTGAATACAATAACGATAGAGTATTCCAATCAGAGAAATTCCCTCAAAAAATTAGCATCATGTGTGCTTAACTTTTAGTTTATTTCAGAGGTCTGCAGCAAACTTAAGTAGTCTGCATCGTATAGTGTATCTACTAGATACTTCTGCCTTGGGTGCCTCATCCAATGCATAATTGTCTTTCGATCTTTTGGCGACAACACATCCATTTCGAAGCATATCTCAGTACCCACGTAGTCGGCGGGTACGTCTGTAGTCTGACGAACTTTTGGTGTTTCAGCCTCCACTACATGCTCCTTTCCCTTTTTGCCAATGTGCGTATCGGTACCCTTCTCTTCAAACGGATCCACATCATCGGTGGCACAGCTGCTCGAGGGGTCGGTCAAACCTGGAAGGCCTTCACTAATCGCCTTCTTTTTCCTTTTGGCATGGGAGGACCAGGGGGGAAGGCAGAAGTGGGTGCAGGTTCTCCTTCAACTTCATTGCGTAACTTTTCCATAAATCTATGTACAAGTTTAGCATTCCCGCGCATAAACTTTGGGATAACTAAAACAAGCTCACCCTCGGCGCGAGTTATCTTTGCCCTATATGCTGAAATAAGATAAAAGCAATGAGGGAAATGAGGATTCCCCTTTTGAGGAATGTACAACGGGCAAATACGCTAGAGTAGCTATCGTGCAATCGATTAGGGGAGAGGGCACCTCTATCATACAATCGATTATACGATAGACAAATCTTTCATGTAATCAATTATATGATAGAGACATTTATCATGTAATCAATTACACGATAGGCATATATATGGTTAATATATTGGGCAAATGTACCTACTTTTGTTGTCTTGTGGGCGGTCACCTTGTGTCAGGTAGGAAGAGCCTGAGATATTGATTCTGTTGGAGGTCTCTCTGCCTCAGCCCGGGGTGACATATCCGTGAGCGGCACATCCAACGGCTGGTCCATTTGGGGCCTCTCTGCCGGCATCATATGGGGTGACTGAGTAGAGGGTTCTGGCTGCTCAGATGTTGTGGACTTCATCCCACTCGACTCACCTCGTTCGGGGTGTGGCCGCTTTTGGCCGACAGGCACAGGCTTATGAATCTTTTGGGGTGGTTGCCGGGGAGCTTGTGGCACGTCAGCTCCCAAGTTGTCAACTAGAATTCTCATTGAGTGGTTCCACTCCATTTTTTTAATACCCTCAATTATCTGAGGGACTCTGGAACATTGATTTTCCATCATATCGCTCTGTTTGAGGGCAACGTTAAGGAGGGACATGTTGGGGGACAGTTGACTGCGTCCTCATCCTCAGTGATGTCGGAATATGAGGTTGCGGTTGGGTGATGAGATGTGACTATTCTGATAATGGGGATATGACATCCACTAGGTCTCTATGGACATCCAACTTCTCCACTATGTGAACATAATATGGTCGAAATCGGTGATGTAATTTGATGCCCTTATTTGTTTCAACCATTAGCACCCCAGATCTGGGCCACGTTCTCACTCTTTGACTACATCGACCCATGGTTGAGTGAAACAGATTTGTGTGCTCAAAGAACCATATCTGCGTAATGAGATAAAAAATCATTAGGCTATATATACACTGCTCAATGGCAATGAAAAACTTACGATATTAACTGATACCAAGTAATCGATACCACAATACAGGTGCATACCGTGTAATCAATTACGCGATAGAGGTGCCTACCGCATAATTGATTACACGATATCCATAATCATCGAGTAATCGATTACACCATTGAGTGTTCTATCGTATCCATTGGCATCGAGTAATCGATTACACGGTAGAGTTGACTGTCGTGTAATCGAGGGGACAATATCCACTACCATCGAGTAATCGATGTGATGATATCTACACCATCGAGTAATCAATTACATTATAAGCTGAATAGACGGATCTTCAAATTACCTGTAATACATACACAGCTCCTGCCAGACTCCAGTCGCTACTCGTCGCTCCGGCAGATCTAATGTGCAAACATTTGGATGCTTGTGACATTTTCAAAACAAGCATTTTATGGATGGCACCCGACCAATTATACATGGAAAGTTGGGAGAGGTCGTCTGGATAATCGTGGAGCTTTGTAGGGACTAATCTGAATGATTGTCGGAAGAGTGTGGTTGAGAACATGTGTACGACGATCAACTGAACCATGTCATCCTCTAAAATATCTACTACCCCCTGCAGACATTTATAAACTTACGGTAGAATGCACCTTCCGGGGGCAATAGTTTACCATAAGGTGATTTCCATGTTACATTCTGACCAGATGCCCGCAACCCAGTGATTAGGGCAACATCTTGCTCAGTAAAGGATACCCTTCTCCCCTTGATGTTGAACACCATAAGATGCTCATCCCAGCATTCCACTAAGACATCAAGCAAATTTCTAGCCACAACTACATCTCGGCCTTCGAAAATGATGTGAAAAGCCGTCTCTTGTAGTCGGTCCTTGCAGTATGGGTAACACTCTGCAACTTATAGAGACTTGGTGAGAGTGCTTGGTGTAGGCATGGACTTGCGCTATATCTCCTTGGGGTATGGGAAGAGCTCCTCTCTTGGGTGGAAAAAGGTTTTGAATCCATCTGTTCTGGAATGCATCCAGTCGGATTTCATATCAGGTTACGATATTGATAGCATTGTGTGTCCATGACACGATCTGAGAGCGCAATCGTGCAATCGGACACATGAAATCAAACGATATAACAAAAATCTAGCAGCTTCCAAACAAAATAGGTCTGATTTTTAAAAATCTTACCAATGGGGTGGCTGTGTCTTTGGAGGAATGGTCAGCTCACCGATAACCTGAAACCTTGAGGAGGGCTATCCGACAGATCTGCCTGGCTTTAAATCGTCGAAGAGCCAGATTCCACCGCGGGCAATAGCAAACCCCGCTGCCGTCGAATCTTGCAATCGCAAACCCTAACCCTCTTTCGCAAATGCGTGGTGGTGTTCAAGCTCCAGAAATGGGTATTAATATTGTTGTGAAGGGCAAGATCATTTTGGGGAAATTTGTCATCGGGTGTGACAAGTCCGGCGTGCATGCTGACACATGCGTTGAATTACGTGGCACGCATGCATAATGACACGATGAAGGTTACACTACACGCATGCATACGATTGATGTGGCAGTCATGTAATTGATTAATAAAAAGCTCCACTACCGAGTAATCGATTACACGATGAGTCTGCTATCAAGAATCGTACCCACGATAGCAGAATACGCGATGAGGTGGATAACATGTAATCAATTACATGATGAGTAAGCCCTTCGACATCCCGATTATACGATAGAGAACTTCTATCGTGTAATAGATTAGATGATGAGCACTTATATCGAGCATCCGATTGCACGATAGCGGAACACACCAATAGCTATCTATCATGTAATCAATTGGACGATGTGCAAGGCCTTTGAGTGATCGAGTAGAATGTGCTATCGTGTAATCGATAACATGATTAGCTCAGTTATCGTGTAATCGATATTATGCAATCGAGGCTATCGCGTAATCTAATCGGCCGATTACACGATGGGCAATGCGATCGTGTAATCGATGTGAGAGGCGGAGTGAATGGTGTGGCCGTTGCGCCGCAAAATACAAGGATCATCCGACCCCCCACCAGGTGGCCACATGAGAACTGGATGGCCGAGGAGAGAATGATGGGAGAGGCGGGGTGAAGCTCAGTCCAGGCGGCTGGAATTAGGTTCCTCCGCCTTCTATGTAGGGCATCTAGTTTATGTGACCCGCCGACATGCATGATCCAACACTTTCGTCTTCTCCTGCCGCAAAACCCTAGCATATGTTGGGGATATTTGTTGGCAATCGAAATATAGCACATGACTATTTTCATAACATTTTTACCCTAAAAGGTTGTTTCTCACTTTACAAACATAAATCATGCTGAGCCCAAACACGTTGAAAATTGTCACTTGTCAACCTCATGTTTTTTCAATTTCCAAACATATGTCACCTATCAGCCTTGATAATTTTCACGCCCTAAAAATTTTCACTCTGTTTTTTTTAACTTCTAAATGCACCCTATGTTTCACAACATAATCAAGTTATAGCTATTCAATTTCCCCTGTTGGATAACCCTTTGGAGTAAGACTGAACTTACCCACAACTCACCAACAACACAACTTCGATGGATTTAAAGAATAATTAAATGCAAAATTAATTCATATTTTACTAATAATAGATTATACAAACTGGCCTAATTCATATTATAGCCTAATATTATACTTATCTTTTATCAATTTCACATTAATTCCCAAAATCATTCTTTTACTCTCTTGCACATGCTCACATACATGATTATATTCCGATTTCAAAATCAATAAATTAATTTATTTTAACCACACTTTTTTTCTTCATATTAGTAGGGTATTAATACCTTAATTTTAACCATTTTAATTGCATAATAAAGGGAAAAAAGAGCATTACCTGGTGAAAAGTAATTAGACGTTAGAAGATGTGGTTAATTTTACTTTATTTTAGCACTTTTACTTAGATTTTTTTCATTCTTATTTAAATAGTGTTTTTATTATAATAACGAAGGGTGTAAATGGGCCAAGCCGGCTCACGTGCTAATCCGGCTCGGCTCAGCCTGACTTTGGGCTCGGTTTGTGTCGGGCTCGTCCCATTGCGAGCTGAGCTCCAGCTCAATGACACTCGGCTTGGCCCGACTCATTCAAACTCAGCTCGAGCAAGCTCCTGAGCCAACTTATAAGCCTGCTTGAGCTTGGCTTGTTATTGGAAAAAGGTAGCCTGCAACCGCTCTCCGGTTGGTTGCTTTAATAGCCATCCGATTTGATTGGACAATGGAGACTGGTTTTTATTGAAAAACCCGTCCTTTACCCACTCTCCTCCCTCGTCGCCCCTCCTCTCCCTCCTCCCTCGTCGCCCATCTCCCTCGTCGCGGCCCTCATTGCCGCCCCCATCGCCCACCGAGTCGGCCCTCCGTGCAACCTCCTTCGGCCTCATCGTCGTCGAAAGGTATGATTTTTAATCCTCCAGTTGAAAGCTGCAATTTTTTAAGAACATAAAAATTATATTTTTGTATCATCTTTGAATTTGGAGTGCTGGGTGGGGAAGGGTGGATATTATGTCTGCTTAATGTAGTATTATAATTTAGAAAAACCAACTATTTGTCTTTTTTTTTTTTTTTTCTTGTTGGAGTGTCAACTGATGATGCTTTTAGAGAATCTAGAAATGCATCAATATCTATTGTTTGTTTAGCACAAATATCATTGTATTCTCCAAACTGATGCTACTAAAATCTTCCATTAATATGTTGAATCTTAAGTACGTAATTGGTAAACTATTTGTCTTCCATTAATATGTTGATGCAGCAGCTCATGAGGCGTTGCAGATTTTTCAGAACAGTACATATTCATATCACCACGATTTAGTATATGATTCTACAATAACAAGGCTTGCATATAGGCTGTTTGCACTTATTGATGCTTATTGATTTAGTTGTCTTCCTCTATGGATGCAGTACGATTTAGAACTTCTGTTTGTAAAGAACTCCCATGAATTTGTTGACGAGTTCTTGAAAAAACCTGAGTTTGCCGAGCTGATGAGGAGGCTTGTTGCCTTGGGCGATGGGAACCAGGACCAAAGTGAGCTATCTCTTATATTTGTGTTTAAATAAATATTAAGATTTTGTGCTTCATAGTTTGGCTAAATTGCCAAATTTTCTGGGGCACTTTAGGTTTCAGCTTGACTCTTTCACTTGAACATTACTTTAACATATTTTGTTGTTTGCAGCATGTAGGCACATTGTCAAAGGATGAATGGGAAGTGGCTCACTTGTATCTATCTTTTGTTTTGAGAAAGGTATTTCTTTGAACTCAATTTTTTGTGCTTTCACATTGTAATGCAAGATTAGTGGAACTTGGAGATTAAAAAGTCTAAAAGTGAATTAGAAACTCGTTTTCAGCTCCACTGTAAACAATTTTTCAAACCCGCACTATGTTGGCTACCCATCTAGGAGTATATCCTGATTTTCCACATCATAGGTAGGCCTTGTATGCAACCGAGGGGCAAATAGTTATTCTACTATTTATTATGAGAATGTTTTGCATTTTGGGTTGATTTGCATTTTTTAAAATATTCAGAAATGGATGCATCTAGTAGTAATAACATGGGAATGGGGGAATTATGCCCTCATTGTCTCGGCCACTACATGATATTTTATATTTCTCATACTGTGAAAACCTTGGAAGGTCTTTTTTGAAATGTCAGAATCTCTATATAAGTTATTACAAGTCTTAGTTAATTCTATGTTATATGTATTTGTATATTTAGATTTTGACTTTATCTGGCAGGGAGAGGCTGTGGGTACTTCAAGTAGTTGAACAAGCAGCCAAAACATCCAACTGCTACAAGTCTCCATCCACAAGTGCCTTCCAACATACCTAATCAACAAAGAAATCGAGCGTCCGTGGTAGAAGAGTATATTAGGGATAACACCCAGACCACTATATTATTTATATTTTTGATAATATGCTTGAAGTTAGTTATACTTAGAGGGTGATGGATGAGAACAATGTAATACTTATAAATTGAAGTACTTATAACTACATGTCAATTTTCCATCATTTGGACTAAAAATTTCATTACGTGTAAAACTTTGATTTGTGATCCAGAATTATCTATTTTAATGCCATGACTTGTGAAAAGTAGCTTAATTTTATCGATTCGTAAATTATTTACTGATGGCCTAATTACCAACAATGAAATGAACTGCCTGTTGTGATAAGGAAATTCGTCGATAAATTTTTTTTATCCACTTAGGGTGTAATGGTCAAAAGTTGCATTAGCAGCTCGGAACCAGCTCAGCAAGGTAGGCTCTGGCTTGGCAGACAAGAATCGAATTAGTATGAGGATTCTGTGATTGCATGAGTTCGATATAAAACCAAGCTTCAGCTTTTGTCCACACCCTAGCACAAGTAATGTCACAAGAACTAGCGTGCAATGGAAGCCTAACTGGGCACGTGACCATGGTCTTGCAGTAGATCAAATAAACTACACGAAAATGGTGCAAAAAACATCCAATGTCAACCAAAAAAATAGATCCAATCCTAGTGTTCTTCCCAAAAGGACCAACACCAGACTGTTTTCGCCTAAACTAATACTACTACGCCACCGCATACAGCTCACAACTATGACAAGTATATCATCTGATGCTCCAAATTCCAAATTACATAAATAGATGAGGAACTCAACACTCAGTTGTCTGAGACTCCAATACATGAAAACAATTTTCTCTATTCCACAATAAATAGGAGAATATCTTAAGAAGCCAAAACAATAGTTACAGATTACAATACACAACATTTTGCTGTGAAAGAACAGTGGTAAATCACATGTCAGTTGCAGTGATTAGGTATACACATCCCGGTGTCTGGGTTGTTCTGCTGCTCCTTCCATATCTGATCTGTAACTCGCAGCTTCAATTCTTTCCTGTAATCACCAGAAAAGAAAAGTGCCATGTTTCTCTGAATTAATAGACCATCCTGGCTGTCTCAAACCTTCCTATGGCTGTCACGAGCCTCAAAATGTAAACAAAAATATTGTCCAAAACAATTGAATACCTGAAAAAAGAAACAGCAAAAGTGCAATGAAAAAAACATGAAAAAACAGATTCATGGCAGAAATTAACAGATTCATTCCACTTTTTTTTACTTCTCTTACTTATGCATAAGTGCAATGAAAAAAAATTGATCCAATCCCACAGATTTTCGGATCAATTATCACCAGCAATTTAGAACAACAGTGTAGACAACCCAAAACTTGGCCAACTGTGTATCTTTATAATTCCTACAGCTGGTTAAAAGACCTCCCCAAACTACAACATTTGGTATAAGGGGCATGTGTTTGATAACTTCATGGGCCTCATTCAGATTGCCTTCACGGCCAAGAAGGTCCACCAAACAACCATAATGCTCAACTGTAGGAGTTAAACAGTAAACATTGATCATGCAGTTGAAAAACTGGCGACCTTCATCTACTAATCCAGCATGAATACAACCACAAAGGAGACCCACAAATGTGTTACCATTAGGTTTAAACCCCAGTTTTCCTATTCCATTAAAAAGTCCAAATGCAACTTTAACATATCCACTCATGGAAAGTCCAGAGATCATAGAATTCCATACTGCAATATCTTTCTGTTCCATTTTCCTAAAAACATCCCATGCATGAGTAAGACTCCCCCATATAGCATACATGTCAACCAATGCAGTACCCAAAACTAGGTTCAACATATTCTCATGTTCTTTTACCAAGATCTGACCTTAAACTCACCATTAACATTTTTCCGAACAAATCCACTGCCTCAATATATTGCTCATCTGTTGTGAACGCCATGCCAGGCCTGTATGGATACGTCAGCGGGCCAACGTCAGCAATAGTCATCATGCCAGTAGGATAATTGATTAGTATCTCGTATTTTATTGTAATCAGGCCCGTTTAGGCTAATTGTTAGGTAACGGGCTAATTGAGAATAATCAGGTCAATTAGTGGCCCATCAATTTGGCCAGTCTTCTTCCCTTTATATGTTGAGCGTCTCCCTCAGTTGGAGGTTATGCAATAGAAACCATTTCAGTTTATTACTTTTCTTCTTTCTCTTTCACTTTTGCCGTCGAGATACCTTGTGACCATTGCCGGTCACAACATTGGTATCAGAGCGGTGCCGATCTGAGAGCAATCATGCCTCCTCGCAAACAACCACTGGGAATGCCAGAAATCCGGGAGGAACCTGAGGCGGCAAAAGAGGTGACTAGCCCACGACCAACGACGGAATCCAACCAGGAGGTACTGATCGCCATGATCAGTGCGCTCGGTGTCCGACTGCAGAATTTGGAGATGATCCATTCTCAGAACCCGGCCAACCAGACAGCCACAGTCACTCCTCCACCGCCACCGCCAGGAGGTCTGGGCGGTCCAGTTCGACAAGGGGGGTCCAGTGTGCTGGGTGGCTCTACACAGGCCCTGAATGCTGGGTCTTCCATCGCACATGGAATCCAACTGGGTTCCTTTAATCCCGGCGCTGAAGAGGGCAGATCTGGCCTTGAGAGACGAGGCACTCCAGGTGTTCGAGGAAATGACACAATGAATCCGCACCTGTGAAATGTCCAGCGTGAGATGGATGCAGATTGGGAAGAGTCTCTAGGCTATCATGGAGGCCAGAGGGGTAGCGCAGAACCCAGGCTGGCGCGGCTCCAATTTCCATGATTCAATGGTGAAGAGGACCCCGTGGAATGGCTATACAAGGCTGACAAGTTCTTCGTCTATCAGGGGACTTTTTCAGATGCCGAACGCCTGCGCGTGGCTGCTTTTCACTTAGATGGAGATGCTTCGGTTTGGTACCAGGCCTTTGAGAAGGAGGTGCTATTTCCGACTTGGGCGTCGTTCTCGGATGAGTTGTGCATACAGTTTGGGCCGAACGAATTTCTGGATTTTAACGAGATGCTTTCCACCATTAGGCAAATAACAATAGTGAGAGCATACTATTCGGAGTTTATGAAGATTGCGAACCGCTTACCAGAATGGCCAGTCGCAGCACTGGTTGACACTTTCAAGCGCGGCTTGAAACCAGAGATAGCGGATGAAATGCGGCATTTTCCTTGCCACACAATGAGGGATGTGGTGCGTCACGCACGCATTGAAGAGGAGAAGCTGGCCAGACAAAGAAGAGGGGGACGTGGGAGTTTTCCAGCAAGGACTCCTACTAGCCCAGCGCTGGGGCCACTGCCGTCTCCTGCTCCAATTGTTCACCCTGTTCGGCGCCTCACACCTGCTCAGATGGAGGAGCATCGCGCTAAGGGGCTGTGTTACAGATGCCATGAAAAGTTTGTTCCCGGGCACAGGTGCACAGTACGGAGAAGTTTACTCATTGAAGAAGTCGACGAGGATGTGTCTTCCCAGGCCGAGGAGATGGCACCAGAGTACCCTGACGTGCAACCTGAGATCTCCGTGCACGCCTACTCAGGGACCTTCACCCCACGCACCATGCGGGTACAGGGACTCCTCAATCGACAGGAGGTTGCAGTATTGATTGATAGTGGGTCGACCCACAATTTCATCAACGACAAGGTAGCACAGTGATTGGGTTGCTATACATCCGATGCCAAGCCTTTTGACGTGCTCATTGGGGACGACAAACATCTCAGGAGTTCGGGGGTATGCGCCCAAGCCGCCCTTACTATCCAAGGCCACACATTCATCACAGACTTGTTCTTACTGCCAACGAAAGGGGCGGATGTGGTTCTAGGGGTTCAATGGTTGCAAGACCTCGGGGATGTGGTCTAGAACTTTAAGGACCTCGTTATGGATTTTGAGGTGCACGGACAACGGGTTCGCCTCCAAGGGGCCCAACCAGGTGCTTTGCATACGGCCCAGGCTGTAGGGTCGCTCTTCAAGTTCGCACCACAGGGGCTCTTGTTGCAGCAACGGGTAGTGGTGGATGTCGAGCAAACGGACATACCGGAGGACTTGCGTTCTTTGCTCGATGATCATGCCAACATATTCTCGGAGCCAACAGGCCTACCACCTACACGATCACACGATCATGCCATTCCACTCCTACTTAATGCTGTGCCATCCAATGTGCGCCCATACCGCTACCCTCAAATTCAGAAAGCGGAGATTGAGCGCCTGGTGCAAGACATGCTGCAGTCCGGTATTATTTAGCCCAGCAACAGCTCCTTCTCCTCACCGGTTCTATTGGTCCGCAAGAAGGATGGGTCGTGGTGATTTTGTGTCGACTACCATGCCTTGAATGCTATTACAGTCAAAGATAAGTACCCAATTCCAGTTATAGAGGAGTTGTTGGATGAACTGGCTGGCGCCAGGGTGTTTAGCAAACTCGACTTGCGCGTAGGATATCATCAAATCCGCATGCAACAGTCAGATGTTTACAAAACTGCATTCAGGACACATGATGGTCATTTCGAGTTCTTGGTCATGCCCTTCGGTCTGACAAATGCTCTTGCTACCTTCCAAAGTCTCATGAATGACTTGTTCCGGCCCTTTCTCTGACAGTTCGTCTTGGTTTTCTTCGATGACATCCTCATATACAGCCAGTCGTGGGACGCACACTTGGAACATTTGCGGTCAGTTTTCTCCATTTTACGGACTCATTCCTTATTTCTTAAACGGTCGATGTGTTCCTTTGGTAGTAGGCAGGTGGAGTACTTGGGCCATATCATTGCGCACGAGGGAGTTTCCACTGATCCCGCGAAGGTATCCGCCATGCTGTCTTGGCCGGCTCCCACATGTGTCAAGGGCCTCCAAGGCTTTCTGGGGCTGACAGGATATTATCGCCGATTCATCAGCCAGTATGGGATTATTGCCAGCCCATTGACCGCATTACTCAAAAAGGGGGCCTTTGCATGGACAGGTGAAGCGCAAGAGGCCTTTGATCGTATGAAACAGGCTATGGTTACTGCACCCATTTTGGTCTTGCCAGATTTCACGCTTCCATTTGTGGTGGAAACGGATGCATCGGACACAGGCATGGGGGCGGTCCTCTTGCAGAAAGAACGGCTGGTGGCTTTCTTCAGTAAATCTCTCACAGGCCGCTCCTTGACACTCTCGGCCTACGAGAGAGAGAGATGTTGGCCATTGTTCATGTCGTCACCAAGTGGTGACCTTATTTATTGGGTCGACGTTTCATCATCCGCTCCGACCATCAACCATTGAAGTACTTTCTTGAGCAACGGGTGTCTACACCAGCACAACAGCGCTGGGTTAGTAAGCTTCTGGGGTATGATTATGAGATCGTCTACAAGAAAGGGTCTGAGAATACTGTCGCAGATGCTCTTTCACGGCGCTCGATGGCGAGTGCCTGTATGGCTATGACTTGGCCGACTTGCCCCTTTCTTTCTGACCTGCGTTGCGCCTATACTGAGGACCCCGACACTAGCCAGTTGATCGAACGTCTCCACGGGCATCAATTGGATGATCCTTCCTTCACTTGGCACGGTGACACTTTATTTTGGAAAGGGAAGCTGTGGGTGCCTAACAGCGGGGACTTGTGTCGGCGTGTTCTTTCTCATTTTCATGACACGCTCATGGCGGGACATGAAGGTGCCTTTCGGACCTACAAACGGGTGAGCCAAAGTTTTATGTGGCCCGGAGTAAGAAAGGACGTTCAAAATTATGTGGCTGCTTGTGACACTTGCCAGAACGCCAAGGCTGTCACTACCTCTCCCCACGGTCTTCTTCAACCCCTCTCCATTCCGGATCAGATATGGGAGGATATCTCTATGGACTTTGTGGAAGCCTTGCCCGCGGTCCAAGGAAAGTCGGTCATTCTTGTGGTGGTGGACCGACTCTCAAAATATGCTCATTTTTGTGCTTTGAGCCATCCTTTTACAGCCCGGACAGTTGCTAAAACCTTTGTCAAAGAGATCGCACAGTTACACGGCATGCCTAAGACTATCGTCTCGGATCGAGACAAGGTTTTCATTTCTGCATTTTGGCGTGAGTTCTTTGCTCTCCAGGGTACGAAACTCACCATGAACATAGCTTACCATCCCCAGACAGATGGCCAGACGGAGGTCGTCAATAGGTGTGTGGAGCAATATTTGCGCTGCTTTGTGGGGGATCAGCCACGTAAATGGTTACAACTTCTTCCCTGGGCTGAGTGGTCTTATAATACGGCTTATCACACATGGACGGGGTTTACGCCATTTGAAGTTGTCTATGGCCGTCCACCTCCTTCCGTCCTCTCTTATGTGCCCCACAGGTCGTCCGTTGCTGAGGTCGACTATTTGCTTCAAACAAGGGATGAGGTACTCCGGCAGCCGAAAACCAATCTCGCAGCCGCTCAGAACCGTATGAAACAAATTGCTGATAAAAAGAGGACCGATCGGGCCTTCCAGGTGGGTGAATTGGTTTACGTGTCCGTCCTACCACAGCACCAGACCTCTTTGTTCAGAACGGATCAGGCCAAGTTAGCACCTCGTTATCATGGGCCATATTCTATGCTCGAACGTATCGGGCCCGTTGCATATCGTCTGGCTCTACCTCCGGGGTCATTGGTGCATCCAGTTTTCCATATTTCGCGCCTCCGTCGTTTTGTGGGCGATGCTTCTTCAGCCACTATAGGCGGGCCCTTGTCTTTTATGCCTCCAGTGGATACGGATACTCCAGTGCCAGCGTCTATCATTGACAAACGACGCATTCGTAAGGCGGGTCGCATTATTACATAGCTATTGGTGGCATGGAAGGGCCATTCACTTGAAGATGCTACGTGGGAAGTGGAGGACGACATTCTGGCTCGTTTTCCAGACTGGTCGCCTTGAGGTCAAGGCGAAAAGCGGAGCGTGGTGGATTGTTGCGAACGCCATGCCAGGCCTGTATGGATACGTCAGCGGGCCAACGTCAGCAATAGTCATCAAGCCAGTAGGATAATTGATTAGTATCTCGTATTTTATTGTAATCAGGCCCATTTAGGCTAATTGTTAGGTAACGGGCTAATTGAGAATAATCAGGTCAATTAGTGGCCCATCAGTTTGGCCAGATGGCGTGCACCCCTAGGCAGACGCGCCATCTTCTTCCCTTTATATGTTGAGCGTCTCCCTCAGTTGGAGGTTATGCAATAAAAACCATTTCAGTTTATTACTTTTCTTCTTTCTCTTTCACTTTTGCCATCGAGATACTTTGTGACCATTGCCGGCCACAACATCATCCTCCATTACAAGACCTGAAAAAAAAATATCATTAGTGTGATAGTTAGAAGGGAAGCTTCCACTATGCAACCTTTAAGGAAATAACCAAAAATATGGGACCACTTTTTTGTCAGTACCGGTTTTAGCTAGAATTGTGACAAGTTCTCCCCTTGTAATTGTAAATAGGAATTAAAAAGCGAGCGGTATAGTATACAATAAGCTTCCACAAACAAATAATAGTTCATCATATTGTTAATTATTTAAATCACCTGAAAGAACATTTCATCAACACTTTGATCCGCATAATCCATTTATGATTGCTCACCATGATTTGCATAAGAATTATCTCCCTGCATTGCAAGTTCACAGAATAGTTAAAGTAATGAAGTAAAAATGTCCAATAGAGAGATTAAAGTGTGCACCTTATTTTATGGACAAGTACTTGTGTAATAGCCCATTTGTTGATAACCTCCGCACTTCCTCTTCTTTGGTTGAGACTGGATGTTTTGTTCTAGTCCAGCTTTTACCCTCCGAATGTTTTTTGGGCAGCCCTTGGTTTTAATCTTAGATGGATCTCTTAAATTATTTGTTCTCTTAGATCCTTCTTTTTCACACAAAATACCTTTCTAAAAATTACTCCACTCTTTTGCGATCTAACTGACGTGTTTTTTCTAATGCCAAAACCTCTTACTTTTTCATATGCATTATAAAATCCATATGCCTCCTCCATAGACAAAAACTCCATCCCCTCACATGGTACCATCCTCATATCAGTGTGGTCCTCACCCATACTAGCTAATTTCATTACTCTCATGAAATGTATTTTCTTCATTGCCATCTAAACCCATTATAGATTCTTCACATCTATTTACAGCTTCCATTTAACACCCGAGCAATCAAACCTTCACCATAAGGACAAATTTTAATTAACATAATTGGCATCATTAAGCACAGTCATGAAAGATATATTACATTAAATCAGACAACCAATGTGGGATAGAATTAGACACTAAATCACAATCGCTTCTAGCATAGCATTTGATAAGTTTTAATTACTCTAAGGAATAACTCTGTTAAAAGCAATATGAAACTTTTAACATAATGCGTATTAATGACTTTACTGTAAAAGAAAAGGAGGATAGAACAGGAAGCAAGCAACAATTTCTTAAACATCATTTATTCAAAGCTTTCCTCGACAACTACAAGAATGACACCTATTTAGATAGTTAACATGAGAACTTACAGGATGGCAGCTGAAGATCTTATAAACTGGGAGACCAAAATAATCTTATCTAACACCCAGAATAGTTGTAGAGGATGGATTGTATTTGTACCACCGTGAATATTAGGAGTAAAAAATATAGACCTCAATCTTAAAAACTTAGTCTTTACATTCATATCATGACAATTGCACACAAAGTCCAACTCGACAGCTGTTGACTGCTCGACTGTAACACCCCCATTTTTTCATCAAAAAGAAAAAAACCATTTTTCAAGCTACAATCAATTAGAAACAACGACCCAACGGAATTTTTTGCGTAAGTGTTCTTCAACAAATTGCAACTTTGAACTAGAGGATTAAAAATCATACCTTTGGACAACTAGCTTCTCTCCGGAGGAGGTTGCACGGAGGGCCGTCTCGGCGGGCGATGGGGGTGGCAACAAGGGAGGAGTGAGGGAGAGATGGGTGCAGCAATCTGCTCGGCGACGAGGGAGAGGTCGGGGAGGGGAGTGGGTAAGGGTAGGGTTTTTCAATAAAAACCCTTCTCCACCGTCCGATCAAATCGGATGGCTATTACTGCAACCGACTTGATCTCCGGTCGGTTGCAGGCTACCGGCTCTCAAATATAAATATATGCAAATATATTATTCTTTATTTAAATTTCATTCCATAAAAATGTCTAACGATCCAAACTCGAGCCTGGGCCGAGCTTTCACTCGAGCCGAGCTCCAAAATTCTTAATGAGCCAAGCTCGAGCCAGGAGGATATGAGCTATAAATGAGCCGAGCCAAGTCGAGCTTGAGCTCGAATTTGAAATTTTAAGCTGAGCTTGGCTCATTTACACCCCTAGAAATAACAGTCAAATATAAAAAATTATGACTTTTTAGGAAAGAACTAAGCATTGTAAAAGAACAACAATTTTCAAACATCTCTAAAATATATGATTTTTCATATTTTTTCAGAATAAAATATTGTAGATAAATATTATTCCATAAAGTATAGAAAATATTGTTGTTTCTATTAATTATAATAATTTATTTTTAGGAAAAACTTTTTTTAAGTTTTGTTGACCGATATGATTTTGTGTATTATTATGGAGCTTATATGTGATGTTGAATATTTAAACATAAAAAATTACATAGTCACATCACCTTAAATTTTGGATTACCAATCAAAGTTTATTTTTATGTGTATTTTTTTCTCTCAATCTCTCTAGTATGTTGTATAGCGTTCTTTTGTGTTTATGTTGGTTATTAATAAATTAATCTTTTTTCATTATTGTATACATGTTTTAGTTCTAATTTTTTTGTTTTTGTATGTGACTTTTCTAGTTGCAATTGCCTAAAAAGAATTTTTTTTTATTTTCATTAGATTTTAATCCTAAGGTTATCATTAAATTTTGGGCCGGCAATAAATACTTTTTATACAAAATTTTCAGTTTTTACATCTTCAAAGTGTTTGCTTATGCATCATTTAAGTCTTAATTCCTATATTTTGTTCATTTTTAAAAAGGAACCAAAGGATACACCCATGATAAATATATTATTCTTTATTTAAATCTCTTCTCTGGTAATTCAAGTGTTTGTTTTAAAATAAATTAATGAGATTGATCTACTATGTGTGTATATTGAAAAAATGTTGTTGGCGAAACTAATTTTCACATATATAGTATATAGTGTAAGAAAATTATTTTTGTAATCTACAACTCAACTATAATTATTTAAGTGTCCTTCACACTAGTAAAATTCACCGATGCTATTTACATAATATACTGCACTTTGGTTCAGTAACAGGCTTTTCAATTTTGCACTATGACTAAGGGTGTTTGCTAGCATAAATACTATCAGGCGTGACTACCTTTTATGGTGAAAATTATCAAACCTGTAAATAGCGGATTTGTGACAAATGTTTAGGAGTATAAAAAAGGTCTTTGCCAAAAAGTGTTAGAGATGAAAATTTTTACATTGATTTTGTGAAGGGTGAAATTCTGTTTGGGAACTTGACATAAATCACACTGATTTGTGTGTTTGGAAAGGAATACTTGATGGCGGCATTGTTGAGGCTCAAAAAGAGAAGCAGACAGCAGCATTGGTGGGGTGGGGGAGGTGCTTTAGAAGATTTCATCTCTGGGGACCATCCTTCATCCCTGCTTGCAGTAGCATCTCAATCGCCTCCGGCTTCACAAATCCAGGTACTTAAAGTTGTAAAGTCCAAGGAGCAGAAGGATGATGGAGCAAGGCAAAGAGATGAGGGAGATGAAGGGAAAGAGAAGATGAAGGGAGAGAAAAGGGAGATGAAGCAGGCCCATGATTTTTTTCATTTCACTGTCAATGGGTACTTTTTGCCATTTCAGCTTCCAAATGTTTTTCAAAGGTGATTGGCCACTTCTAGTTGTGAAAGGCTCTACTTTTTAGCTTCCAAACGCACCCTAAAACAATCCCTGTCAAGTGGCAACATAAAACCCACACAAATCTAGACTCCCATGTAACTAATAAAGATGCTACCTAACACTAAATATCATTGCCTGCTTCAAAAATTAACATAAGTGTAATTTTGCATGATTACTGTGACTTGTGAGCTGGTCCGAGTTAGCTGACATGATAAGAGTATTAATTCTTCAAATAAAGTGATTTAACTATAAATGCATTTGTATGCACAAATAATGTTAACTATTTCTGTTTCCAAATATGCAAAATACGTGTCTGATGCCGAAAGTATATCATTGAAGAGGGAAATAGCATTACACTTTTGTTGCCTTTTCAACCTACAACCCACAATAAAAAGGAAAAATAACACTCGTGTAACACCCATAAAAATTGGTTAGTTCACTAAAATTGCTATTTTAGGAAACTGGTCTAAAATAGGAAAGTTTTATGCCTGTTTCGATTTTTAGTCTTGACTCTTAATTTGGTATGTTGTATTTTATTTTGATCCATGATGTATGGCGTAATTGATAACCAGATTAAGCAGGACTCGAGGGCTGAGGACTAGCCCCGGAACTAGGGAGAACCTGGTGCTGAGGCCAGTTTGGCGCCAGGGGTTGGGTGCACCTGTTGCCAAGAGCGGTAGGCCACGTGCTAGAGTATGTGTGCAATATGCTTAGACTCGTTTAAATATATTGGTTTACCAAATTGAACAATGGAATGTGTGAGAATCTATTTTTGGCAAGTGTTTGCACGTGTAGCCGAAAACGGAGCAACAATAGACACAAAATGCATTGGGCGCCAGGGTCACCTGGGCGCCATAGCAATGCTTGTCACACGTGTGAATACTCCCGTGGTGGTGACGAGAAGGATTGGTTGTGTGATACAGAACTTGTATGAGATGGAGCGACACATTGAGTATGCGAGTCAACAGAACCTTTCATCTGAAAACCATGGACCAAACGCAGTAGTGCCGAGCACTAGACCAACATGAATACAAGGCTCTGGACTATGTGCACGTGGGTGGCGTGGCTTAACTAATTGCCTTGATTGATGGAGCAAGTCTTGGGAAAGTTTTGGCCTAATTTGGATCCCTAATTGCAAATCATGGGAGATTGTAATCCAAATAGGAAGTTACCCTAGTTGGCTATGGTAATTTTGGAAGGGACCAATCATAATTGATTGAGAAGATTATCTTAACCTTTCCCTAGCCAATCAGGAGAGTTTCCATGTCAAGGAAAGGACTTCCAATTGGAAATTGGAATTGGAAACTGCCATATGCGATTAAGGTAACCAATTAAGAGAATTAGAATCCTTAAAATAGGGAAATCCTAACTGATTTAGGATCTGATTTTGAGCACACGTCTTGGGCATTGGGAGGCTGTTGTGCTGGACGTTCATGATCTTTGGAGAAAGGGAGATCAATAGTGGAGATTGGATTTGGTTGGAGACAGAAAATTACCTATTTAAACCCTGAAATTGGAGGGCTAGCATCCATTTTAGCGAGTCGTCTCTTTGGTGAGTGCTGGAGTGCTCTTTCTTCTCCTTTCTACTCCCTCAAATCAGCAACCAAACTCTTCATAATCTTTGCTTTGTTCGCGGTGGATCGCCAAAGCGGAAGAGGCATCGCGAGGAGGAATTCTAGGCGCACAAGGAGAATCAATCGGTTTGTCTTCGAAGAGGTAGGATGACTTTTTTTTCCTACGACATTTGCTATTGAATTTGGACTTACCTATGATCAGTTTATCATATGGATTATTATTGATATTGCCTTGATTATTGCTGGTCATATTGATATTTGTGTTGTCCATTGGACGAAACACCAATTGGCATGTCATGTGAGTAGATAATTGCTTTCATCAGATCATCATACCTTAATCCTTCATGTGCTACACCACCATAGAAGACACCCCCATCGTAATTGATCCTTGAATGGACATCGTTTCATGATGTTGTATTTCATGCTATGTTCTGTCCACAAAAAATTGGCATCTTTCTTATTCAATTTACCATGAGCCTATGTTGATTAGGTTCTATCTCAAGTAAGTACTCTTAATATCGAATGATACTTGAGGTAGTGCTTCTAAATTATGGAAATTCATGAGTCATAACCTACTGATGTTTCAAAGAGTTACTTTTTAGTCATGTCAGTTCGTGGCTAATTGGTCTCAGTGTCTATAGATAGTTGTCTCTTTTGGTTAATGTGGTATTAAGGACATAATATATGTGTAGGCTGATTTGTATGGAAAGGTACATGAAGTAAATTACCTAATTACAGAGGCAATTGGGTTCTCTAAAACACTTAAAGAGGTGAGTTATAATGTCAGGAAGGTAGTCTTAAGCATTAAAGTAAGTAATCATCAGTTGTTAATCATAACAGATTAAGTTAATTGCTCTCGGCCAGGTCTGTTTCTGCACTGACAAGAAGAAATAAAAAATTAATAACTAATTATGGTAAATTCAGAAAAATATGCCATCAAAAGGGTTAGAAACTAGAGATATAGGATTGTCTGCTATAAAAATTTAAGAACATGATAAGCACTGCACATATCGTAGCAATCCTAGGAAGTGGGCTATTGTGCATGCAACAGTACACTGTGTTGGAGGATTAAAGCACTAATACTTACTAAGACTAAGTTTTGGTCGAATGTAATAATTATCAACCATATACTGCATTGTAAGATTGGGTTGGTAGTGACTACAACAACTGTAATTAAAGAAAAAGGTTTACCAAGAGTCGAGTTCTTCCTTGGTGGTGCGGTGCACTATAAGTCTCGAGTTTCGTAAAACAACTTTGTGTCCATGAAGTTTTTCGGATAGGGTGGTTTAAACTCTTGAACCCTACCCTCTTGTTGTATGGTGACATATTAATCGTGGTGTCGTTTGATTTTGGGGATGGTTTTAGCTATGGCTACGCACTGTGAAGGTGTTCAGTGTATCAACTGTTTGTTGAGTTCTCAGTTATGAGTTATCCAGTGATTGAAATAGTAAACTTCCTTGACTACTCTTATGTGAGTCTTTACTGATCGAGATGTCAAAATCTCCATAGTACTCCTCTGTGAGTCAGATATTGAAAGATGATTGAGTGAGTCTTTAGATGATGCAATCTTTGTTGTTGACAACCTGATTCAGTTCCATGTAAACTGATTCTCTACTAAGAGTTCTTGTAAAGAACTCTCCGATGTGGAAACATAGTATGCTCACAAGCCATTGCTAGATCTATAGTGATCTCGGAGATTTTTATGAACCTCTGTAGTTCAGTCGATGAAGGCACACGTATGTTTTTAGACTGTATGATATTACATAAGGTTTGCAGTCTCCGCCCATTATGCCCATAATCACCAATGGGGCCAGCATCCCTAGACACATGGCAGGGTTCCTCTGAAAAACCTCTAGGTTGTTCTGGTATTGAAGTCCATAGGGGAAGTGGACTCATCTGAGAGCAGAAATTGACGTCTCCTTACATTATGGATGTCTAGAGTTTGAACATATTGTTATTTCCTCCTTACGCAATGAACATTCGAAGTCTTGAATTATTATTCTATCCATACCATGAAATACAATTGTATTTAAGTATGGTTGATATTCTGGTAAGGTAAACATTATACTTCTAATTCCTGATTCTATTGAACTTTGAGATTCTTCACTAAAATGTGATGTTTGTATATTTTTCATTCCTTTTATCTGTGGTTTTTTTGGCATCCTACTGGGTATTTCCTTCGGAATACTCAAACATCTTATGATGCATGTATTAAAAGAGAATGAAGCAGAGTAGATCGTGGTTACAGGAGTTGGCTAGCTGCACAAATTTTAAATTGAAGTTATTTGTTTCATGTTGCTCAACTATTTTGACTTTTTGGCCATGTGTATGCCAGGATTGATACTGTTATTGTTACTGACTGTTGACTCTATTCTACTGTAATAAATTTTAAGTAGAATCTTCAATTTTTATTTTATTATATTAGCTATGTTTTATTTGAGACTGCATGACTGAGGAGATGTTTGTCGATTGCATATTATTTTGTGATGGTGCAATGGATGGTGGTGATCGAGTATTCGGTCACGCGCTCAAGGTTTTTAGTCTCTGTGATTTGGTATTTTGGTTACTTCCGCACTCTTATCGAGGCCAAGAATTTTGGGGTGTGAGAGCTCGAAATTAGAAAAACTTCAAAAATATTTTCTAAAGAAACCCACCCAGAGCTATTTCGTAAATTAGAAGGTTGTTGGATACTCAAGACATCTGTGACTGATGCCATTGCACTAGTCTAAGAGCTGGTTTTAGAGCATCTTCAGAACATCTTTGTTTTCTATGCTCCTCTCCTAAACAAAAACATTGCACAAAGCAAACTGTGTCAGCCATCGCCAGCCTAGGTCTGCATCCACCACTCAAGACCGCCAACGATTAATGCTCCTGAGCCTCCCTGGCGACGCAATCACCGGCCAGCCACGATGTCAAAAACTCCTCCCTTGCATGTCCCAGGCTTCCCTCATAGGCTATGTGAACTACTACCTCGAGGGAAAAAATTGAAGTCACCTTATACACGTATACAAACCATGTCATGCATTCTATAAAAGCAATTTAAAAGACCATTTGTAGATTCAATGTGCATGTTCAGGACTGTGCAGGGGTGTCGTCTTCAAACTGATTCAGGCCTATGTTGAAGTAGTCAAATTACACACCAAAAATGTCACTCATTCTTGATCAATTTCCACATTAAGGCCATGCAGAGATCTTGAAAACGTATAGACATTCATACAAGTCTAAAGTAATTCCAAAACGTACTGAGATCAAAGCATTTTGCAGACAAGAGGGAATGCACCTTTCAATCTACCCTATGTCAAACCTCATGGCTTCCTTCTTGAGAATAAAGGAAAGGGAGGGGGCACCATCCTTAAAAGCTACGGAGTGGCAATAGAACATCTCCAGCTGTTAAAACTGATTGTATTAGAACTAGTTGTGCGCTGGATGCACAACACAATCTATAGGCTTTGATTCATCTCCCTGCTGCATCTCTGGTGATATATCAGGAGTTGCTTATTACTGTGCAAACTAGAGCTCACTTCTCCCATGTGCCAGAGAAATTATATCGCTCTAATTATATAGGTAGTTGCCGATTTACTGCTTGTTCTGTTTTTTTTTTTCTTTTGAGTCATATTTATTTCAGCTATTTTAGATCCCTATAAAGAGTGAGCAAATCACACTATCATTACTGTTATCATGCTTATATTGGAGTTTGGTGTGATAAATTATCACAATGACGACAGGAGCTTTTATCTATTCATGTCCGTGTTCTACTAAACAATATCTAAATCCAGGTCTAAAACAATGTAAAAGAAGTGTTCTTCTTGATAATATACTGGGTTCACAGTATGTAGTTCAGTCATAGGGACCCAGAATAGCGTGGGTTATTACAGCTATCCTTGTCATCTGTCTTCGCTTTATATTATCCACTCGTGTCTAGTACGAAACTACCATGTGAAAGAAAACAATATAGCTACAAAAAAATCAGGACAGGCCGTGAGGTTGCTTGTAGCACTTGCAAATGAAAGTTTCTTCCATTTGCTTATAATCGGACCTATTCGATGTGAAGGCAATTTCGCCTTATCATCGCTTAGCAGATTACACATAGTTTATGTTATTGGGTTGAGGGTATTGTCAAATGGTTTGATTATGTTCCCATCTTATTAACAAAAGTTGTTCTGGAGGATGGTTAGTCAAATGGCCGTCACATAAGTTAGTCTCCAGTGATATAGGTTTTTATGTTGTGAACGTTCTATTTAGCATACAGTTTCCCAACATAAAAGTAAAAGTCAAGTGCTTTCAGATCAAGTGAAAGAGGAAGGAAAGAAGGTCCAACAGGACAAATTTAGAAGAAAACTGGGTGAAGATAACTAAATGAAGAATTTGAAGAGAGAGAAGACCGAAAGATGATCAAGGAGGCGGTTGAAAATATGAGGAATAATAAGCTAAGCTAGATGAAGAACACAAGAAAAGTTAGTAATAGAAGGGAAAAGGACAGGCAAAATATACGCTTGAGTCCTACTTTGCTAAAAATTAGTTCATTTTGAAAATCTAGTGCATCTATTGAAAATGCCCTGAGGAAGTAGATCTTTTGCATGGATAGCAGTTAAAGATATAAGGTGGAACAATAAGCTAGATGAAGAAGAGACGAACAATTAGTTACAGAGGGAAAAGAGGGGGAAAATATATGCAGTCCAACCTTGCTAAAATTTATATTTTAGATGTTGAAGGAGGCATGATTATAATGAGTTGGTTACTCTGCTGCATTCATTTTTAGATAGTTTCCATTATGTAGCTGTAGAAGTGGAATTGTTTATGAGCTTTATTTTTTTATCACTATTTGAGAGTGCTTTATGGATATTTCTCCATTTTGCATTTGGAATTCAGATATTCTTCTCGTTGTTCTCTACGTGTATTGAAGCTAATTATTATATAAATCTCATCACCAGAATACAAGCCTGCATCTAAAACCTCTTACCAAGGTGCCATCCTTTACCCTTTGTTTAATGAGCCAATTTGATCTGCATTAGCAATAAATTGTTCTCCACTCCACTGCGATAGTCCTATATGGTCTTTCAATTGGAAATACATATATATGACATCTGATCAAAACAAATAGAACACTTAATATGGAATGGATCGTATAGTTTTGTTATCATTTTCTTAATGATCGAAATACATCAGTCTACATGGCTACAAAACACTCTGCGGTGGACCAGCTATACAGAGTTCATATACAAATTATTGAAGAGGAACAATTCCATTTAGGATCTACCATCATGCTTTAAAATGTAGAGCAGGGACATAGTAGACCGCAAAGCCTTAGACGTGTACAACAATTAACTTTATTGAACAGCTTGTACTGCAGCTGTATATCAGAATAGATAGATTCATTAAGTATCCCTTGCTGACTTAATATTCTTAAGGTTCTTTTATTGTAGATATTTTGCAGTGTGAATTTCTTTCCGACTTCCCTGCATACTGTTGCTGCTTCATTTTTACGCAATTTGTGTAGAAACCCTACTATAATGTGGAGACTGCCCCTTGGTCTCTTAGTTGAATCCGATGAGGCATGTCCATTTTTTGTAGATAGGTGAATGAGGCTAGCAATTCAAAGCAGAAATATTATTTGAACCTTTTCTTCTGCTTCTGTCTTGCTTTTTAGCTGGTTTTCAAATTGATATATACCATAACCTCATTTTTCCTTTATTTTTTGCTTACTTTGGGGACAGGTTTCATGAGGCGATTGAAATGACATGGTGGCACAAGAACAAGGCCAGGCTGTAAGACTCATGCTGTACTTTCTTTGTCTTCGAGCTATGTATCTAAAGTTTACTTGCTACACACAACACTCTCCATGCTTTTATCATAACGTTAGAACCTTTTCCCCTCTCAAGCCACCACCTCTTTAAATGTTTCCTATGTAGCATTGTCTGTTAATTTATCGTGCTCCTTTGTTAAAGGCTAAGATTTTGAAAATAGCTCAAATCGGAATGTCTAAGATTTTGAACCCCAAAAGTCAGGACACCCAAATCAGACTAGAATGTAGAATACTGAAGATGTTCAGTTTTATGATTGATACTGTAGGATTTTCCCTGTATGATAAATTATTTTGAACAAGAAAGCGAACTAATTCTTTACCTCTTTCCTTCATTTGAGAAGAAGTAATGATTTTTATTTATTTATTTCAAACAATGGTTTTTTATTGATTTCAAATAATGGGTTTATTTGGGCAAAGTAATGAGCTATTTAAATCCAGAGTAATGGGTTTATTTGGTCAAGTTTTGAGTGACATCATCCCACTCCTAAAAATAATTCCTCGTCTAATGCTGTAGCAAATTTTGCTAGACTTATGGCCGTTTATTGCTCCCATAGCGGTTAAGGAGACAATAATACAGAGTTTTTTTTTAAGAGAGATATACAATATACAAAATAAGCATGATGCACCAGAAAATTGTCTAGGGCATGCATGCAAGGGCAGAGTTTTTTAAAAGAAGAAGAGATCAAAATATAATGGAACATACATTTTTTTCAAACATTTAAAGAGGTGCAACCATCATGTCATGAAGCCAATCCACATATTTGGATAGGTGTATGATGAATACGATGACATTGAATCTTCTTATCATCGTCCCCTCTTGAGAGGGTTGCGTCAGGAAGGGCATCCGGCGTAAAAGTGGCTGCTATGTTTCTTTGTATGGATTTAGTACCATTTTGATTCCAGTAAGGGTCAAATGCAGTACATAATCCATGCTTTAGACCCCATATAGCTGGGATAAGGCATATGATGAAGATAACAATTTTTCAAACATGAGTATGATCAAGCAAATGCAAATTCATGCTATTAGAACAGGTAGAATTATAAAATAATGTCAACTTTCCTTCAAGCAAAAGAAGAAAAACATTATAAATGCTTCTACAGTTCTATTAATACATCAAAGTTTGAATGACCAGCAGAAAAAGGATAGGAAAATTGAAAAATCAAACCAAACAAAGCAAGACAGAGACTATTCCCAGTTTCATGCATGAACAAACAGACTAATATATTGTCCCTAGTTTGCATAAAGAAGGATTTTAAATCAATATGAACATTTGAGGAATTGTAGGAAGATTACAGGGTTTAGCTACTCCATTTTGATGTTAGGACCAGGTACACTAAATGGCTTGTTCACAACCAAAAAGGGGTTGGAAGGAGGACTTGAAGTAGTCATCTTGCCACTTAACCCCATTCTACCACTCTTCCGAACCACAAATATCAGTTTCATAGTGTCCTGTTTCCATTCATAAGGTCCAGTACTGGCAGCCTCTGCATGCAGCCTTGGACACAAAATAAGGACGGTGAGATGCGGTCAAGTATACCAAATTAGAGTCTCTTATGCAGTGAGTAGTTATGTAATCCCTAAGTGATGTTTCTTGATACAGAAAACAGATTCTTAGGTAAACAGGTGAAAAGCAAATTACAGTGATCAGTTTAAAGATTGTATTTCTTGCAGTCAACAGAAGCTTGCAACTTTGCAAAAACAAATGAAACAAAATTTAAGACAAAAATTTAAAATGCGGAAACTGAAGCAGCCTTGATAATAGGAATTTGGGAACTTGAAAATCTAGAACATATAAATTGAAGAGCTGAAAAAGAGACCAAACCAGCAGTTTGATTGAGGCGATGGTGGGCAAACTCGGGCAATGTGATTGGGGATTGCATCTTAGGGTGGATCCTTGCCTGGCAGAGCAGCGACCAGAACCTCGTGAGGGAAAGATGATATATCTCATGGCTCACTCCTCGTGGAAGATCAAAATATCGCACTTTGACGGAAAGGGCACGTGCAAGGCTTGGGTGCCTCATCGCATCCGATGAAAAAAGGGTTGGAGGAAGGACTTGAAGTTGCCATCTTGCGACTTGAGTCCATTCCACCATTCTTCCAAACCATAAATTTCCGAATAACATGGAATGCTGTTTCCTCCATTCATGAGGAGACCCAGTGGCAGCTTCTCCAGCCTTGGACAGTCGATCAAATCAATTCTCACTAGAGAGGGAAATGAGACACTGTCACTACAAATGCTCTTCAGCTCATCGGGAGAAAAAAATCCTTAGATATGTCAGCCTGGGAAACAGATATTTCCTCCTCCAGTATTTTCGCTGATGATTACTTGTTCTAGCTTGTCGCAGGACTCAAGCCTAAGCCACTCAAGCAGTGGAAGATGGTGGAGCCCAAAAATATGTTTGAGCCTGTAGCATCCTCCGATATCCAAATATCAAAGGTTACCAAGAGATAATTTATCTACTACAATTGCACTTAAGTTATGGTATTTATTCTTTGTGTTGATGTTGGATGCTACACTAGCTTTTATTTTTTCTACTGGCAATTTCTCAATATACAGGAGAGTCTATCCTCATTCTCAAAAACTTGCAGAATTCCATTAAAAATTCATCTTTAATGAACTAACTACAAATAGCAACACCATATGCACATCACCAGTTTGGGGTGGGACTGACTTTCAATCTGGAACACATGTTAATCAATATGCTGTTTTTTCCTTCTCTGAAAGGAGCCAATATCCTAATTTCACAGGTTGGATACAGGAGAAAATTTCCTCAGTTTTTTTTAAGAAGTTGTCATGTCAGCTCGTGTTTAGGATTGTATAACTGGTTTAATTATCAGGCCAGATACAAGGCAAGGAAACAACCGCTACCAAAGCATGAAATACATGTAAAAACACAAAATTAGAAGTAGGAGATGATATCAGAAAT
>CM077511.1:20699457-20825850 GCA_039654745.1 Houttuynia cordata | reverse complement strand
AAAGAGGGGTCAACTACAATGAAGCATGCACATTATTGGTTACATTTGCATAGATAATTATTTCTTCTGTGTGGGTGCCAATTAAAAAATTTCAAATGTATGTATTTCAGTCTTTCAGATCCTCTGTGAGGCCCTCCAGCCACAATTGTGTAAGGCACCAATTACTTGAAAAAAAAGCATGATATGTCGGACAATTACTCAATGGGCATCTAGTTTCATCCATGCCCCACTGATGTGAGTTAGGGCATGCTCTCCGAGGTATTTTCAAACACATTTAGGTGTGGAAATTGTTTAAGAGTACCCATAGCGTGTTTAAGGAATGTATGCAAAATCTCAAAAGGTCTGTAACATAAAACATGTAATTAATGAAATTTTCCATCCGCGGAGTGCACAGAAACGCTAGGTCCTCTGTTTGAACAAAATAAGCATGGTACACCAGAAAATTGACTAGGGCATGTATGCAAGGGCAGAGTTTTTAAAAGAAGAAAAGATCAAAATATAATGGAACTTACATTTTTTCAAACATGAATGAGTATGATCAAGTAAATGCAAATTCCTGTAAATAGAACATGTAGAATAAACAAATATGAACTTTCCCTCAAGCAAAAGAAGAAAAACATTATAAATGCTTCTACAGTTCTACTAATACATCAAAGTTCGAATGACCAGCAGAAAAAAGACATGAATATTGAAAAATAAAAAACAAAGCATAACAGAGACTATTCCCAGTTCCATGCATGAACAAACAAACTAATATATTGTTCCTAATCTGCATAAAGAAGGATTTTAAATCGATATGAACATTTGAGGAGTGGCAGGGAAGATTACAAGGCTTAGCTACTCCATTTTGATGTTAGGACCAAGTACACTAAATGGCTTGTTTATAACCAAAAAAGGGTTGGAAGGACGACTTGAAGTTGTCATCTTGCCACTTAACCCCATTCTACCACTCGAATATCACAGTTTCATAGTGTCCTGTTTCCACTCATGAGGTCCAGTGATGTGGATATCTATAGTAATTTCCTATTTTAGTAGGATTTTAATATAATCAAATTACTTTTTTAATTGAGTCATAGTTTAAGTATGTTACTTTATTTAGGAGAAAAATTTTTATCCCGTTTTTAATTAGGGTGGGACTTTGATTGGCTTGCAACTTTCCTTTTCACAAACATATTGTAAGCCTATTTAGAAGCATGATCATCAATGAAAAGACAGCCAATGTTTTGGTGAAAAAATACCTTATTTTTTCTATTGATGGAGATTTTCGTTGGTGCCGAAGCCAACAAGGCCCATTGGTGAATCCGGTGGTTGCTGTCTAGTGGTGATTCTGGCAGCCCTTCTGGTGGTGATTCCAGAAGATGGCTTACCGCTCTCCATATCCTCCTGTTCGCTATCAACTTGGTCGCCCATCAAACAACATGCACCCCATTCATTCCCCTCCCACTTTGGATTTCATACTCTAACAATTAATTGCATTGAATGCCAAATCTGATGTGGTCGTCCGCGTGTAACATCCGAAAAATTAGTAAGTATCTTAAAACCAAAATTTGACCCTCTTAACGTTTGAATTAATCATGTTGTACCTTGTGCAAATTAAAGTTGGTGAGAAGAGCTTTCCAACGCCACCTATTATGTGCGATTTGGAGTTCGGGGTAAAAAGATATGAGAAATTGAATTTGATTAAACGTGACAGCGATCGATCGCCATAAGAGCCGACTCGATCGGCAAGCTGAGCCGATCGACGCCTTACCAAACCGATCGATCGTAGTTACTGGAATTTGTGAATTTTGTGTTTCGCGTAAAGCTATCGATCGGCTGTAATAGCGATCGATCGGCAGTAGCGTATAGTGTTAAAACAGCGCATATGACGATCGATCGCCGTATTGCTGATCGATCGCCGGTTGCGGTTTTGCGTTTTCAAGCTTATCTTTGGGTGGATTTATTTGGGGAAAGATACCATATCCCATTGGGACTTGATTTGCACGTCTCCTATAAGATTTTGAGGCCTTCCCATTGGTTGGAAGTGTCCATGATTTGGAAGATTGGTTTGAGAATAGATTCTCTCCCAACTCTATATAAACCCTAGAGTATTGGCTTGTTCTAACCCTAGAACGTCCAGAGAGCTTTCCCTTCTCCTTCCCACGTTCACCCATCTCCTTGGAGGCTTGTTCTTGTGGGAGTTTGCGAGAGCTTGGAGCGGGAGCTTTGGAAGAAGCGGAAGAGACGAGAGGCGCGTAGAAAGGCGAGATCTTTGGAGGATTAAGTAGGATGGTTTTCCCCTCTTCTCTCTTTTGATTATATCTGCTTTTGATGAGTGTTTTGATTCAACACTTTAGTTGTCGTTGGGATTCTTGCGAGATGATTGAGTTATTTTCCTATTTCTATGCGTAGTGCATCTTAAATCATGTGTGCATTTATGTTTCACTTCTAGATGGGAATTCGCATATAAAGTTGAATGCTTTATTAATTTTCCAGAGGATTAAAGGTTCTGATATTGATTAGTTGATGATGTTCCACGTTGAGTTTGTGCTTTTAAGGTGTGTCTTACATTAATTGTCTCGTTTGGGGTTATTAATGCTTATAAACTATGTTATCTTTATAAGAATGCAAGAAAGGAGTGAACTTTAGTAATTACAGATGATTCTAGGTTATGTAATTGACCTAGGAGGGGAGTATATGTTCTGTTATTAATGTATTATCATTTATAATGTGTTATTAAGTAAGATAATCAAGTTTAATGAAGAGTCCTAATCTCGGCCAGAACTGTTTCTGTGCTGACAGTCGGTCGTAAATAATTCATAACTAAATCAAATTAAATTGGAAAAATATAAAATCAGTGGGGTTAGAAACTAGACTTACGAGGGTATTATCAGTAAAAATTTCAGAGGTTAAGTCTTACTGTACAGAGCACGGTAGCCGTCGGAAGAGGACTGTTGTGCAGGAGACAGTGAGCAGAATTGAGAGAAAATACTAAGTATATAAATAATATCATATAATATGATATGATAACGATTAATATGCTAATAACAGAAATCAAACTATATACTTATGGAATATCACAGTAAGAATTGGGTTAGATATAATTCATTTATGAAGGATAATTCCTTGATTTCTTATCTTTGATATTGGTATTATAACACTCTAATGCGAATGAAGAATTCCTATCTAGGGCTGAGCATGAAAGGTACGTATTGATTATATGTTACACCTTGTGTGAGTTGTCTTGTTGTTCTATGCTACTCCAATGAGTGAGTTATGTGTTGACCAAAGACTTTGATGTTCTATCCATACTCCTTTAGAGATTCTATTCTGGTAAGAGATACCCTATGTTCTTAGAGTGTTGAGACCTCTATTCCTTTGAGATATTGCTCATATTGATTACATGGTTGTTTCTTCCACTGGAGACCTTGCGAGACTCTCCCTATGGTGGTTTTATAGTATGCTCAAATAAGCTATTGCTAGATCTTGCGAGGTCACTTATAATTATGAAATTGCGATTCCATATTGCCCGAAAGGAGGCACCATACGTACGTTAGATTGTGGACATTACGGAAGGTCCTCAGTCTCCGCCCATCATGTCCGTAAGCACTGGTGGGGCCAGCATCCTAGACGCATGGCAGGGTTCCAAAGAGAGAACCCCTAGGGTGGTTCTGGTATGTTTAGTCACTTGCGAGCGACCAGGTTCAGCGAGCAGAAATTGTAACTCCTTTCACTTTCGATGTCTGGAGCCTTTGATATGATTGTTATTCTCTCCTTACTCATATGTGTAGTAGGAGCCTTATTGATGTTTTTCCGATACTTGCGAGTTGGAACTGTTGTTGACTAACCTTGCAGGTGTATAGACCTCGGTTCAGTTTAGATGTTGTGAGATGTTCACCATCCCTTGTTATTCATATTCTCTTAATACTGCTTGTTTTAATTCAGTGGGTTTTTACATCCTACTGAGTGTTTCTATGAAATACTCATGCATCCTCTGATGCAGGCACAAATGGAAATTGAGATCAGGAAGTGCATTAGTGGAATGGCTGATTGCAGGCGCCAAGAAGAGTTTAAAAACGTTTTAGTTATTTGTTTTGCTTTTTATTGATGCTTATGACATTTTTGGCAATTGTGTGCCATAGACTTATAGGTTTATTTTATTTGACCTTTTTAAAGAGATTATTATTAAGTAAATTCATTTCATAGTATTCATTGATGTCTATTATTGTATTATACTGATTGCGGGCATAATCGGTTACACGTCCTTTTGAGATGATTGTAATCGGTGGGTAAATCGACTGTTCGGTCTCGTGCCCGGGATCTCTACCTCCATTTGTATCTCTTTGATTGGCTTCCGCAGTCCGATCGAGGTATGGGATTTCGGGGCGTGACACCGCGAGTTTACTGAGTCAATGCTCGAGTCGCATGCCTATGCTCTCGCATACCATCGGCTGTCACCAATTCCCCATTAGACAGCCCAACACTTCCAGTGCTCCACATCCATCAGCCATCTGATGTAGTGTCCGTGTAAACCACCGATGACCACGAGTCTTCTGAACAAGACGAAGAGATTCTTATGCCGGTCCATCAGTCATCTACAGCTGACTCTCTAGCTCCAATAGTACCCGAGATTGTTCCCCACGTGGTGATTTTTCCTCAAACGGAGGAGCCCTACATCGAGCTCTGCCCTCCATGGCCCATGATCATCCTTGGCAATGGCATGTCTACTATTTTCGATGCCCACAATTTCTATCCCGGTGTTAAAGATTGCAACTTTTTAGTTCTAGTCGTGTCTGGTACACACCACTACCATGTTGCCACCGATTGGAGGCTCCTTCAACGCCCTTCGCCCAATCCGCCGCCGACTCCTCCACCGATGGTGTCCAAAGTTATCATTTTTTCTCTTCGCTGCCGCGGCTGACCATTTGCATTGCCCCCCACGACCGCCCCTTACTTTGCATTGCATCTGCCTTCGCGCCACTATTCTGCCTTGCTCTGCCTTCACGCCACTGCTCCGTTGTTGCCACAACCACAGTTGCCACTATGCCGCCGCCGCAGTCGCCTTAGGGCACTACCAACCCTTTTCCCCTTTCTTTCCTTCCCTTCGCTTCAGGGCATCGCGTGTTTCCTTCGAAAAGTCGGCCCGGGTTTTCATTTAAAAGAAACAAAAAAATAGTCGACCCCGGGTTTGGACTCGGTTCTGACCTTTATTTAATTTAGGAGAACCCAGTTCAATATTTACTTTGGGCCACGGATTAGCTTCCGTTCACATTTTATCTTGGACGAACCCAGTTCACATTCATGAGTTTGGGTTAATTTGGACTCGGTTTATATTTATTTTGGTTGAATGGTTCCTTTTGGACTACGGGTTTGATTCAGTTCAAATTAATTTTGGATGAACCAGCGATGCCCTGGTTCACCGTCCAGTATATTTTATGGCTTTCAACCGGGTCCATTTTTTTGCATTTTCCTAGACATACAGTGCTGAATGGTACTTTACCAGCCGTTTGAGTTATATTCGTCCGAGTCGAATTTCTTTCACCCGTGGAAAATGATGCAAAGATCTATATTAATTTCCTATTTTAGTAGGATTTTAATATAATCAAATTACTTTTTTAATTAAGTCCTAGTTTAAGTATATTATTTTATTTAAGAGAAGATTTTTTATCCCTTTTTTAATTAGGATTGGACGTTGATTAGCTTGTAACTTTCCTTTTGACAAACATATTGTAAGCCTATTTAAAGGCATGATCATCAATGAAAAAATAGTCAACGTTTTGGTGAAAAAAATACCTTGTTTATCTCTTGATGGAGATTTTTGTTAGTGCTAAAGACAACAAGTCCTGGTGGTGAATCTAGTGGTCTCTGTCTAGTGGTAATTCCGCCAGCACTTCTGGTGGTGATTTAATAAGATGGCCTACTGCCCTCCATATCCTCCTGTTTGCTATCATCGAGTACTGGCAGCATCTCCAGCCTTGGACACAAAATAAGGACAGTGAGGTGAGGTCAATGTAAGATAACCGGTTTTCTCAAAAGCTCGAACTGTTAGGAAAGGGAAATCTTTATTCATTTATTGTATATTCTAACATCCCCCCTCACGTGCAAGCGTCCACAAAGCATGGCACGTGGAACATAATTGGGATATAAATGCCTCTAGTGAGACTAGAACCCAGACCTTCCACAACCTGGAACTCTGATACCATGTAAGATAACCCGTTTTCCCAAAAGCTCGAGCTGTTCGAAAAGGGAAATCTTTATTCATTTATTGTATATTCTAACAGTCAAGTATGCCAAATTTGAATCTGTTATGCAGTGACTAGTTATGTAATCCCAAGTGATGTTTCTTGATACAGAAAACAGATCCTTATGTAAACAGGTTAAAAGCAAATTACAATGATCAGTTTAAAGATTATATTTTTTGCAGTCAACAGAAGCTCATAACTTTGCAAAAGCAAATGAAACAAAATTTAACACAAATTTAAAATGCTGAAACTGAAGCAGCCTTAATAACAGGAATTTAGGAACTTGAAAATCTAGAACATATAGATTGAAGAGCTGAAAAAGAGACAAAACCAGCAGTTTGATTGAGGCGATGGTGGGCAAACTCTGGCAGTTTGATTGAAGATTGCATCTTTGGGTAGATGCATGCCTCGCAGAGCAGCAACATGGCATTACAGTCCCAGAACCTCTCGTGAGGGAAAGATGATATATCTCACGGACGACTCCTTGAGAAAGGCAGCTGGAAATTAATAGTTTAATCGTTGGGTGTCCTCTTGACTTAAAAAAGGATTGGAGGAAGGACTTGAAGTTGTCATCTTGCCACTTGAGTCCATTCCACCACTCTTCCAAACCAAAAATATGAGAACCGCCTTGTAGTGTCCTGTTTCCTCCATTCATGAGGCCCAGTGGCAGCTTCTCCATCCTTGGACAGTCTTCCAACATAAAATGCTTGAGAGAGGGAAAGGAAACACTGTCGCTACAAATGCTCTTCAGCTCATCGAGAGAACCAATATACAGATATGTCAGCCTGGGACTTGAAAACTAAATGACAACACTCTGCTATGAGCATGACAGTAAAATTGTGAATATTACTGAGAAGAGCCAAAAGGACATGAATAAGAATTGTAATTTCTCCCAACTTCTCCAAAAGTAAAAATCTGTTATGGAAAGCTCAATTTCATCTGATTAACCGACACTATTTTCCAAGCCACATTCACAGATACACTAATGGACCAAAGTGATTGCTTATTACGTTTGGGGGATGATCATGTAAAACAAATTCACATAAGAACAAAACATATAATAGATGTGAAGAAGATTACCTGTATGTAGGGAAATGTGTTTGCCCCAGCAGTGTCCCCAATAAGCAAATGAATAGCATTGTGAAAAGTTTGTCTGAGTTCTGCGCTGACGGCTGAACCTGAACCAGACCTCTATAGCAATGGAGTGCCCAGCTGAGAAACGTTTTGACATAATCCGGCTTTTAAAATTTTTCCCCAAATGTATCATTTTAGTTCTCGTATCTGCCTGCTGGTAGTTATTTGTAAGCGCAACAGAATAAAACTCTCCCACTGTGTCATCTCCTTCTAGGATCAACTTTGATACTTCCATGTGATCGCAGACCCTGTCTCTACCTGCATCCAAGATATCTTTGATCCACGCCCATGACACTTGCCCCTCTTTGTCACAAAATTATAAATCCCACCTTTCCCTTCCTCATCTACAGCATACCAATTCTGCACAATTGAGTACTTAATTTCTGCTTCCATCTGCACCATACAATTCCACAACTGCCGCATGGAGTTGATTGTGATCATAAGATGGCGCTGTACATCCTTCAAGGTAACTAACATAGCTCCGCTTATTAGCAACAATCAGGGGCGGACGTTTGAATTTTTGTCAATGGGGTCATAAGTAGGGGAGTAAACGGCATTTGGATGTCCGTGTCCGTCTGTCCGTCCATTTGCTTTATTATCCAAACGGAGGCCGGAGAAGAGGACAACAGCCTTCTAGCCACTTGCATGGGGGCAATTAGCTGTTGGATCAAATATTATGTAGAATGCTAGTTGGAGAGTCTTCACTTTGGCTTGGATTATAATTAGCAAGAAATACCGTCAAGAATATAAAAAAAATCCCAAATCCTGACCTAACTATGGGGTCAGTGAGTTTTTCCAATGGGGTCACTTAGTAAGCCCACCTTTTATCTTTGCCCAACCCAATAGATCTTTTAATGGTGGTAATGGAAAAATCTCAAACCATCTGACCCCATTGGCTCTAACGTGGATCTGTCCCTGCCAACAATCAGAGTTCACTCAAACTACCCAGTCTCGCGAGTATTTATCCTGAATTAAGTTGATATCTCCATCGGGCACTTTGGGTGCGTTTGTTTACTGATTCTCTGAAAAAAAATCAGGCTGATTCATGTTTGTTTACTGATTTTACTGATAGGAGGTGCTGATGGTGATAGGTGAAAAAAATCACCTATTTTCACCTATCACCTGATAGGGTGTTTGGTTATTGATTTGCTTAATTTTCACTCGTGATGGTGAAAACTGAAAAAAATCAGTAAATCACCCCTGAAAGAGGTGATTTTGCTGATTCTCATTCGAATGAGCATTAGCCTGAAAATTTTTTTTTCGTCACCTCCTCCATCGCCACTGCCCATGGCCAGCACCACCCACCTGCCACTACCCGCCATCGTCGCCGCCCACCGTCTACCACCATCGTCAGCCACTGCCCGTCGCCGGCCACCACCCACCACCACCATCGCCACCGACCACCACCGCTATCGTCGTCGGCCACCATCCACCATCGCCGCCGACCACCACCGCCATCGTCGCTGGCCACCGCCCACCGCACCACCTACCACTACCACCACCCACCACCCACCATCGCCGCCGACCACCACCACCCGCCAACGCCACCGACCACCAACGCCGCCGACCACCGACCACCACCCACCACCGCCGACCATCGACCACGGCCACCGCCACAGCCCAATCGCCGCCGCCACCACTGCCTTCGTCGTCGGCCACCATCGCCGCTGACCACCACCGCCGCCCACCGCCAGCCGCCGACCACCACAGCCGCCGTCGCCAGCCACCGGCCACCCGCCGCCACCCACCGCCGGCACCACCCACCACCAACGCCGCCATCCGCCGTCCAAAAAAGAAATTTTTCACCGGCTTTGCCAAACACAAATGAGGCCTGATTTTTTTTTAGGTTCCCAAACGCAAGTCACCAATCAAGAGTTAGGCTGATGGTGAAAGACTGAAAATATGATTAATTTCAGGTTCCCAAACGGATTTTTTACAATCAGAAAAATCACCTACAAATCACCTTGATTATTTTCTGCTTGATTTTTTTTTTTACAAATCACTATCAGTTTCCAAACACACCCTTTGTGTCTTTCGGTATATAGCAAAAATAGCCATCATTAAAAACCGCGAGTTCAATGCTGTGTAGTAGTTATCCTCAGGTGGCACAACAGTGCCCAAATACCTCTTGACAAGATCAGGGTACTTCTGAATTGCTTCAGAGATAGAGCAAAAGATTACTCCTGCAGCCTCCAAAGTTTTGCGATGTGGCAATGGAAACACTATCAAACACAGCATCAGCAGCAACATTTGCCAACCTGCTCTGTTCATTCAAGGGAATTCCCAAGCGATTGAAGTATTCAATGAGCTTCGGATCAGCTTCATCGAGGCTGTTCAACTTGGGCATCTGCTTCAGTTCAGAGTAGAAACACGTCTTGGAAATCAATGGGAGGGTAACGATTGTCCGACCAAGCAAGCTCCCTCTTCTTAAAAAATCGCCGATACCCCCTTCTAATGGAACTCAAGCATCCAATCCGGTTCATATTTGCGGCTGAGATCAAATGAATTGTCTCCTCCAAAAGGCCTTTTGGGATAGATATCGATCCAATGTCAGAAGTGAATCTCCACTTGTAATCTCGCTTGAGAAATTTCTGAATAGTATCTTCATAAGAAGTAGTAAGGGTGGGAGTCTCCGTGTCACAACGGACAGCAAAGGTGACCACACGGTTTGGCGCAATAGGATTTTGGTGCAACACAAATTGAGGAAGAAATGGGGTCCTTAAGTTCTTCCATTTACAGTGGACGGATGCGTTAGATATTAGTCCAGTGGCAATCACCGAAACCATGGTACTACAACAGCTAACAAAAGCGCAATCCAATGCTTAAACACCAAACATAAACAACTGATGATCCCACCTATTCAAAAGCATGAAACGAAGCACAATAAGACAACCAGATAAATTTGTTAATAGGTCTTATACAAAATCACTTCTATGATAATTACAGAAACCACAGTAGTAAAATAGCTGGAAACATAGGTGATAACCAAATACTTATAAACCAATTACATATAGAATAGGATACCATCAGTTCAATATCTCAAGCGCAATTGGACAAAATCCCCATAAATTGGTTAATGGGTCTTGTTTAAAATAACCTTATATCTAATTGTACAAGCTACGGTAGTACAATAGCTGTAAACAGAAGCAGTGACCAGATACTTACAAAATAAATAATAAATACACAATTTTGTGGTTACTGACCAGCCAAAAGGAAAACTTGATGCTTTATTTTTCGATCAAAACAAAATAAGGACGGTGAGGTGAGGTCAAGTATGCCAAGTTTGAGTCTCTTATGCAGTGAGTAGTTATGTATTAATCCCAAGTGATGTTTGATACAGAAAACAGATCCTTATGTAAGCTGGTGAAAAGCAAATTACAGTGATCAGTTTAAAAACTGTATTACTTGCCGTCAACAGAAGCTCATAACTTTGCAAAAGCAAATGAAACCAACTTTAACACAAAAATTTAAAATGCTGAAACCTGAAGCAGCCTTAATAACAGGAATTTGGGAACTTGAAAATCTAGAACATATAAATTGAAGAGCTGAAAAAGAGACAAAACCAGCAGTTTATTGAGGCGATGGTGGGCAAACTCCAGCAGTTTGATTGAAGATTGCATCAAAATATCATGCAGCGACACAGCATTACTCCTCGAGGAAGAATTGGGCAGGTGCAAGGCTTGGGTGCCTCATCGTCTCTGATAATAAAAAGGTTGGAGGAAGCACTTGAAGTTGTCATCTTGCCACTTAAGTCCATTCCACCACTCTTCCGAACCACAAATTTCAGAAAAGCCTCGTAGTGTAATGTTTCCTCTATTCATGAGGCCCAGTGGCAGCTTCTCCAGCCTTGGACAGTCTTCCAAATAAAATGTCTTGAGAGAAGGAAATGAGACACTGTCACTACAAATGCTCTTCAGCTCACGGAGTCGATCAATGCGCAGAAATGTCAGCGTGGGGAAACAGACATTTCTTCCTCCTCCACTACCATTTTCGCTGATGATTACTTGTTCTAGCTTGTTGCAGGAGTCAAGTATAAGGCTCTGAAGCCGTGGAAGATGGTGGAGCCCAAAAATATGTTTGAGCCTGTTGCATCTCTTGATATCCAAAAATCGAAGGTTACCAAGAGATAATTTATCTACTACAATTGCAATTAAGTTGGTGCACTTATCAAATGAGAGAAACTCAAGGCTAGAAAAGCTAGTGTTATTTGTGTTGATGTTAGACGCTGCACTAGCTTCAATTTTTTCTACTGGCAATTTCTCAATATACAGCTCTGACAGTCTATCCGCATTCCCGAAAACTTGCAGCAAATCCATTGATAATTCATCTTCACAAATCTCCAGTGTACTGCGGCGATAATCCACCCATAGGCGAGTTAGGCAATTAGATAATCTGCTGAGGTTTGATAATCCATTCACACAGATATCAACATGCTTCAAAGACTGCATGTCTTCCAATTTGCAACGCTCAACTGCATTGATTCTCGTAGTTCTAGGGCCCCCAAAATACAGATCTTCCAAATTATACAATTCCCAAAATTCTTCTGGCAATGTCTTAATACATGTGAAGCTTAGATCGAGGTATCTCAAATCAGATAGCTTCCCTATTGTGGTTGGAAGCATCTCAAGGTTGGTGGATTGGAGATTTAGCATCTCTAACTTACAGCAATTCCCGAGTTCTGCAGGCAATGCTTTGAGGTATTTACAACCGTTTAGATTGAGATGTCTCAGCTCTACGAGTTGCCCAATCGTGATTGGGAGCACTCTAATATCGGTGCACGAAAGAATTAAAGTTTCTAACTTTGTCAAGTTTCCCAACCATGATGGTGGTGATATCAATGCACCTTTAAAAAATTTTGTTTCTATGCGAAGATATCTCAGCTCAACTAATTTTTCCAATGCTGCAGGAAGAGCTTTATGGTTGAAGTAAGGTAGGTCCAGAACTCTAAGAAGTGGTGTGGAATTTAACAGACCATCTAAGCTTTCAATACATGCAGCTGAGTCCCAAATCAATATCGTTGAGATGTGGCACTGACTAGTCATTTGAGGTAGCTCTTCCGAGTTCGACACAAATACCCTATGGGCCTCCTTCCATCTATCAGCAGTTTGTGACTTTGACAACCGAAAACTAGGATGCACAAAGAAATTGGGCTTCTTCTTTCCATGCTCTGTTGCAATCCATATGGCCATGTCACGGATGACATCATGCATCTTCACCATATGTCTATAGTCCTCCTCTAACAGAAACAATGCCATAAGTGTGTTGATGCAATCAAGCCCTCTGTTTCGTGCCACAGATAGGTTCTCATCACTTCCCAAAAACCCTTCACCCACCCAGAACTCAACAAGTTGTTCTTTATCTATTGACAAGTCTTCCGGAAACAAGCAGCAATACAAAAAACACTTTTTTATTGTTGGATTTGGTAGAGCATCATAACTAAGTTTCAGGCTGGCAAACAATTTGACCATTGTACCTGAAATCTCTGACGGTGACTTGTGCAGAGTGCTCAGTGCATTTTCCCATTGTTGAGGAGTATGTTTACTAGCCATGGCCCGACCTATGACTTTGAGAGCAAGTGGTAATCCCCCACATTCTTTAGCTACTTGTTCAGCAAGGACTCGAATTCTAGGATTTGAATTAAGGACCTTGTCACCTACATTTTGCTGAAATAAGATCCATGCACTTTCCCACCCTAAGCCAACCACTTCCACCTCTTTATGAGGGTGCATTTGGGCAGAAACCTCTTTTGATCGAGTTGTGAAGATTATCTTTGACTTGTTCACTTGAGTTGGAGTTGGAATTCCAAGATTTTCTACCATATCCAGGTATTCCCAAATATCATCAATTAATAGCACAAATTTCATCATGCCAAGTTTCTTATATATTTTCTTAGCTTGTCCATCCTGTGTTTCATTTTGAGGAGGAGGCAAGCCTAATTTGTCCACAATATCTCTTTGAATCCTCCTTTCATCTACTTCCTTAGACACTACGATCCAAATGATTGCATCGAAATTACAGTTTACCAATAAATCATTATGGACTCTTTTCATGAGAGTGGTTTTCCCAACCCCTCCCATACCATATATTCCAATAATTCCATTGTTGTCATCATTGAGTAAGATGCGTACCTTTTCAAAGGTTTCATCTTGTCCAACAGATAAGGAAGGGGGCATTAAATCGACCTGATTCAATGGCAGACTGTGACTCTGAAGTTGTGCAGTGGAAACAAAGGATGATGGCCCAGCTGCAACATTGGGTGTAACTACTGGAGCTGGTTGCTGTACGTGATGAGAAGCTGCAGAAGTACTTGAGCTTGCCTTTTGTGCATTATTGAGAATGTTTGCCAACATGACGACTTGGAAAGAAAAATAAGAGAGATAATACCAGGAAGGAGGACAGACACAAGATCTCCTTTGAAGATGATTATAATATGCTTCAAATTGCTAAAAATGGACTGCAGGAAAAGAAGCACATAAATTGATACCAGGAGAAGGGGACTTAGGAGCTAGGAGCAGAAGTAAATCTCCAGCTTTCCCGCTGAAAGACAGACAAACAGAGTGCGAACTCACATTAGTGAATATCGTGTAACATAGAAACAGAACCAAATCCTTGTTGTAAGGAATATGGTGTAATATTTTGTAACACTACTCATATCAGAAATAGAGCTCCATTTTCCTACTAAGATAAAATGATACAGAATAAGGTGTAATATTTTGTAACACTTCAACTCGTATCAGAAATAGATCTCTATTTTCCTGCTAGAACGAAAGTTACAATAATACAGAATATGATGTAATATAGCCACCGAAATATACCTTTTATGGAAGGAGTTAATGGTTTATTAGTTGAGGAGATTATTCTTCAATTTGTAAGGAAATCAAGGACTGGGAACTTAAAGGGCCAAGTATTTGTAATTTAAACAATCACTGAAGAAGCAGAGAACAAATAAGAGATGATGGTTGTGGGACATTTTTGATGGACCAAGAAACTGCAGCGAAATTTCTTGTTTACTATTCAAGTCAATGTGCGAAATTTCTCGTTTACTATCGGTTTGTATACTGACGGTCAGTCTATGAATGAAACATTTATTATGTTACTTAGAAAGAGAGACAAACATAAAAGATCAGCAAGCCAATCCAAATTTGCTTGTGTAAAGATTCTTTTGGAAATGTCACGTTACTTCAGTAAGAAGAATAAGCCAATCCATAAGGAGATTAGGAGAGGATTAAATGTGGAATATCTAAAGAAAGCCATATTATTAACCTTGTATGTCATCTACTAACTCTTTCAGTCATGTTGGCTACAGGTAAGGCTGCTCACGACCGAGCCGAGTCAAAACTCGACTCGAGCTCAAACTTTTAGAAACTAGGCTCAAGCTCAGATCGGCTCTAGACGAGCCTAAGATTTAGCAAGTTGAGCTCGGCTTGTTATAGAATTTCATAGCTCAAGCCTGGGCTCGGCTCGGGCTCGAGCAGTGTTTTTTTGATAAGGAAAAAGCTATATTGCTTTTGCTAAGATTCGAACCTAAACAAAGTCCAAAATAACAACACGTACAAAAAAATAATTATTTTTGGATGAGAACTATCCACACAAATACCCTGTGGGCCTCCTTCCATCTGTCAGCAGTTTGTGACTTTGACAACTGAAAACTATCCGCACAAAGAAATTGGGCTTCTTCTTTCCATGCTCTCTTACAATCCATATGCCCATGTCACGGATGACATCATGCATCTTCACCAAATATCTAGCGGTCTCCTCTAACAGAAATGATCCCATAAGTATGTTGATCTAATCAAGCGCTCTGTTGCGTGCCACAATTAGGTTATCATCACCTACGGAACCCCAATTTTTTCATCTTATAGAAGATTACTAGCTGTAAAGGGCTCACTTGTCCACAGTCCTCTTCTACTATAGTTATGAATGCTTCAGTTATAGTTGACGAGGTCAATTTTCATAACAAGTGAACAAGAGCTTTACCTGTATACCTCTAAGGATTTTTGACATGCATGGTCCTGTACAAAACCTAAGGTTTTAAAACCCTGATATCGATCCGAAATCCTTGTGGAGTAGGTCCAACCGGGGGTCAACCTGAGTTGACCTGGTTGTTGACATCATCAATACAAAAAGATGAAAAAAAGTCCCCCCTCCTTCCCAAAACTGTATATGATCTAAATTTTTTGCATAGTCTAATGTTCTTTGTGTAGCAATGTAATAAACAAAATAACCACATTACAAAAAATAAAAATTTTAAATAAAAAATAAATTATTTTTTTATACATAAAAAGAAAAAAGAATATACAGTAGGAGATTTTACCAAGATTGACGTTGAGAGAAAATGAAAATATGTTGCAAAGAAAAAGAACAAGGAAGAAATTGTGTTGGAAATAAGTTTGAGTCAATCAACCTAGCGCGACCCAGCTCAAAAATCTTACCGGCTCCGGTCGAACCAGCCGGTCCGGTTCAATTTTTAAAACCATGGTACAAACCCGCATTATAATAGAGAAATACCACATGCGCCAGGGCACATATTGAAGGCCGCAAGATTGAAAATTTGATATTGTGAAGGCAAAAGCATCCCGCATACGCCACACAAGTCCTATGGTGCATACAAACATATCTCTTATCACAAATGGAGAGGGAAAGAGTTTTGTTAGCAATAATGTAGGGTTGCACCAAAAAACCCGATCCGACCCAACCCGTATGGAACCGACCCGACATTGACCATGGTCAGGTTTGGTCCTATCTCAGGTAGGGTTGGGTTTGGCTTTAAAATACCCAAGAACCGACTGATTGATGTGATTTTAATTACTTTACTTGCAATCGCAAGAGACTAATTATAGACTAGTGGAAACAAGGTTGAACCCAAAGGAATTGTTTTGATTTAACTAATTCTAATGAAGAACTTGAATTTATCACGATTTAAAAGACTAAAGAAATAAACTTTAACAAGAAATTAAATTAATGGAAATATCAAGGCAGCGAATCCGCCTCTAAACATGCAATTACTACTCTCAATTATTATTTTCGCACAATCTTGATATGATACGATAACTCGTGTTCTTGGTCGGACACACAAATTACCAATGAATGCACTACACGTTCTTCGTCAGACACGAAAAGTTCATTCACTGTAAATTAATATAGCTAATTCTATCCTTGGTCGGGCATAGAATTAACACAAGCCTATTCTTGGTTAGAGAGGAATAATTAAGATCAAATTTCATAAATAATCATACAAGTCCATGGTCATGAAACCTCCTTCCAAATCTGACTTGAAAAGGACTCCAATTAGAATTTCCTATATGACGATTGATCGTTTCGTTCACCGATCGATCCTCGATCGATCACTACAATTCTTCTTCTTTTCACTGCATCGCCGCTATTGTTCGGGACTTCTCTTCATAAGCCGATCGATTGGCAAAGCTGTTGATTGATCGCTACCTTCGAAACAAAAACTCTAGTAGATATGATCGATCGAGATGGGGATGATCGATCACGTGTAAGTCCTTTTTCAGCTCATTCTGGTCGCGGCGATCAATCGTGTCAACATGCCGATAGATCGCTTTTACTGTATTTTGAGTAAAAATCTTCCAATGGTCATAACTTTTCGCTTCGAACTCCGAATTGCGCGCGGTCGATTGTGTTGGAAAGCTAACTTCATGAGCTTTAACATGAAGCTTGAATTAGTTCAATCGAAGATATGCAACTGAAGTAGTGAAGATTCAACCATTTGGATTACATTTCACCATATACACAACTTCTTCTTATTTCCCTACAAAAACCAAAAACAACATTAGCAAACACTAAATATATTCTAACACTAGCATAAACATAAGGTTAAGAGCTAATAAAATGCATAATTTGAGTATCTATCACACCCCCAAACCTACATTTTGCTAGTCCTAGCAAAACAAAATCAAACAAGGGAAAACAAATAGCACTAATCAAAATATAAAAGTTAATGCCACTTTCGTAGGGAACACGATTGCATTGAGGATATACAATAAGTCGTTAAACCTCTAGGTGTCCTTAGTAGGTTAAGTTTTGTCTCGTGAGGGTTTGCAGCCATGCTACCCACAAACATGTATTTCAACTAAGTGCAAAAGAAAGCAAAATAAACAATCCAAAACAAACAAACCTATTATCCCTTCAAATGCACACGTCAATAGTTAAGAAAATTAACCACACTTAGTTGTATTTATAATCAACTAGAATATAGAAGCCCTCAAGTAAGTGGTTTTATTCTACACCTTCATCTTCGAAATTTCTGCTCGTTATAATATAGCATAATAATTTAAATTGTAAAAGTGTTGAACGTTGTAGCAATACACCCTAAATTTCTATTTTGAACATATCCAGAGTGACCCATCAATCAAAGAACATCAGAAGCTACATAGTCATCCCAATCTCTAGGTTCATGATAGCACAAATGCCTGTGCGCCTCCTTCAGGTCCAACATTCTAGATTTGAGAGGATAATACAACATAGACTTTTTTTATGAGACTGTGCAATGCCTAACTTCAAGATGCTTAGGTTTAACAATAACTCAGGCCAATGACTCCCAACCAGTTGACTTAAGGCATTAGGTATGTATGGACTGTTTCGGACTTGAGCATCAGCCTAAGTTAATCCTATAAAGTTAAGCAGCCCCGAGTTGTTGTGTTTTTTTTTCTTTTCTTCTTTTCTTCTCAGCAATTTTATTTTGTCTAGGTTGTATACTATCAATCTATTTCCGATCCATGCCTCTGCCATATTGCCAAGTAAATGGTCTATCATGATCGTTTAAGCTCAACAATAACCATGTATCTTCTAATGACTCCGACCAAAGTTATCCCACTACAAATTAGTACTTAACAAATTTCTAGAGGGTATTACTTTATGTAACTAGTGTGTGCTAGTGAATTTTATTAGCTCAAGGTCTGTAACAGAATGCTATCTCTCAGTTAAGTGTATCTATCCTCTAATATACTTATTCACACTTCCAATATAAATTAATTTCTTAAAAATTGAAGTATGTATCACAAAGGGATAAACTACCAAAACCTATAAAAAAGATTAGCATACAACCTAAAACTAGCCTAATGAAACAAATGAACACTACTTTTCTGCACCCCCAAACCTAAGCTGAACATTGTCCTCAATGTGATAAAGATTGATACTATAAAGACAAATATAAAGACAGAAGGGAGACGAAAAGCGAATTCCGCACAATATCCACCAATTATGACAAACACAACACAAAAGATCTCAAGCATTCATCCAACAAATAACATTGATCTACAGAATGGAGAGATTAATAAAGACAAATAAAAAGAAAGATGAGAAAGAACTCCTGCTTCATGGACTAGAGATCCATGTCACCGTCAGATGCATCGCCTGGTTCTGGAGCGCCGACATCTCCACCGGCTGGAGGGGGAAAATGCCATGCATGTAAAAGGTCGACTATGGTGTCGAGGCGTCCAATCATGGTATGTTGAGTCTTCCGAAGGGCCTGCATTTGGCTATTGAGATAATTTAGCTACCTCTGCATATCCACCCATGGTACCGACTATGATGGCTGACCCTCTGGGACCTCTTCTGTCTGCTTCTCGAGTTGTGTCGCCGATGGACGAGCTAGAAGGTGGGTATGGCCCATCATACGGTTGAAAGCGTTGAATCCAATAGGACCAATTCTGTGAGATAATCTTGAATGCTCTAGAAACCACACCCCATGAGTCTGGAATACACGCTCCAAGATAGAAGGATAAGGTAGCCATTTGTCTCGATGCCCGACCGCCATCTGCTTCATTCGGCAGGAGATGAATGAAGGTAAATTAAGATCCTCGCGCCGGGTATCATCGCCAAAGACGTAGAGCAGGTGTGTCATGGTGAGGTCAACATTAGCCTTCCGGGCTGACCATACATCATGTTGGAAGATAAGGACTGCGAACCGGAACTCAGGAAGCATGTGAATTGCCATGAGATATCGCTCGAGTCCCGACCATGAAGTTGATCCTATTAGTTGCCCCATTAAGCGGGAGGGAGGTGTTAAGGAACTGGTACCCATCAAAGTCAGGATATTTGATTGTCCCCCGTTCACAGCCCATTTCTCTCATAATAGTAGCAACCCAGAGACGGATACGAGTGCTGCACATTGTACTCCGCAATTCCACCCTCTCAAGATCGTCATTATCTTCGATTTCAGGCCTTCCATAAAATTCTCTTATTGCATCCTCATGCACCATTTGGTACACACCCTGATCTTTCATGGTGATATGGTGAAATAATGCACCCAGTCTGGTCTAGCTTCAATCCATCTTTGTACATATTGAGGATAACCTACCTCTCATATTGGATCGACCGGGGCAGTGGACAATTCACTGGTGCTGGGGTGGAGGGTACAAGTCGGGAAGTGGAGGATTCACCCCTGTGGTGCTTAGTGGCGGGCTTCTTCCTAGGTGCCATGGTACTTGCAAAACCAATAATGACAATAAACAACACAGCAAGGCACAAATTAACAAACTGCTAATTGAACATCCACTACAATAATTCGGGATAAAAATGTCGCATCACCAAACATGAGAAAAGTAAAAAATACCCTTGGTAGATTTGGCGGCGGAACGACTTTAAATTTAAGCATAACCAGCACAAGAAGTTCAATTTGCAATTTTTTTTTTCGCTATAAACATACTAAAAATTCCTGAAAAATCAAGGAAAATTGGAGAATCATGGCTCAACATCATGCACATGCCCTATACTAGTCCTTCCAATTAAATGCACAAAGTCAATTTCACAAAATCCATAAGAAGCCCAGGGAAAATCAAAACTTTAAAGTTCGGCCTTACCGGAAAAATGCAAGCAAATGCAAGAAATCAAGAAGGAAGGAGAGGAAATGGCCACGGATCTGGATTCTACGTGCAAAAACACGTCAATCGCCGGAGTTTTGTGCGAAAGGATGGTTGGCAGTGGCAGCGGCGAGCGAAGAAAGTTCTTCCTCTGTCGCAGCACGGTGTTTTTAAAATGGAAGAGACGACCCTGCGATCGATTGCTAAGTTAGCCGATTGATCACTATACAGTATGATAAATGGCGCCCCTTGACGGTTCATATCGCAACCATTTTTGGGCGATCGATCGTTCAAAATGCGATCAATCGGATGGTGATCTATCGCATATAATTTGGGCCCGAATGATCGATCGTATCTACTATATTTTTTTCGATGTGCGGACGATCGATCACGCTTAAATGGCGATCAATTGTATTTACTGTCTTGCCACAAAATTTCTCCTGATCGTTCGTATCTACTATTTTTCTTTCTTTTTTTTAAAGAAATAACTACCCTCTCCCCCAATCCTAGCATGAACATTGCCATCAATGTGCACAAAAGATGGACTACAATGATCATAAAAAGAAAGGAAGACAAGGAAAGAATGCACCTGAATGGTGAGCCGCAGGATAGATGTAGAGCATGAAACACATGAGCTAAGAATGTAGAGTTAATATAAATAAAGACAAATGAAATACACCCCCAAACCTAAACTGCAACATCCCCATACAAGTAAGAAATAACCAATAAGAAAAGAAAAACAAAAATAGAACAGAAGCAAACAAATCAAAATTTGGGTAGTCTCCCAGGAGTGCTAAGTTTTACGTCTTCAGCAAGACATAGTCCTTCAAATCACTCAGGGTAAACAGGACCATCTAGATAAGCAATGGTCACATCTGAGTCTGCAACTCCCTGTAATTACGGTTTTAATCGCTGGCCATTTACCTTGAAAGTAATACCGTCTTTAGGGTTATGAATTTCAATTGCACCATGAGGAAACACCTAAAGCACAGTTTTCCAGGGAGATGCAATCTGGAATTGTAAAGCAAAACTTTTTTAGCAGGCTGAAAAGACTTCCAAAGAATAGATTTATCATGAAGTATTTTAGTCCGTTCCTTATAAATCTTTCCATTCTCATAAGCATGGAGTTGCATTTCTTCCAATTCATTGAGATGCAGTTTATGTTCTGTTCCTGCCCCATATGCACGGTGCTCCAACTCCACTGGTACGTGACAAGCTTTCCCAAAAACAAGTCTGTAGGGAGACATTGGAGTTTTGTGAGCAGTCCTGTAAGCCCACAAAGCATCATTTAAGTGCACGGACCAATCTTTCCTATCGAGTCTAATGGTTTTCTCAAGAATTTTCTTGACCTCCCGATTAGACAATTCAACCTAGCCACTTGTTTAGGGATGATATGGAATGACAACCATATGGGTAATAGAGTACTTTCGCAGTAGGGCTTCAAAAGATCTATTACAAAAGTGAGTGCCTTCATCACTGATTATTTCTCTTGGATCCCGAAACGACAAAATATGTGGTCTTTCAGAAATTTCACCACAACCTTATGATCATTTATCTTTGTGGCAATTGCTTCAATCCATTTAGAAACATAATCTACTGCAACTAAGGTGACCAAAGGATTGTGGGAAGTGTCCCATGAAATCTATTCCTCAAACATCAAAGAGTTCTACAACAAGAATGGGTTGGAGAGGCATCATATCTCGTCGAGAGATAGATCCTAACCGTTGACATTTATCTCAAGATTTGCAAAACTCATGAACATCCTTAAACAAGGTTGGCCAATAGAACCCACTCTACAAAATCTTGGAAGCAATTTTCTTTCCTCCAAAATATCACCCGCATGCTTGAGAATGACAAGAATGTAGAATACTATGAAACTCATTTTCGGGCACACAACGTCTAACCACCTAGTCTGAACATATTTTAAATCGGTACAAATCATCCCAAAAATAAGATTTAACCTTGGAAAAGAACAAATCTTTGTCGTGTTTGTTCCAATGGGATAGAATCTGACCTATGGCAAGGTAGTTCACAATGTTGGCAAACCAAGGGGTTTTAATGTGGGAGATGGAAAATAATTGTTCATTAGGAAAAGAATCACGTAGCAACTCCTCATCTTGAGATGTTTCAACAAGGATTCTAGACAGATGATCGGATACCACATTTTCAACACCTTTTGTAACACCGAGAAAATGGGTAAGTTAACTAAAAGTTTTTATTTTAGGAAACTGTTCTAAAATAGGAAAGTGTTGTTGCCTAATGTGATTTCTGGTTGTGCAATGTGCTTTGACGTGTTATTTGATTTTATGATGTGGAATTATTCGATAATCGCATGACTAATCGTGGTAGAAAACCAGGACGCGAGGGTTTGTCCTGGCACTGAGGTCAGCCTGGCGCCAGGGTCTGAGAACACCTGACGCCAGGAGTGGGGCCAGGCGCCAAGGCATATGTTCAGTGGATTATCATTAATTGGTAGGTTACTCTTGGTTTTGATGTGTGGTTCATGGTATGCGCGAGTTGGTGTAACGAGTAGTGCAACCGCGGGACTCAAGCCAAGAAGCAAGGGGCCTGGGCGCAGAGCCACGTGGCAATGGCCCAGGGGTGACATATGAATGTGGGTAACCTAGCATGAGGAGATCTTCAGAGGATTGGAGTGAATCTTGGTACAAATCTACAATTTGACCTAATCGCGGTAGATATGGTAAGTATCGCAGAGGATCGGGATGTATTAGTTCAGTTGAGATAATTAAGGAAGATAAATCTTAGTTAAAAGAAGATAAGTATTTCACTTTTTAACCAGCCGATAGAGAGGGAGACATCTAGAGAGAGAGGGGTGTCCTATTGGTGGGCTTTTATTTGGTAGTTTCATAGTTGTGTAGGGAACTAGAGTTGATAAGGAAGTATCCTAGTTAAGAAGATTGCAACCTATCTAATTATGGGATAAATTGCTGATCGTCCTGATCATATATGAGGGAAGGATCCTAATTGTTGATGGAGATTTGAGATTAGGAAGGTAATAGATTAGGAGTAATCCTGATTGGAGTAGGAATTAGCTATAAAAGCCAAGGAGGAGGCTGGCCAATGCTTTGCACGCTAAGGCATTGTGACGACTTCTGCAAAACCCTAGTTCTTCTTCCCTTCCATGACACCAATTCCCTCAACCTAATACCTCTTCTCTCAACCTCTATTCTCATGCGATCGAAGGTGTGGAGGCGCCGTTGGGAAGGAGAAGGAACGAGCTACACGAGGAGGTGTAATTTACATACTTCCAAGTGGTATGATGGTTTTTCCTAACCAATCTGATTTGAACTCTTTTGCTTCATTCTTGCTATGATTATTTGATGATCCTATTGGTATTATCTCACTGATAAGAGTTGTGTTAATGATTGATTCATGATAGATTCCTTGTTGTTTATCAAGTAAGAGTATCCTTGTTGAGATATATCTTGTTTCATGCTTGTGTTAGCGCATACATGCTTACCTTTGATGGAAACATCTATATATCATGTCTCTTGAACGTTGGAGGTCATAAAGTTCACTTCATTATTCTGTATTGTTCTGTTTTAATCGTCCTATATGGTTAATGGATGTATTAATGATGTTAAAAGCTTCATTAGGTCATGGGTGATGCCTTGAGTCTAGCTTAAGGTTTTAACAGCAAGTAAAGTCATGAAATCATTAATTACAGAATGTACCAGAGTCTAGAATTACTCTAGGAGGGGAGTAATTAAGAGTATTAAGTTCATATTATCACGATTAATAGGTATTAATACGAGATTATTTATTATAAGCAAGTAATGTCTTCTCGGCCAGAACTATTCCTGCGCTGACAGTGCTCAGTATAAAAATCATAATTAAATATTAAAACATCAGAAAAATATGCCGTCAATTGGGTTATAAACTAGACTCATAGGACTATTCTTTATAAGAGTTTCCAAGTCAGATTCATTCTGTGTTGATGATGGGATCAGTCGAAATTGGGCTGTACAGCTTAAGACAGTTACTGGAATTAGGGTTTTAAAGCACTAATAAGTATTATTACTCATAATACGATGTAATCTGGTTAAAATATTATTAATACATTATGGTAAGACCTCTTAAGCACTACTGTAGTAAGTAAGGGAGTCCAAAATATTAAGACTTTGGGATGAGTCAGTGTACCTTGGAGTCAAAACAATTATTGTTCCCTTTGTGCAGCGTGGAGTCGGTTTGAGTATCCAATTGGAGATCAAATCTTCCTAAAACCATCTGGATATTAAAGATAATATAACTCTAGACCTAATTGATGTTCCTATCAAAGGTAAAGCTATGATGCATGATGTGTAATCAATGAGTGAAATTCATTTATACTCCTACAGTGAGTCAACCATGGGTCAGACTTTGAAATCTCATTCATGTTCTTATGATGAACTATGTGCTATTGAGAGCGATTACTTATCATACTCCAGAGAGTGAGTTATATATTGTTGAGAGATCTTGATGTTATATTTCATACTCCATGAGTGAGTCATTGCAGTAAGAGTTACCCTATTCTCAAAAAATTGAGACCTTTACTTTTGTTGAATCATTGTCCAGTTTGACATTGACCTATTCCTCCACTAAGAGTTCTTTTTGAAGATCACCTAGTGGAATCATAGTATGCTCACGAGCCATTGCTAGATCTTGTGAGATCTCCGATAATTATGGAATTTTGATTCATTTCTGCCCGAAGGGAGGCACATACGTACGTTTTAGACTCGTTGACATTACGGAAGGTCTTCAGTCCCACTCATCGTGTTCGTAAACATGGATGGGCCAGCATGCCTAGGCGCGTGGCCGGGTTCCGAAGGATATTTTGATTCATTTGCTACATTGACAATGTTATTTGAGATCGGTGAAGAATTTCTTAGTTCTTAATTTCAAAGTTTTGTTATGAGTTCCTGGTGATGTGGATTACACATTCTTTCGTGACGATGTAATTGACCCGAGTGATCGAGTATTCGGTCGCATCCCAAGGTTCCTTTCTAGGCTTTTGATTGGTTTACATAATGGCTTCTGAACTCCAATAGAGGTCAGGAATTTTGGGGTGTGATACCTTTCTTATCTCGGATTTCATAATTAAATTATTGTAAAAGCAAAATCCATCTAATCAATCTTGGCTTGGTGTCTTTCTTGAATGAGAGATGTTTTAATGGCGCATGATCAGAGAAAATGATGATTTCAGATCCTAAAAGGTAGGATCTATATTTATCTAGGGCATAAACTACTGTTAGAAGTTCCTTCTCTGTAATTCAATTGAGCATCGGAGAGGGTTTTACTAGCATAGTAAATGACATGGGGAACCTTATTCACTCTCTGTCCTAGGACATCTATGAAGCATCACACATTATTTCAAAGGGAAGACAGCAGTCAGGGGGCTGAATGATAGGTGCAGTAGACAATGAGGTACGAAGAGTATCAAACGCTTGCCTACACGCATCATCAAACACAAAAGGCACATCTTGGGCCAGTAAACTGCTCAAAGGGCGAGCAATCTTACTAAAATCTTTAATGAATCGCCTATAAAATCCCGCATGGCCAAGGAAAGATCTAACTTATTTCATCGTAGTTGGTGGTGGTAGGTTAGTGATGAGATCTACCTTGGCTTTATCGACTTCAATTCCCCTCTTGGAGACTACATATCCCTAAACAATACCCTCTTAAACCATAAAATGGCTCTTTTCCTAGCTCAAGACAAGATTCTTCTCTTCACATTGCTTGAGCACCAATGACAGATTATGGAGACATTCATCAAATGATGGACCAAATACAAAGAAATCGTCCATGAACACTTCTAGAAATTTGTCTACCATATCAAAGAAGATGGCTAGCATGCACTATTGAAAGGTGGTCGGTGCATTCTTCGGTAAGCAAATGTACCAAAGGGACAAGTAAAAGTACTCTTCTCTTGATTTGCTGGAAACACTAGGACTTGATTATATCCAGAGTAACCATCAAGAAAACAATAAAATTGTTCACCTGCTAGTTTCTCTAAGATTTCTTGAATGAAAGGTAATGGAAAGTTGTCTTTTCTGGTTTTTGTGTTCTAATTTCTATAATCAATACACACTCTCCACCCAGTGGTTTCACGAGTTGGGACTAACTCTCCATCAGAGTTTTGCTTCACAATGATGCCAGACTTTTTAGGCACAACTTGTATAGGGTTAACCCACTCACTATCAGAAATAGGGCATATGATACCTGCATCCACTAGTTTCACAATCTCTTTCTTGACCACATCCCTCATGTTGGGATTCAATCTCTGTTGATTCTCTCTTGAAGGTTTGGCATCATCCTCTAAATAAATTCGATGCATACAAACTGAAGGATCAATGCCTCTTAAATCAGCAACAGTCCACCCTATGGCTCTACTATGCTTAACTAGATTCCTAAGCAATTGACTCTCCTGTCTACTAGACAAGCTAGATGAAATGATGATGGGGAGAGTATCCTTTGGACCTGGAAAAGCATACTTGAAGGAATTGGGAAATGGCTTCAACTCAAGTTGAGGAGGAGACTCAATGGAAGTTTGGAGTGATGGACTAGGAGATATTGGTAAAGGCTCTACTTTATTTCTATAAGGAAAATAGTCATGATAGGGAGAAGTGGTTGACATCGCATGAGTTTCTTCAACGGTTGGCTTTATGTCAGAATCATCTATCTCTAAATAGAGTAGAGTAAGATCTTGAGCATCAAGCATAAGCTCATTCAAAAGTGTCTCTTCCATAAGATCATTAATTTCATCAACAAGAGAACACTCTTGCTCACTTTCAGTGGCTCATTGGTTTGAAGCTTGGAACACATTGAGTATGATTTTCATATTTTCAAAAGACATCTCCATCATTCCAAATTGACATTGGATACATGCATTGGCCGTCGCTAAGAAAGGGCAACCTAAAATTACTGGAATGGTATGAGAAGCATTAGACATAGGTTTTATGTCCAAAACTAAGAAATCAACTGGAAAGAAAAAAATTTCAACCCCTACTAAAACATCTTCAAGAAGACCCCGGGGTTTTCTAACAGATCTATCGGCCAACTATAGAGTTGCCGATGTTGGTTGCAAGTCTCCCAAACCTAATTTCTCATATATTGTATAAGGTAAAAGGTTGACACTAACACTCAAATCTAAAAGAGCCTTGTTAATGATATGGTCGTCAATGACACATGAAATAGTAGGTGTGCCAGGGTCTTTAAATTTCGGTGGAGTGTCAAGTTTTAAAATAGAACTGACTTGCTCAGTAAGGAAAATATTTCTAGAAATGTGAGTCCTAGACTTCCACTTCTATGTGCATAGGTCTTTAAGAAATTTTGCATAGGCGAGAACTTGTTGTATGACTTCTAGGAGTGGAAGATTAATTTTAACTTGTTTGAAAATTTCAAGCACCTCATCCATCCTAGCTTTGTTTTTGTTGAAAGGGGAAGGCATGTCTAAGCACTGAGGAAATGGAGTACGGGGTACATAAGGTACCTCATGATTGGCCTTAGACTTTGTTCCTGAAGAAGACTCTGAAGGAGAAACAATGTTCTTCTGTTTTGGCTGATTCAGAGTAGGTGGTGTCTCTAAGGTTTCATTAGTCTCTGGATTTCTTATTTTTCTCTGACCCTTATCTTCTCTCACCACAACACCAACCTGGTTTTCAGCTTGTCTCCCACTCCTCATGGTTGTTATGGCTTGCACATGTTCATTGGAAGTAGTTTGTTGTTCAAGCATAAATTGACCCTATGGATTATTCATTGGCTGATTAGGCAACCAACCCTCTTCTCTCTTACTCATCGAATTAGCTAATTGGCCGATTTGAGATTCTAATTTAGCTATAGATTGAGTATGACAATGCACAAGTTGAGCTTGTGATTTGTGACTGGTCTTGAAAGTTGAGTTTGTGATTGTGCAGAAAAGACTTTATCCTAAAATTCTGTATTTCTAGAGGGTTGTGAAAATTTGGAAGGCATTGGCTCTCTGGGGTGGATTAAAAAGAACATCATGGTTATATGGACGCTAGGAAAAATTGGGGTGATTCCTCCACCGAAGATTATATGTGTTCGAAAATGGATCATTGCTTGTTCGAGCATAAGTTTGGGTAGCATTGACATGCTCCTGAACAAGCTCTCAGAATTGTGGGGCAGATGGACACTATAGGATAGAATGCATGGGACTTAAGCATAGAGCACATACTTCTTGAGTGGGTGCAGGACTTTTTGACTTTAAGCTCAGAATTTAATCTATCTTTTTAGACAAAATAGCAACTTGGCTAGAAAGATCATTTGTTTGTTTCACTTCATACCTGCCACCTTTAGAAGGGGTAGACGAAGAAGAAGACTCGATTAAACTCCTATTGGCCATCGTGTGTTGTAATGAATTCTCACTCATGTTTTCAAAAAGTTCCCCGACTTCATTTTCATTTTTTAACAGGAAGGTGCCTCCTCACGAAGCACCCACAAGATGACGATTTTGCTCCGTCATCCCTCTATAGAAACGTTGCACTAACTGCTGCCTAGGTACGGCATGACGTGGAAACTTCCGAAGGAGATCCTTGAGTCTATCCCAACTCTCATGGAACTGGCATCTCTCATTTGAGTAGTCTTACCTATGGGAAAGTATTTCTTAAGGAAATCTTATTGCATTTTTGCCCACGAGGTAATAGATGCGGGTTTAAGAGAGTAGAGACATTCTTTAGCTTTAACCTTAAGGGAAAACGGAAATAGTGTCAATCTTACCGCATCATCTATGAGATTGTTCAGTTTAAAAGTAGTGCAAATTTCTAAGAAATCATCCATATGCCTATATGGATCTTTGTGATTTTGTCCATAAAATGATAGTAGCATTTGTATTGTGTTGGGCTTAATCTCAAAGTTACCAGCTGTTGCAGTCAGTACCCGAATGCAGGAAGGAGATGTATAGGCAATAGGAATGTAATATTCGTTCAAGTTTTTCAGATTTTATTCCATTATGTCAAACAAGGGTTGGTTATATTTAACTAGCCTTTGGTTTTGTCTAAAGGTTCTCTCAATTTCACCGTCAAAGGCTGCTAAGTCTTCACCCAATGACCGACACCCTTGCATAAACTAACACCCAAACAAAAAAATATCAAAAGCAACCCTAATAACGACAACTAGCAATCAGTAGTCATAGATATTGACAAGTAGCAACCCTAGATATCGACAACTAGCATTGCATGCTGTCAAAGAAATAAATGGGAAAAACACGCAACACCCAATTTAATTAAAATGAGAGGAAATAGATCACAAATGAATGAAAGGGATGGCCCTTCCACGTTGGCGAGAAGTCCACGTGTCCTTATTGCCTCTCACTTTGACTCCTACAAAGACAAACAACAAAATATCAAAATCCAATAAAAAAAATTTAACCTAATAAGAATTGAGTCAAATCGTCGCCAAGTCCCTGGCAACAGCGCCAATTGATTGACGTGATTTTTAACTACTTTACTTGCATTCGCACGAGACTAATTAAATATTTAAAATACGATACTACTAATATACCGTTAGTCAAAACTGTACAGAATTTTAAAGTTGACAGATTTTAATCCATTTTTTAGTCTTAAGTTTGACAACTTTCAATACCTCCTCAAGAGGTGGTATTTAACAATCCAAGCTCACGGCGCCCTTTTTGACCTCTGCGCACGATTTTCTTTGCCACACCACAGAAGAAGCCCAAAATGACTAGTACTAGCCCGGCATCACCACTCTCCATCTTCCTCTCCCTCCGCCTCAAGCATACTTGGTATGTCAGGGACTAGGCCAACGAAGTAGTTCTGGCTGAGGTCGAGGTTCTCGAGCTTGGAATAGTTGAGGATTGGCGGGAAGCCACAAGGGAAGTAGTTCCAGGCGAGGTCGATCTTGGCGAGGCCGCAAATGCTAGAGGGGATTTCGGCATCGGTGATGTTGTAATTGTAAAGGGATTTCGGCATCGGTGATGCCTAATTTGGCCACAATATCTCTTTGAATCCTCCTTTCATCTACTTCCTTAGACACTACAATCCAAATGATTACATCGAAGTTACAGTTTACCAATAAATCATTGTGGACTCTTTTCATGAGGGTGGTTTTCCCAACCCCACCCATACCATATATTCCAATAATTCCATTGTTGTCATCATTGAGAAAGATGCGTACCTTTTCAAAGGTTTCATCTTGTCCAACAGATAAGGAAGAGGGCATTAAATCGACCTGATGCAATGGCAGATTGTGACTCTGAAGTTGTGCAGTGGAAACAAAGGATGATGGCCCAGCTGCAACATTGGGTGGAACTACTGGAGCTGGTTGCTGTACGTGATGAGAAGCTGCAGACGTACTTGAGCTGGCCTTTTGTGCATTATTGAGAATGTTTCCCAACATGATGACTTGGAAGGAAAAATAAGAGAGATAATAGCAGGAAGGAGGACAGACACAAGATCTCCTATGAAGATGATTATAATATGCTTTAAATTGCTAAGATGGTCTGCAGGAGAACAAGAAGAAAAAATGATATCAAGAGAAGGTGAATTAGGAGCTAGGAGCAGAAGTAGATCTCTAAATTTCCTGGTCAAAGAAAAACAAATAGAGCACAAACATACAGCAGAGAATATTGCTTCATATAGCAACAGAAGCAAATTTTTACGAAGGAATATCGAGTAAATTGTGTAATATTACTACTCATATTAGAAATAGAACTCCATTTTATTGAAGTTAAACAAACAAAATATACCTGTGTAGATTATTCTTCAATTTAGTTACACAAACAAACCTGTTATGGAAGGAGTTAAAGGTTTGCTACTTGAAGAGATTATTCTTCAATTTGAAAGGAAATCAAGGACAGATAACTTAAAGGTCTAAGGATTTGCAACTTAAACAATCACCGAAGAAGCAGAGAAGAAATAAGAGATGATGGTTTGGAGATGATGATGATGCTGGGATATTTTTAATGGACCAGGCTTACAGTATTGGCTTAAGAGGACTATACATTACAAAGAATAGTAGGTGAATGAAGAAACTGCAGCAAAATTTCGAATTTACTATTGAAGTCAATGTAACAAGCACATGGACAAAGTTGCCATTCTCTTCTTTGTTTAATCTATCTATCTTCACATAATTATACAGTAGTTCAAGTAATTAAGTACTGTGATTTGCTATATTGAAAAAGAACATTAAAAACAGATTACAAACGTAAAGGAGGGGATCAGATGCAATGAAGGTGCAGATTATTGGTTTTGTTTCTGTGTCGATGCAAATATTGAAATTCAAATGCATGTTAGATCATAATATAATTATAGCATAAGCAGAAGAAAATGCAAACAAATTTCTCTTTGTAAATGCAAAACATGTCGTCGTTGATTGGTATTATAACATAGAATAAGTATAACATAATTATGAATCTGGTCTTGACGAGGGAATGTGAAACAGATATGGCTGCGGAATACAGTGTCTAAGAGGTCGGTTGCCCTGCCTTCTAGTCGGGTCCTAAGGACTTGGACACCTCTTGTTACCAAAAAAAAGGAGACATCTGTATGGGTTTGTATAGTGACGGAATTAGTCTGATGACTGAACCATTTATTATGTTAGTCGGAAAGAGAGAGAAAAATAAGTGAATGCAGAGTAGATTGAAGCTGTCAAAACAAGTTGTGAGCTGCAAATTTTGGCAATAAGTACTACAAAAACAAAAGACCGACTGGCCGATAAAAGATCAGCAAGCCAATCCACATTCGCTAGATTATGTACAGATTCTATCGGAAATGTCACATTATTTGAATATAAGATGACCAGTTCCATAAAGCACAGCTGGGTTGGGACGATGGTGGGATATGTAATGGACAAGGCTTATACACTCTTCCATCCGATATTAAATGTCCACATTGGACAATATTGAATATCTAAAGAGAGGCAATATATTAACCTTTTACGCCATTTACTAACCCTTTTAGTCATGTTGCCTGTTTGCCATTGCAGCCTCCCCTAGCTAGAGTTCATTTTCGAAGAAAACCCAAGTAGGACACTTAAATTGGGACACAGGCAGTACTAACTTTTTCTTATTGTAATGCTGTAATTGGCCTTTTGGTTATTAATTCTTCTCACCTACCTGCACCTATTAACCAGCTCTGAGGCCCATCTTTCTCGCTCAAAAAAAAAATACTATAAAAACAAAAAATGGAAAACAGAGTATTTACCATGAGTTAGTCATTATCCAGCGCACTCTCACTATGACACCCGACAAATCGGATCAGAAATGTGAATTTTCAGATCAATAAAGAAGATGAGAGCCGATATTAAAGTTCACGAAGAGAGCTTTCCAATGCCACCGACTGTTCACAATTCGGAGTTTTGAGCAAAAAAATTATGATCGCTTGAAATAAGTATGTGATCGATCACCAGATAATACGCGATTGATCGGGCCAGATTCAAAACCGAGAGCAAAACCAGACCCGATCGATCACCTATGAAAGCGATCGATTAAAAATACTGGAAAGTTCAATATTTGAGCAGCGATTGATCACCTATGAAAGCGAACGATCGAAAATACTGGAAAGTTCAATACATGAGCAGCAATCAATCACCTATGAAAGCAATTGATCGAATGTACTAGAATAATGCGAAAGTTTGCAGCAATTGATCACTTATCCATTGCGATCGATCTCACCTGTAAAAACCAAATCAAGAAGTTACTGATTTTGTATTAAAAAATCTAATGAGGGAAGGAATCTTTAATTAAGGGAGAATATTATTTCTTTCCCTATCAGCCAATCAGAGTAGCTCGCCAAATAGGAGGGGGCGTCCAAGGTAGTGAAGATTTGGCAATTTCTTAATTAAGGGAAGATATGGACTTGATTAGGAAGAGTATCTTAATGAATGATATCAAATCCCAACCAAATAGAGAGGATTAGGCTTAGGGTGTCCATCTCAAAATTGTGGAAGATTCCAATTGGAGGGCTGGGATTGTGATAAGGAAAGAAATCCAAAGGAGGAGATATCCTAGTTGGAGTAGGATTCGTTATTTAAGCCTAAGAGAGGGGGGCGGCCCATGCATTGCATGCCAAATCCTTTTTGTGTGTAATGACTTTTGCTTTCTTCACCTTATTCCTGCACCCATCCAACTCTACTCCAAGCCTTCTTCTCAACTTAAATCCTTTCCATAGCACTGACCGGAGGCGTCATTGCAAAGAGGAGGAGATGAGATACGTAAAGAAGGGCGAGACACTCATAACAAAGTTGGTAGGATGATTTTTCCCTACATAATTATTTTAAATTCTTTCAATCCATTCTCATGAAGATTATGTGATGAATGATATGGTCTTATCTCAGTAAGTAGTGTTGTGTAAAGTGCTTGGATTGATGAAACATTCCATGATGTTATGAGTATGAGTATGCATATTGATATTATTTGATTGTTACATCTTCAATTGCTTGCATGCTAGTTCTTAGATGGGAACGTCATTGAGTAATACATCTCTTGATTGTTTGGAAGTCAAAAAGTTCCATATTGCCTTTGTAAAAGTTCTGAATTAATTGTTCCATGTGATTATATTTTGAGATCCAAGCATCAAGGTCTCCATTATAAAAGGGGAGTATCTTAAACTGGTTCGTGTAATGAAAGATGTATAAAAGTATGAGTTAACTAAATTCTAGAACCTTTAAGGGTTTGAAATAATCCTAGGAAGGGTGTACCTAAGATTAATAAGAACCTAGTATCATAATTAAGGTTTAATAAAATGAGATTACTAAGTATGATCAAGTATAGTGATCTCGGCCAGAAATGTAACACCCAAAAAATTAGTAAGTATATTAAAACCGAAATTTGAACCTCTTAATATTTGATTTTATTATGTTTTGCTTATTGGGGATTAAATTTGGTGAGAAGAGCTTTCCAATGCCACTAACTATGCGCGATTTGGAGTTCGGAGTGAAAAGATATGAGAAATTGAATTTTGATGGCCGTGGCTGCGATCGATCGCCAGAACAAACGATCGATCGGCAAATTGAACCGATCGACCGCTTCTCAAAACGATCAATCATAGTTACTGTGATTATTGATTGTTTTGTTTCGGAGTAAAGCGATCGATCGGCAATAATTGTGATCGATCGGCTGTAACGCGGTAGTGTAGAAAAACGCATGCGACGATCGATTGCCGTAACGCCGATCGATCGCCGGTTGCGGTTTTACGATTTCTAGCTTATTTTGGGGGTGGATTTATTTGGGAAAGATGCCAAATCCCAACTGGACTTAAATTGCACATCTCTTGAGGGATCTTGAGGCCTTCTCATTGGTGGGAAGTGTCCATGATATGGAAAATTAGTTTAAGAAGGGATTCTCCCCAAACTCTATATAAACCCTAGAGAGTTGGCTTGTGCTGTTGCAAAACCTAGCCCTATAACGTCCAGAGACCTTTCTCTTCTCCTTCCCACGTTCACCCACCTCCTATAAGGCTTCTTCTTGTGGGAGTTTGCAAGATCTTCGAGCGGGAGCTTTGGAGGAAGCCGAGAAGACGAACAACGCGTAGAAAGGCGGAATTTTCAGTGAATTAAGTGTAGGATGGGTTTTCCACTTTCCTCTCTTCTGTTATATGATATTTATAAGTGTTTTGATTCAGTAACTTAGAGTATTTCTTTTATTCTTGTGAGATGAATGAATTGTGTCATTATTTCTATGCGTAATGCATCATAATCATATGTGCATTCATGTTCCGTTTCTAGATGGGAATTCACACATAAAGTCTGATGCTTTATTAATTTTCTAAAGACTAGATGCTCTGATATTGCTTGGTTGATCATGATCCACGTTGAGTTTTGTGTCTTAATGTGTGTCTTATATTAATTGTCTTATTTGGGATGTATTAATGTTTAAAACTGTGTTATATGTAAAGGAACATGAGAAAGGTGTGTACTTTAGTAATTCCAGATAATCCTAGGGTCTGTAATTGATCTAGGAGGGGAGTATATGGTCTATTAATGATAAATTATCATCTATAATGTGTTATTAAGTGAGATAATCAAGTTTAATTAAGAGACTTAATCTCGGCCAGAACTGTTTCTGTGCTGACAATCTGTAATAAATAATTTATAACTAATTTAAATAAAATCATAAAAATATGAAATCAGTGGGGTTAGAAAGTAGACTCACGAGGGTATTACCAGTAAAACTTTCAGTAGTTAAATATTAATCTACAGAGCACAGTGGTCATCGGAATGGGACTGTTGTGCAGGAGGCAGTGAGCTGAATCTGAGAGAAAATACTAAGTATACAAATAACATCATGTAATATGATATGATAATGTTTAACGTGTCAATACCAATAAGTGGACTATATACTTATGGAATATCACAGTAAGAATTGGGTTAGAAGTAATCTAATTAGGAGGGATAATCCTTTGATCAAGATATTCATATCTATCTATCTTAAAAGCGTTGATGTCGGTTTGTGATTCTACTTGGAATTCAAATCATCGAAGATTCTTTGGTATTCTTATTTATGATATTTGTATTATAAAATTCTAATGCGTATGAGGAATTCCTATCTTGGGCTGAGCATGAAAGGTATGTATTGATTGTATGGTACTACGTAGGTGAGTTGTTATTATTCGAAGTATTTGGGTTGTCTTGTTATTCTATGCTACTCCAATGAGTGAGTTATGTGTTGACCAAAGACTTTGACACTTCTATCCATACTCCGTGAGAGAGTCTATTCTGGTAAGAGATACCTTATGATCTTAGAGTGTTGCGACCTCTATTCCTTTGATATATTGCTCATATTATTCACATGATTGTTTCTTCCACTGGAGATCTTACGAGACTCTCCCCATGGTGGATTCATAGTATGCTCAATTAAGCCATTGCTAGATCTTGCGAGGTCAGAAATATTTGTGGAGTTACGATTCCATACTGCCCGAAGGGAGGCACTATATGTACGTTAGAGTGTGGACATTACGGAAGGTCCTCAGTCTCCGCCCATCGTGTCTGTAAGCACTGGTGGGGCCAGCATCCTAGACGCATGGCAGGGTTCCAAAAGACGACCCCTAGGGTGGTTATGGTATATTATTTTAGTCACTTGTGAGCGACCAGTTCAGCGAGCAGAAATTGTAACTCCTTTCACTTTAGATGTCTGGAGCCTTTGATATTATTGTTATCCTCTCCTTACCCATATGTGTAGTAGGAGCCTTATTGATGTTTTCCTATACTTGCAAGTTGGAATTGTTGTTGACTAACCTTTCAGGTGTATAGACCTTGGTTCAGTCCAGATGTTGTGGAATGTTCACAATTCTTTGTTATTCTTATTCTCTTCATACTGCTTGTTTTAATTCAGTGGGTTTTTACATCCTACTGAGTATTTCTATGAAATACTCATGCATCCTCTGATGCAGGCGCAAATGAAAATTGAGATCAGGAAGTGCAGTGGTGGAAATGCGGATTGCAGGAGCCGTGAAGAGTTTTAAATACTATCTAGTTATTTGCTTTGCTTTTATTGATGCTTATGACATTATTGGCAATTGTATGCCATAGACTTATAGGTTTATTTTATTGGATTTTCTTAAGTGGATTATTATCAAATAAATTCATTTCATATTATTCGATGATGTCTGTTATTGTATTACACTGATTGCGAGCATAATCGGTTACACATTCTTTTGAGATGATTGTAATCAGTGGTGAATTCGACTGTTCGGTTGCGTGCCCAGGATCTCTATCTCGAGATGTATCTTATTTGTTGGCTTCCGCACTTCGATCGAGGTATGGAATTTTGGGGCGTGACAGCGTGGTATCGGAGCCCTCAAGGTCAGTCTAATACAGTACGGACATTGCTGAATTGTGAGATCAGTTAGTAGAACTTGATAGAAAGAAAAATAGTACCTAGAAGGACTTACTATATGAGAGTAGATTCATAGGTAGAACCTGAAACCTTATTTTAGTTACTAATGACATTTCTTGTGTAGGTTTAAATGGTTAGAACAAGAAGCGGTAGGATCTATGAGAAAGACAAACAAGAAACCGTTAGGCAGTGGCTTGAGGAATGGAAGAAGAAGGACATAGGGAGTGGAACTGAAGATGACCCGTTAAAGATTGATATAGAGGAAGTTCAGAACCCAGTGGCTGAAGTAGAACCCTTACCCATAGATGACCCAGAGTGGGATCCTTACTTGGATTATGTGCCAGGTATGGAGAATGAAGGATATCAGCCAGAAGAGATTCGAGTGGAGTTTACAGATGGATCTCCTCCTATATTTGTGGTTGTAGAGGCCAAAATTGTGAAAAACACCCTGTGTATGTTTGGGCTAGAGATGATGCAGCACTGTCTGACATTCTGTACCATAGGTTTAAATCTATGGGTTACAAGTGGCCATACATGACGATGTGGGAAATTCTGTGGCACTCGTACTTGAGACTTGCACCAACCTGGTTAGCTTTAGACATACTGAATGATTACCTCTGAAGGCAAGAGCGTAGGAAGGATGACTAAGAGAAAGAGCTAGGATAGATTTTAGTTTTCATAAATATTTTGTAATAAAACCCTGGTTTATATGGGATCTCAGTGTAGGAATCTTTTTATAAAATAAAAGAATTGTTTGCTTTAAATGCTTGCCTTGTGATTGTTTTATTTTGTGTGTACTGTGTGAGCGATTCTAGGACTCAAAGGAATGGGAGGTGAATTACAAATTGAGCTATATGTAAGATTTCTAATTCATCTCCTTTCTTTGGCTGTAGATACGCGAGAATGGTGAACTCAGGAAATCGTGGACGTCGAACCAATGCGATCCCTAACCCTTCGCAGGAAGAGGGAGCTAGTCAGAACATGTCTAATATGGTCAGGCAATTGGTGACTGAACTGCGAAATGGTGGAAGTAATAATAATAATACGAAGGTACCAACACTCGAACGGTTTAAGAGAGTTGGACCTCAGTTTTCTGGTGAGGATAACCCAAAAAAGGTGGAACGTTGGTTAGTTGAAGTGGAACAGTTGTTCAAGGGCATGAAGGTACCCAAGGCTGATTGGGTGATTTATGCTACTTTCCTATTTGTTGGTGAGGCGATATTTTGGTGGGAGTCCGCCGAGCGCAACAATTTTACTGTGGATCAAGAGATTTCTTGGGAAGAATTCAAGGAGGTGTTTAATAGCAAGTACTTTCCTTCCCATATTCAGCGACGCATAGAGAAAGAGTTCTTGGAGTTAGTGCAAGGATCGATGATTGTGCTTCAGTATGAGACCAAGTTCGAACAACTTCAACGATTTGCTATGAATGCTTGTCCTAATGACTTGGCTAAGGTGCAACGTTTTGTGGATGGACTGAAGGACAGCTTAAGGTCGAAGGTGTTAGCTTCCCAACCATCGACGGTAGCGAAAGCGGTCGAGCTAGCTTCTATTTTGGAGGATGATTTCAAAAGAACCTTGGAGAGAAGGAGCAATCAAGTCAAAACTCAAGAGAATAAGCTGAAACATTCTGGAGATAAGCGTTTTAACAATAACATTAATCATGGAAATCAGCGTCTTTTTAAGCAGCAAAGGCAGCAACAGCAGAACCGAATGAATGGTGCACAACGTCAACAGTTTCGAGGCAATGACAACGGTAATGTGGCTGGAGGTCGTTGCAGGATTTGTGGGCAGGATACGCATAAAGGAAAGCCGTGTCCTCAGGATACACGGAGGTGCTACTTGTGCAATGAGGTTGGGCATATCTCTCCTTATTGCCCTAACCGTGAGAAGAAGACGGGAACAGAGGCAAGTAAGAAGACTCAGGCGAGAATCTTTGCTCTATCATCAGAAGATGCGCGTGGTTCAGATGAGGTTATTGAAGGTACTCTTCTTATCCTCAATCATTTTGCTAGAGTGTTAATAGACCCGGGAGCGTCGCGATCTTTTATTTCTTCGGTGTTTGCTTTAAGTCTAGATAAGTCATTGTCTAGAGTGAGTGATGATTTGGTGATTTCTACTCCTATGGGAGACTCGGTGATAGCAACCGAATGTATTGAAAACTCTCCAGTGCTTATAAAAGATAGGATTTTGCTTGCTAATCTTGTGTTGATTGATATGTGTGATTTTGACATAATCTTGGGAATGGATTGGTTATCAAAATATAGTGCACTAGTGGATTGTACTAAGAAGAGAGTTCATTTTAAAATTCCTGGAGAGAAAGAACTATTGTTTCAGGGAATCCGATATAGAAGAGGAGATTGTGTGATATCAGCTGTGAAAGCTCAGAAATTATTGGCTAAAGGTTGTAGAGCCTATTTAGCTATTATGACACCTGTTGAGATGCCTACCCTGAGAGTGGAGGATATTGAGGTAGTGAAGGATTTTCCTGAAGTCTTTCCTGATGAGTTACCTGGTTTGCCACCAAAGAGAGAGATTGACTTTACAATTGAATTAATACCGGGAACAACACCTATTTCGAAGGCACCATATAGAATGGCGCCGATTGAGTTGAAAGAATTGAAAGTGCAATTGCAAGAGTTGTTGGATAAGAGATTCATACGGCCTAGTGTTTCCCCTTGGGGTGCACCAGTATTATTTGTGAAGAAAAAAGACGGATCGATGAGATTGTGTATTGACTATCGTATGTTGAACCAAGTCACAATAAAGAACAAGTATCCACTACCCAGAATAGATGACTTATTCGATTAGTTGCAATCAACAAAAGTATTTTCGAGGATTGATTTGAGATCCGGATATCATCAGTTAAGGATCAAGGAGGAGGATATATCCAAGACAGCTTTCGGAACTAGGTACGGACACTACGAATTCCTGGTGATGCCTTTTGGTTTGACTAATGCACCAACAGCATTTATGGACATGATGAACATAATTTTTGTGGACTTATTGGATCGGATTGTGATAGTCTTTGTGGATGATATTTTAGTGTATTCGGCAAGTTGGGAGGAACACAGAACTCACTTGACTCTTGTATTACAGATATTGAAGAATAATCAATTATATGCTAAGCTAAATAAGTGTGAATTTTGGTTGAACAAGGTGAATTTTATTGGACATGTCATATTAGAAGATGGAGTTTCAGTTGATCCAATGAAGGTAGAGGCAGTGTTAAAATGGGAACAACCAAAGAATGTGACAGAGATTCGAAGTTTCTTGGGATTGGCAGGTTACTATAGAAGATTCATTGAGGGATTTTCAAGTTTAGCTTTGCCAATGACGAAGTTGACCAGGAAGGGAGTGAAGTTCATATGGAATGATGAATGTGATAAAAGTTTCAAGGAATTGAAGAAGAGATTAACATCAGCACCGATTTTGACTTTACCATCGGGAACTGGAGGGTTTGTTATATACAGTGATGCTTCAAAGAGTGGACTCGGATGTGTACTAATGCAACACGGACATGTTGTGGCGTACACATCGAGACAATTGAAAATCCATGAGCAGAATTACCCAACACATGACATAGAACTAGCAGCAGTAGTTTTTGCTTTAAAAATTTGGAGGCACTGTTTGTATGGAGAAACTTTTGAAGTATATACAGATCACAAAAGTTTGAAGTATATATTTTCCCAGAAGGATCTGAATATGAGACAGAGAAGGTGGTTAGAGTACTTGAAGGACTATGATTTTTCTATTCACTACCATCCATGCAAGGCGAATGTGGTAGCAGATGCATTAAACAGAAAGACTGGGATGATTGCTCGCATGTTAGTACAAGAGTGGAAACTGATGTAGAAAATGGGAGAATGTCATTTGGAATGGCCGACTTCAAGGAGGATATCATTTCTTGGGAATCTTTCTATAAGATCAGTGGTGTTTGATAAAATCCTTGAAGCACAAAAAAAGAATCCTCAGATACAGAAATTATTGGACAAAACAGATTTTGGAAAAGGAGCAGATGGAAGTATTCGATTTCGAGGAAGATTGGTAGTACCTAAAGACATAGAATTAAGACAGAAAATTCTACGAGAAGCACACCACTCTTAGTACAACATTCATCTTGGAGGTACAAAGATGTATCAAGATTTGAAGAGGATGGTTTGGTGGAATGGGATGAAAAGAGATATTGGCAAGTTTGTATCGAGATGCTTGACTTGTTAACAGGTAAAAGCAGAACATCAAAGACCGGCTGGGATGTTGCAACCGCTGGAGATTCCACAGTGGAAATGGGAGCACGTTACAATGGATTTTGTTGTGGCATTACCAAAAACTCAAAGACAGAGAGATGCAATTTGGGTCATAGTGGATCGACTCACAAAGTCAGCACACTTTCTCCCGATTAGATGGAAACAAAACCCAGAGAGTTTGGCAGCGTTATACATTAGAGAAATTGTCAGATTACATGGTACACCGTTATCTATTGTGTCTGACCGAGACCCTCAGTTTACATCAAGAACATGGAAGAGTATACAAGAGGCTTTGGGAACCAAGTTAAATTTCAGTACAATATTTCATCCTCAAAGTGACGGACAATCAGAATGCACGATTCAAACCTTGGAAGACATGTTAAGAGCATGTGCGATTGACTGGAAAGGTAATTGGGATGATCATTTACCATTGATCGAGTTTGCATATAATAACAGTTATCATTCTAGTATCGGAATGGCACCGTTTAAAGCACTATATGGAAGACCATGTAGATCCCCTATATGTTGGACGGACGTTGGAGAGAATCAAGTGCTGAGATCAGAATTGGTGCAATACTGTGTAGAAAAGGTAAGACAGATTAGACAAAGACTGCAAACTGCTCAGAGTCGTCAAAAGAATTACGCGGACAATAGGCGGAGGGAGTTAGAATTTCAAGAAGGAGACCATGTATTCCTGAAAGTATCGCCCTCAAAAGGAATTATGAGATTCAGTAAGAAAGGAAAGTTGAGTCCGAGGTTCGTTGGACCATTTGAAATTTTGGAGCGAGTTGGGCCAGTTGCATATCGGTTGGCCTTACCGCCACAATTGGCCGAAGTACATAATACCTTCCATATTTCTATGCTGCGGAAGTGTGTGCCAGACCCATCACATGTTTTGGATTTCACAACATTGGAGTTAGAAGCAGATTTGACATTTCCAGTAAAACCTGTTAAGATATCGGATAGAAAGGATCAAGTGCTAAAACGGAAGACTATTCCTTTGGTGAAAGTTTTGTGGAAATGACTTGAGAAACGGAAAGAGAAATGAGAAAATCCTACCTTGACCTTAGTGAAGATTGAGTAACGACATTTCAAGGACGAAATGTTCTTTCTAGGAGGGGAGGATGTAACACCCAAAAAATTAGTAAGTATATTAAAACCAAAATTGGACCCTCTTAATGTTTGATTTGATTCTTGTCAGGTATTAAAGTTGGTGAGAAGAGCTTTCCAATGCCACTAACTACGTGCGATTTGGAGTTCGGAGTGAAAAGATATGAGAAACTGAATTTTGTTGGCCGTGGCTGCGATCGATCGCCAGAACAAACGATCGATCGGCAAATTGAACCGATCGACCGCTTATCAAAATGATCGATCGTAGTTACTGTGATTATTGATTGTTTTGTTTTGGGTAACTCCTTTCACTTTAGATGTCTGGAGCCTTTGATATGATTGTTATCCTCTCCTTACCCATATGTGTAGTAGGAGCCTTATTGATTTTTTCCTATACTTGCGAGTTGGAATTGTTGTTGACTAACCTTTCAGGTGTATAGACCTTGGTTCAGTCCAGATATTGTGGAATGTTCACAATTCTTTGTTATTCTTATTCTCTTCATACTGCTTGTTTTAATTCAGTGGGTTTTTACATCCTACTGAGTGTTTCTATGAAATACTCATGCATCCTCTGATGCAGGCGCAAATGAAAATTGAGATCAGGAAGTGCAGTGGTGGAAATGCTAATTGCAGGAGCCGTGAAGAGTTTTAAATACTATCTAGTTATTTGCTTTACTTTTATTGATGCTTATGACATTATTGGCAATTGTATGCCATAGACTTATAGGTTTATTTTATTGGATTTTCTTAAATGGATTATTATCAAGTAAATTCATTTCATATTATTCGATGATGTCTGTTATTATATTGCACTGATTGCGGGCATAATCGGTTACACATTCTTTTAAGATGATTGTAATCGATGGTGAATTCGACTGTTCGGTCGCATACCCAGGATCTCTATCTCGAGATGTATCTTATTTGTTGGCTTTTGCACTCCGATCGAGGTCTGGGATTTCGGGGCATGACAGTAAAAATCATAACTAATTACAGAAACATCAGAAAAATAAACCGGGCTATCTACTGTAAAAATTTCAGAGTTAATTTCCAACTGTGCAGACTGTGGGGACAGTCAGAAGTGGGATGTTATGAATAAAACAGTTTACTGTAATTAGGGTTTAAGTCACTAGTACCTTCTAATTAATACTCAAGGATATGGTCTAATATGATTAAAGTATCACTAATACACATTATAAAACAAGATGATGATTATCACAATAAGAATAGGTAGTCTAAAAAGATTACTATTATGAGATAAGTTAGTGTGACCTGGAGTCAAATTGTTCTTGGTTTCAAATTAGAGCTTGGTGTCGGTTTGAGTTTCCAGTTGGAGACCAAACGTTCAAAAACCATTCTCTTATCGTAAATTCAGTCTTGTAAATTGTAAAACCCAGATTTCAGAGATGTTCCTATCTAGGGCTAGGCATGAAGCATGTTGTTTAAATTAAGATTGAAACCTATTGATAATCCTATGGTGAGTCATCAGTTGTTCACGATATTGGAATCTCAGTTGTGTCCTTGCGAGAAACATATTTTATTGAGAGATACTGATGATTACTGTACTCCTTGAGTGTGTCCATTCCGATAAAAGATACCCTGAATCTCAGAGTGTTGCCACCTCTGCTCTTCTTATGACATTTCTCAATTTGATATGAAGTTGTTTCTCCACTAGAGACCTTACGAGGATCTCTCCGAGGTGGAATCATAGTATGCTCTGAGAGTCATTATTAGATCTTGCAAGATCTCCGGTTATTTATGGAACTTAGTTCCTGCCCGAATGGAGGCATATACTATGTTTAGATTGTATGATATTACGGAAGGTCTGCAGTTTCTGCTCATTGTGTTCGTTAGCACTGATGGGGCCAGCATCTTAGACGTATGGCTGGGTTCCGAAGGGAGAACATCTAGGCTGATTCTAGTAATCAGCCACTTACGAATGGTAAGTTCAGCGAGCAAAAAGTGAAAACTCCTTGCACATTGGATGCCTAGAGCTATTAGTGATTTGACTATCTTTTCCCTACATTTTTTATTTTTGGAGTCTTGATTATGGTAAATTCTTTCCTTACACTTGTGGTTGTTTGCAGTCATTGTAATTTGATGCATTCCCTATACTTGCAAGTTGGGATTATTATTACCTGACCTTTCTACTCATGAACCTTGTGATGATTATTATTACATGACCTTTCTACTAATGTGCCTTGTGATCAACCCTGCAGTTAGTGAATATTTTTGCTTCTCTTGATTAAAACCTTCTTCATGCTATTTGTTGTTTCTCTGGTGGATTTTTTTACATCCTACTAAGTATTTTGATGAAGTACTCATGCATCATTTGATACAGGCGTGAAGAAAAAAGAGTGATTCGAGAAGATTGCAGTGCAAGAAGGTGATGTTGATGCTTTGAAGAAAATTAAGAAGATTTTCGATTGCTTGTTTATTTTGATAAACTTTATGATTTGTTGGCCGATGTGTGCCATAGATTGAATATTTTATTTTGTTGACTATTTTAAAATTATCAACTGTAATAAAACTAAGTAGGATCATTTCATTTATATTGATGATGTTTATTTGAGATTGAATAACTGAATTTGGGGTTGTCAATTACACATCCTGTTGAGATGGCGTAATTGGCGGTGGTAACGACTGATCGGTCGCGTGCCCGGGGTCTCGGCCTCAAGAATATTTGTATATTTGATGGTTTTAGCACTCCAATCGAGGTTCGAAATCCCGGGGCATGACACTCACAAAGCATCACTACTATGTTGAGGGGCCGGCACGAAGACAATGGGAAACACAAATAGCCTCCTCGAACACAGGAGAAGACACAAGAAACAGAGACTTAATAAAGGATATTCCAACGGAACATGGGTGGAGAGAAAAGATGGAGCTGGAGATGAATGGTAGGGGCAATGTGCATGATAGGGAAGCATGAAAGCTCGGACAAAGAAAGACATAAAGAGAGAACAATGATGGAGAGGGTGAAATGAAGAGAGAAGGCAAATGGGGAAAGGAAGAGGCTGGTTGGCATAGGAATGGGTGTGGAGAAGATCGCCAAACTGCCCAAATCTCTAAGCTCTTTCCAATAGCCAGAGTGGGGTAAGGCTCAAAGGCCTTAGAGCGGTTTGTCTTTATCCAGACTTTGTTACGACAAATTACGAAGCTTATATTTAGATGTACATTGATCAGATTAATGAAAAACAACCAAAAACCAGAATTCTCGGAACCTTCTTCTACCATGGGAGTGGAATTAACAAAAATTGAACCGTGGAGTAGGTAATATGGGAAAATGATAAACCATCCCCTTTGTCATCATTTCCACAAGGTAATATTGTGAAAAAACATTGAATTAACCAAAAAATAAATTGAAAGAACAGTGAAATACCTCCAAAGTCATCATCATCATACACCTTATCCCAGCTATCTGGGGTCAACGGCATGGATTATATACCGCATTTGACTCTTATCGGAATCTTATAAAAAGTGCATGGTAATTTGCATTGCATGGAAAATCATATAAAAAGTGTTTTAGAAATGATATTTTTCTTTTCCATGGTAAACAATGAAGCTGTCCAAGAACACTTGTTTGGAGTTACTTATTGGTATAATAAATTTGGGATCTATTTTCCATTAAATCTATTTTTTACATGTTTCTATTTATCGATAATAAGATAGAATATGTTACTAGCAGTGATGGAGGTTTGGCCGAGGATTATTTGAACAGCAAAGCTCTAACTATGAAAACACTTATGGTGATGAGCTTAATGTCATGGACCTCCCGCACAGTTCCTCCGTCATGTTTTCCATTGGAATGGTTCCGATAAGGCCTGAGTTGGCGAGCCCCCTCCCTTTTATAGTTCACCGGACACTCATTGATGGGGCCTGCTATTAACAAATGGTGCTGTAGTTTTTCGTTTTTTTAAGCATTTACTATAAGGGAGAAAAGGGATGTGAGAGCATCTCATGAGAGCAATTAATTCTATTTTAAGATAATCGAGAACCAAACTATCTTGAATTCCCTTCTATTCCCTTGATCACTCCTGTATTCTTGCTCTAGGAGTTTTGGTCTTCTAAAATTGTTGAAAGAATTAAGATTATGGATGCATGGAAGAACTGACAAGTTTTTGTGGTATTTGCTTACATTATCGAGTTGAACAATTGTTTTCTGCCATTGACTACAAGGACATGCAACTGTAGCTTTCAATGCATTAATCTGGCCAAGGAACCCCAGTTGGGTCTAGGTGCCAAGCTTCTGTACTTCATTTTGGTAAATAAGGGCCTCGCTTGGAGCATTTCTAATGCATAATTCCTATTGTGAGGTCTTTTTTTTTTCTTTTTTGCTAAAGGAATATCTCCTCAAGATATTTGCCTACGGCACATGGTATATTTCCCCTCTGTCCCATATTAGCAGTGGATTTTATTTTGGACGAACAAATTTCAGTTCATTGTTGAAAAGACAAACTAAGCGATTAATATGGGATGTAGGAAGTATAAACAAATCATGCATTGGCCGTCTTGTTCCTGGTTAGTTCCTTGATCTGCCAATGCCGTTAAGTTGTTTGTTGCAGATCTTCTGTCTTCCCTCACTCATATGTACTTGGTATGATGCACTAGTTGATTTTGAACCATTCATGCATTACCTCGTCCATATGCATGCTATATGACCTTCATTTATCTTATGATTCTGCACGTTGTCAATCCAATATATATTTGGGAATGTATCTCTACGTACATACAAAAGAGCAATCTTTTGACAGGCAATCCTGCTCTCAGGCAGGGCAAACCTGGTTCTGGTTTTGGGTATAGCTATGGTGTTCGCATCAGCTCTCCTGTTGGTCACTTTAAGATTGATTATGCCATCAATGCTTTTCAACAGAACACACTTTACATTGGCATTGGCAGCTTCATAAGAAAGTCCCTGTATTTTGTCTTCCAAAATGTGAATTTCATGCCAATCCTCAACTATTATAATTGCATCTCTTATCTCAACTTTTGTATAATTCCAGTGCTCAGTATCTCTTGGTAACAGTAGTTAGTAAACGCTACCCACATTTATGCTATGAAAAGCTTCCGCACACACGCTAGTATGGATCCCTTCCAGGGAATTAGCAACAAGAAATTTTTATATCTTTAGTCTTCTTCACCTCTTTTTTCATCTTATAGAAGATTACTAGCTGTAAGGGGTTTACTTGTCCACAGTCCTCTTCTAGTATAGTTATGGATGCCTCAGTTATAGTTGACGAGGTCAATTTTCATGACAAGTGAACAAGAGTTTTACCTGTATACCTCTAAGGATTTTTGACATGCATGGTCCTGTACAAACCTAAGGTTTTAAAACCCGGACCAGGCATATTAGGTCCAACCACGGGTCAACTTGAATTGACTTGGCTGTTGACGTCATCAATATAAAAAGATAGAAAAAAAACCCCCCTTCCCAAAATTTTATATAATATAAAAATTTTGCGTAGTCTAATGTTCTTTGTGTAGTAATTTAATAAATAAAATAACCACATTAAAAAGCAAAAATTTTAAATGAAAAATAAATTTTTTTTTTTGGGTACATAAAAGAAAAAAGAATATGCAGTAGGAGATTTTACCAAGATCGCCATCAAATGAAAAAAAAAGGAAGAAATTGTGTTCCAAATGGGTTTGGGTCCTAGTTTTAAATACCAAACCGGCCCGGTTGGTTCAACCGAGCAGGTTAAACTGAGTGAATCAACCCGGCCAACCCAACTCCAAAAACCTACTAGCTCTGATCTAACCGGGTTGAACCGGCGGGGCCAGTCTGCTTTTTAAAACCATGGTACAAACCTACATTATAATAGGAGAAATAATTTATGCGCTCGGGCACTTGCAAATGGCAGGCTTGGTTTTTCCTGTATTGAAGGCAGCACGATGGAAATTTTGATATTGTGAGGGCAAAAGTGTCCCTCATATGCCACACACGTGCTCCAGTGCATACAAACATATCTCTTACTACAAATGGAAAGCACCAAAGGGTGTTTGGTTAGCAATAATGTAGGGCTGCACCAAAAACCCGACCCGACCCAACCCGGATGGAACCGACCCGACATTGACCCAGGTCGGGTCGGGTCCTATCTTGGGTAGGGTCAGGTTTGGCTTTAACATACCTAAGAACCAACCTTACCCGAGATATACCATTTAAACCCCTAATTTTTTAATATATGAAAACCAAAATAACTTTATATTTATTCTTTTTTATTATTATAATTATATTAATTATTTTATTGAAATCTCGATTCCTATCTTGGGTTCTCGGATATTGCGGGTTCTATCTCGGATAGGGTCGAGTTTAGGAATCTTGGGTCCTATCTCGGGTAGGGTTGGGTTCTACTATACCCGAAACAACCTGATCCAAGATGCAGCCCTACAATAATGTTCCTTCCCTAGACATTATGGGTGCGTTTGGAAGCTAAAAATGATAATTTTTTAGTCCTAAAAGGTGAAAATTTTCATCTATCAGGGTGAAAAGTATTTGGAAGCTGAAAGGGTGAAAAATTGTCGGTGACGGTGAAAGGTGAAAATTTTCACCTTTCAGGCCTAAAAGGCATTTGGTTGCTGAAAGGCTAAAACATGGCCCTGAAAGGTGATAGGTGACAATTTTCACCTTTCAGCCCTGAAAAACTGATTCTCACCAAAATGAGAATCAGGCTGATGAATCGATCATCGCTCCTCTTCAACGAAAAAAAAAATCAACTCTCTTCCGGAGGTTAATACCCCCACCCCGATGGTGCCTCGTTGAACCGAAAGAGTGTTGCCCCCCATCCCCACCGCCGCTCGTTGAACCTCCCTCCCCCCCCCCCCCGGTCGCCGCCGCTCGTTGAGTCCACCACCTCGCCGCCGCAGCCGCCCCGTTGAGCTGAGGAAACCCGTGCCCACCCCTCCCAAACACATGCTCAGGTCGTCCAAAGCCGATCACCAAGGTATTTGTCCCAATGACTCCACCGCCACATTGTTAAGTCGAGAGATCCCCCTCCTCATCATATCTCCCTCATTTTTAGTCCGTTTTTAAACACTTTTTCATCATTATAAGAAAGAACACTAAAAATGAGGAAGAATGAAAAAAATGGGTCAAAATGGATTAGAATTGAGTAAGAAACGCATCGTTGAAGTTTGTCTAATTAAAAAAGTTATCATGTAATTGATTACACGATAACCAGTTCTATCGTGTAATCGATTACACGATAGTTGAGGCTATCGTGTAATCCAACACACGATAACTAGACTATCGTGCATTGGATTACATGATAGGCTATCATGCGTTAATCATATGATAGCTCAGCTATCGTAGAATTGATTACACGATACAGTGATCTATCGTGTAATTGATTACACGAGACTGTGAGCTATCATGTAATCGATTACACTATACATTGTGTTATCGTGTAATCGATTACACTATATAGTGAGCTATCGTGTAATCGATTACACAATAACACCCTGGATCGTATAATTCCCCATTAAAATAGAACAAACTTCAACAGTTCATATCTCCCTCATTTTTAGTTCGTGTTTGACATTTTTTTTTGTTCTTCCTTATTTTTTATGCTCTTTCTGATCATCATGATATCCTAATGACCTTCATGTTTTATTTAAAAAAATCCTACATAATATACAATAAATAGTACGTGGTGGCTCAACATCTTTATAATATCATTATTATAAGAAAGAGCACTAAAAATGAAGAAGAATGAAAAAAATGGGCCAAAATAGATCAAAAATGAGTAAGAAATGCATCGTTGAAGTTTGTCCCATTAAAAAGTTATCGTGTAATCCATTACACGATAGCTCTTCCTTACGTGTAATCGATTACACGATATCCAAAGCTGACGAATACAAACCAGCGTGATTTATTTTCAGTTCCTAAACATATTTCACCTTTCACAAATCAGGCCTGAAAACTTTCACCCTGACACTTGACTACTTTCAGGATCCCAAACGGGTTGTCACCAATCAGAAAAAATTAGCATGATTATTTTCAAGCTGATATAAATTTTCAACCTATCACTTATCAGTATCCAAACGCGCCCTATGTATATCAGTGTGAACACCCTATGTATATCAGTGTGAACATGGTGATAACCATGGGCAGAGCTTTGACTATGCTTGGTAACTTCCTAGAAAGGGTGTAATTGATCTGAGCATGGTCTATCACAATGTGCTGTAGTTTTTGAGAGCTTTCTTTTTTTAATGGTTCATGGTTCCTCTGCCCTGCTCTCACTTGCGCCAACTCATTCTGGCTCCGTCCTCCCTCTCCCTTGTCGTCATCTTTGCAACATAAGGTTTCAGGCTTTTCCAGTGCATAGTACAGAGGGGCAGTGATCATCAAGACTGACTTTGCCATTCTTTCGCCAATCTCAGATTTTTGCAATGCTTGCGGCACGCACTTTGTTGTCTACTTTGGGACAAGATGGAGTCAGAAAGGGTGTCAACTGCCAGTCTTGTATTAAAATTCCAAACTTTCCTGCTTCTATATCACATTCAATGTGGACTAGTTCTTTGTTATATTCACTGTTCAATGGAGAGGCACGATGTGATTTACAGAATTCTTTATATCTTCCACAAATTTATTATTTCAGTCATTTTCCCTTTGTTTCAAATTCCAGTAATCACATTTTCGTTGCGAGCATGGACATTGGTTGAGGGATTTCCACCAAGTGCCAAATGAATCTACTTATTTCTTTTATGAACTCCACCAAATGCCTTATGAATCCACTTTTTTCGATTTTACTTAGTGCTAATTTCAAATGGGAGTTTGGTGTCTGATATATTATTGGGTACAATGTTGTACTATTGATTCAGCTTTTTCCTGCCCAGTGGCCATTGTAATCCAAGCAAAAGGCCAAAAAGAAAGATTCAAAAGCATTGAACGCTGTAGACTGTACAATGTTTTGGTGAGTGAAGTTTTCATTAAACTTTTCTGCCAACCTTGGAAATGCATCCTATTTTTTCGTAAACTCCTTTGTCATGCAATTAAAGCCTTCTGAGAAGAACTTGCCAGTTGCTACCAGCTACCTTCCCCTACCTCTCCTCCTCTTTATCTTCCCAACTCTCTGGATCTCTGTCTCTATCCAGAGAAACCAAGAGTTCCTCTGTAGGCTACAGTGGAGAGACTCATGGGTAACAAGAGCAATGAGGACGAATGAAGTAGGCCCCCATTTCTGCAAGATGATGAGGGAGACTTCCATAGTTATCTGGTTAGTATGTCTTGCTTTCATTTTTAATGTTTTTCATCTTATTTGGGGTGTGGTTACTGCGATTGACACTGGTTACTATAGATGATTATAATACCCAGTTTAAACAGTTCTGTTTTCGGTGCTTTAAAGGCTTTTCTTTCCTTCTTCAGAAATATGAAATAGTAATTATGTGTTGTGTGCATGTTAGCATGTCCTTTCTGTCTTTTGGCATTTTTATCATTAGCCTTAGAGTTGGTTTTAGCAACAAAACAATAGTGTAGGGCAAGTGAGTTATAGTAACAATCTTAAAATGTTGGCAAAAAGGGAAGTACAAAGAAAATGTTTGGAGAATGATCTTCTTTTTCTTCAAATATAAACAAAAAAGGAAGTAGGTGTGTAAAGGAATACCAATTTCATTGAACATTTTTTTAAAGCCAATTGAGCAAATGCAACAAAAAAATTTAGGCAAATGTAGCATGATGAAACATTGCTTCTCTCATTTTAGTCACTTGTTTGTGCGCTTAAACAAACTACTAGAACAAAAATAATAGAAGAACACCTAACATTAAAAGAAAGTTGCATGTATTTTTCTACAGCTTTTTTTGTGAGTTTCGGCGGATGACACGAATCTTTTTTGTCCTTCTTTGTACCATTTTCTGTCTTTCTATCAAGATACTAATTGATTAAATTGCAAAATAGAAGACTGATTACATGCTAATTTCTCAGTTGATATTGAAATGTGCATTAAATAGTTTCTAGTTGGTTAGTTATATATCAGTTTATAGAAATCTTATTGCTGGAATATACTATTAATCTATTTATATGATCCTAATCCTCTGTGTATAAGCCGTTTGGGGCGTGAAAGAAGCAAAACATCCACAGTGGATGTTTTTTCGGGATTTTTTTCAACTATCAGCTGAAACACTTCATGAGGTGTTTCAGCTGAAAGCTGAAAAAATCCCAAAAAACATCCAGCTGAAGTTTTTTCTGCTGGATGTTTGGGTTTTTTCACGCCCCAACATATTTCAAGGAGGACCTCAAGTAGCCACCATAGTGGGTCCAACTGGAGGCATTTGGCTAGTTGAACTGTGACGACCCCAAAATTAACAAAAAAAGTTCTTTTACTTGTACAAACCTAAGAAATCGGAATCAAATTGGACTTTGTTTAATGCTGGTTGGTGATCTACACATGAAATATGCATTTTATTATTTCCTAAGCTTATGTTTATGCTGGTATTTGATTAGAATTAGTGCTACTTTGATATAGTTTTTAGTTTTTGTAGGAAATGAGAGAAAGATGCAAAAATGAGCTGAAAGTGACTTCAATGGTTAAATTTTCATAACTTCGTGTGCACATCTTTAATTGGACTAATTCAAGCTTGAAGTCAGCTTTCCAACGCCATCAATCGCGCACAATTCGGAGTTCGAAGCGAAAAGTTATGACCATTTGAAAATAATAAATAGTAGATGCGATCGATCAGCTCTCCTACGCGATCGATCGGTGCAGCCGTAATATAGAAGCTATTGAAGACCGATTGATCGGCTCCAAAACGATCGATTGTATCTACTGGAGTTTTTTATTTTGCACGATGCATAGTCAAAACGATCGATCGGTAGGAAGATGATCAATCGGCTGACGAGATGAGGCGATCGATCGGAGGAAATAACAAAAGAATTGGTGATCGATCGGCTGACGATCGAACAGCTTGTATTTGCAATCGATCGGACATATACGGAAAACACGATTTTGACCTATGTTGACTTGGATTTAGAAGGGAACTTTGGGATTTCTCTTCAACATTATAAATAGGCCTTATGAGGGAACGTTTTGGGCATTAGAAAGTAGATTAGAAATCAGAGTTTTGAGTTCTTTGGAGGCTAGAGCCAAGGAGAGAAGAAGAAGAAGAAGATGATGAAGAATATGATGGTGATTTCTCTTCCCATGCGAGGCTAGACTCTTCTCCAAGGCGTAGATGAAGCCCAATAAACTGGTTGTGTAATTTCTTTTCTCTTATATTATATTTACTCTAGTTGGTTTATGACTCTTTATTATGCAATCAATGTTAATTCTTTGAAGTTTATTCTTTGTGCTCGAGATAGACAAGAGTGAATTAATTAGATTTCAATCTGAAAGAACACTTGCGTGTCCGAGAGGAACGTGAGTGGTCTGATGTGTCATATACTAATAAAGATTCATTGATTTATGCTCGAGAGAGATAGATCACAATTCCATATGCTTAATTGATTTATGTGTTACGTCCGAGAGGAGAGCACTATAATTTGAATTGACAAGTGTATGTCCGAGAGGAATACACTATCCAATTTGAAATCTTTATCCAAAGAGAGAGAGAGAGAGAGAGACGGTACACTAGTTTATTGTGGTGGATTCGAAGCCTTAGTTTCATCTCATATTGATTAAATCTCAGCCTAGTTTAGTTAAAGTTTATTGCTTTCCTTAGAATAAATAAAAACTGCAACTTACTGTTGAATTTGGTAAATTGTTTAACCGTCCCTAAGGATTCGACAACCCTTTATACTCACTGAAGTACACAATTACCTTGTGTGCTAGCAAGGGTTTATATTTAAACGATCAGTTGGATAAAAATAGGAGTCATTGTAGATTCCTACTTGAAATAGAATTGATGAAGGTTAGCACGATGGGTCAATCTAAAGCAAGACTCCATCAAGTAGCATTGCCTAGGACACAGAAGCAACGAGATGTAATATGGGTCATTGTTAATAGATTAACCAAGATGGTACAATTTCTTCCTATTAGATGGAAAAAAAACCTGCGAGTTTGGCACACTTGTACATTAGGGAGATAGTGAGATTTCATGGCATCTATTATGTCAAACAGAGATAACAGATTTACTTCCTGCACCTGGAAGAGCATACAGGAGACCTTGGGAACTAAGGGGCCGTTTGGGGCGTGATTAAAAGCTGCTACATTGTAGCATCTGGATATTTTATATATCCAGCTGAAACACCTCAGGAGGTGTTTCAGCTGGATGTAAAAATCCACATGGATGCTACAGTATATATCCAATATCCAGTCTGGATATTTTTGTAATAATCACGCCCCAAACGGCCCCTAAGTTAAATTTCAGTACTGCATTCCATCCGCAAAGTGACAACTAGTCGGAGCAGACTATTCAGAATTTAGGGCACATACTAAGGGCATGTGTGATTGATTTTAAGGAAAATTGGGATGATTATCTACTATTGATTGAATTCACCTACAATAACAATTATCACTCAAGCATAGGCATGACACCTTTTGAGGCACTCTATGGACGGTCATGCAGATCTCCCACATACTGGGATGATGTAGGGGAATGGAAAGTGATCAAATTTGAACTAGTGCCGTACTCTGCTAAGTAAGTAAAATAAATTAAGCATAGATTTTGACTGCACATAGTCAACAGAAGAGCTATGTCAATCAAAGATGTCAAGAATTGGAGTTTTAAGTGGGAGGCCAGGTTTTCCTAAAGGTCTCACTCTCAAAAGGAGTCATGCAATTTGCAAAAAGAGAAAGTTGGGCCCCAGATTCGTAGGTCCATTTGGGATATTGGAAAGAGTTGAATCAGTGGCTTATCGTTTGGCTTTACCCCCGCATCTTGCGGATGTACATAAGCACATTTCGTGTTTCTATGTTAAGAAAGTGCATTCCTAATCTATCACATGTACTTGATTACACGACAATGGAACTGGAGGCTGATCTACCTTTGAAGTAAAGCCGACAAAAATATTGGATTAAAGGAGCCAGTAATGAGGAATAAGTTGATTTCCTTAGTGAAGGTTTTATAGCAGAATCAATCCTCTAAAGAGATGACTTGGGAAACCAAAGCTGTTATGAAGCAGTCATGTCCCGAGTTATTTAGCAATTAGTTGTTTCCATTTCGAGGACAAAATGCTTAATAAGGGGGGAGGATATGATGATCCCAAAATTACAAAAAAAAGTTCTTTTAGGTTGCGTTTGGAAGCAACTATCAGGCTGAAAGAAGTGTCTTTCAGGCCTGATAGTTATGATTTGTGTTTGGAAGCTGATGAGTGAAAAAATGTGTAATCATTGCTACTGATGAGAATAAATGTGTAATCATTGCCAGTGAAAAGGAATCTTTGGTGAAAAATGTGACGCTCACCAAAGTGAGCATCAGCACTAACAAAAATTTGATGCTCACTTTCAGGCGAGAAATATTTCACCTGTGATTTTTTTTTCACATCCTCATTTCAGCTTCCAAACGCACCCTTAGTCTGCATCCAAAACTAAGAAACCGGAATCGAATTGGACTCTGTTTAGTGCTAGTTGGATAAGCATAATAGGAGTCATTGTAGATTCCTACTTGAAGTAGGATTGATGAACATAATGGGTCAATATAGAGCAGGATTCCATTGGAACTGGGAGTTTTATCGGCTAAGAGTTCCGCAATGGAGATAATCTTGCAGAGATAAGTCCGTAGGAAATTGTATAGTTCCACTTGGAGTAGGAGTTGTAATGGAGAAGGAGATTGATGGACGGGAGATAAAAAGCCCCTTGGGCTAGGCTTCCTAATGGATGTTGGAGATTTGACATAGAAGAAGTTGGTAGCTACTAGATAAACTCAATTCAAGTATGATTAGAGAGAGCAGCCCTAGTCCTAGCAGACATAGGACTCCTTGGGGGCGCTGCCTATAAAAGGAGAGCTGTGCACCCCTTCTCTCACTCTTTCTCTCGACCTCTCTCTCTCTCACGATCTCTCTTTTCTCTCTTTCCTCTCTCGTCTCTCTCTCCTTTCTGGTCGACTTCAAGAGGCAACGTAAGAAGAGCGTGGGACAACAGAAATGAACCGAAGCGAGAAGTTTTTCGATGTACGATCGAGGTAGAATGTTTTACGCAATTCCATTTACAATTTTGTGTTTCTGCAGTGCCTAGATATTCTTTATTTGAAATCAATTACTAGCAGTATTCCTACTAATGTTAAAGCAATTCACATTCATGCTTATGCTATTGAAAGCCTATAAAGTATGCAACCTTGTTGTCCAGTTTTAGTTGCTTTTATCCTTGAAGTTATCGGTTATCTATAAAAGTCATAACTTTGTTGTCCGTCTAAGGTTTAACCAAACCTTGTCAATCAGTAATGTGTCGACCAAACCCCTATGTTTAGTGTCAACACATAAGTGCTATATAATAACACCTTATCCAATTGCTTGTTTAGGCTGAGGCTACATGCCATTATTATTTAAATACTAATATAGAATTCCATCACAATAGTGCTACATATTTGCAGTCGACTTTTCCCAAAACCCTAACCAAGCCTTGTCAATTGGCAATGTTGTCAACCAGCATCAATATGATATGATTAACACTAAATTCATTAGACCGACTATGCTGATGTGTCACCAATTAGTTGTATATGCTCTATGGCATACTACTGTAACAAGAGAACTATACAAATTGTTGTCAAATTCATTAATACCCTAGCCGATCCTTGTGTAACTCTATGTAATAATACATATACAATCAATTAACTTGAGAGACACTATTATATATTAAAAATTATATTAGTCAATAGTCTTTAAGTTATTAGATGACATTTTGTCCTAGAAACCTATTGACTTTTTGGCCTTTCTGTCTTTCAATTTTCACTTTGAATACTCAATTTGAAATTTGAGTCCAACACTTTTAAAACCGTGACAAGCAGCAATACATTGAGTCTTTTATGGGGTTCTTATTTAATATAATTACATGTAAGTCGTCATTATTTGATTCGGATGCTTCTAATATTTCTATCCGTAGCATTATCGGTTAGAAACAGGAAAGTCTATTTCCTCATAGATTGGCACAACATTCATGCTCTTTGTGTGATTAAATTCCTTATTTGAGTCTCCACAGGGATTGACACAACATCTCTATTCTTTGCATTAATATTTGTTCATATGAGATTCCACAGGGATTGGCACAACATTCATGTATTTTGCATTATAATTGCTCGATTGAGTCGCCTCAAATATTGGCACAACATCTTCGTTGGGAATCATAGTATGATCAATAAGCCATGACCGAAACATTGACCTTGCGAGGTCTCTGTTTTTATCTTAGCGATTGGCACAATATCCTTGCACTTTGGAGGCACCAACACGCGCTATTAGATTTTTAGGCATCATGGAAGGCCTACACAGTTGTCCCCTCTTCGGAGGGTTGCGTCAGGAAGGGCATCTGGCGTAAAAACTTGCCACTATGTTTCAAAGCGTTATATCTTCTTTCGAACTTTTGACAAGTTCCAAATTTGTCTTCTCTGCCTAATTTCCTGCTGGCTAAGAAAGTGAGACCTGCAGTTTATTACCTGGTTTAATTGTACAATATGATTCTAATTGTTTTTGTTGTCTCATTAATTTGCTTCAGGCTGGCACAAGCCTATGACACCACCAAAAATGGGCTTGCAAATCAAGGAGCAAGCCGCATGTTCACTCCTTAACACTGCACATATTTTCTTTGATAATTTTTCAACACTCAACTTTTTGTAATGGCACGTACGACTTCCCACACATTCTTAGTGAATAAGAGAAATGAAAATGTTTATTATTGTCACAGGGTCGCTTGGATTATTGTACTAATTGTTCTTTTTGTAACCTTTATTTCGTTCAGGCCAATGCAAGCCAACATATAACAAAAGTTAGTCTGCAAAACAAAAAGGAGCATGGCCCACTATCTGAAAACACTGATACTCATGGCACAGTACATGTACCTGCAAGGAAACCCGAAGTTCAAAAACGGAGAGTAGATGCCCAAGTAACCTAAGCTTTACAACTAAAGATGCTCCTAAGTTCTCACCAGCATACCATTTCTAATTTTATCTTCCCTCGTTATCCCATCCAAGTTAGCATCCTCCTTTTGGCTACATTTAGTTTACCTATGAATTTTCTTAGGTGCCCCACACTCTGCTTCATAGGTAGCACCTGATGCATCTACCTAAAACTTGCCTTCATTCAAAAAAGAAATTAGGCTACATAATGTGTATCAAAGCGCATACCTTGTAAGTCTAGCTAATTAAGCCTCCATTTCACCTGTAACTCATGTAAATGACATATTTAGATATACAAGTTCCTGTGAATCCACGAGTAAAATCTGAAATATTTGCTTGTTTCCTAATTTATCTTTTGGTTGTTTATAATTTTCTACAGATGGTACCTAGAGATTCACCAAGGTCCATTTCCCAACAGATGGTACCTAGAGATTCGCCAAGGTACTTTTTCGAATCAAAAGATACACAAGGAAGTCATTTGGAAGTCGACTACGTTCGTAGCAGAGAAAAGCTTATCTTTCAGGTGGGTGGCGAGCTGTTGTTACGGCTAATAAGCTGAAAGAAGGAGACTCATGCTTGTTTGAGCTTGTGGGCAGGTCGAAGTTAAAGATGCATATATTTCGTTCTTAGCAATGAGATGTCATGTTAATGTCTGGGAGAAATTATATGGAACAGTATTTGGATATCTTTAGTACACCAATTCAGTTCTGTTAGGATGGGAAATTGAAAGTGTTCCTTAAATCACTACCATGTTACTCTATTATGCTCAAGTGTATCAGAGCTATTGTTGATTCTGAAATTGGAATGTCTGATTCTGTTTGTTTGGTTAATTAACCTTCTGTGATACAATGTTAGTAATCGAATACAATGTACATCAAGCCCAAATAGACAGATCCAGACAGACAGATTATCCAACAATTTCAACTATAGTAAGACTACTATTTATCTGGTTGTGGCTGGGTACAAGCACTTCATGCTTATATGACAATTCGAAAACCATTTTAACAAGAACAGTATCACTATTCTATTTGAGTGTACTTAGTGTCACTCAGTAATTGTTGTTGATGGTCCTGGTTGACTTGTTATTTTGAAGTGCTACTCGCTCATATTTTGCCATTTCCTTGCAAAATGATTAATTACTCATTATTAATCTCCTACATGGCACATCCATAATCTTATGATCTTAGTGCTACTTAGCACTTCTAATCGAGTCTACGTTACTCACTCACTCAACAAATTATTCAGTGGAGCGCATTGACTGTTTTACACATTTTAATGCATCTAGAAGTTATTCTACCACTAGTGTATGTATCAAAAACTGAATGGACCTCTCCGCAGGCCATTGGCAGAACTGTTCCACTGGATTATTTCTCCACTTATAGAGATGATGACAATAGTGGCTAATTTTCCGGTGCGGTCAACCTCCTCCTCTTGTCATTCTTTCTCTTTCTCTTTCTCTTCCTCTCCTACTCCTCCTCTTCTTCTTCATACTCTTCCTCATCTTCCTCCTCCTCTTCCTTTTTACTCTTGGCTGGCCACAAGAAGGCCAAAGGCACCACCTTTTCGTCTGTTCTGGCCATGGACAACCCTCATCAGCATTATGCAAGATTTGGCAATTCACTCCCCATCACAAGGTTTTGGGGACTAGTCCCCAACAAATTATATACACAAATTACATACGCATAACTCGGACATGTGAGAAATTTTCAATTTTATTGATGGGGTAAAGAAGTAACCGGTGACGGAGAAGATTCATGGGTCCAAATAGCCACATTTTAATATATTTTGTTCAACAAAAAAAATGCACTGTATGGCCTCAAATGGTGAGAATCCGTTTTCCAAAAGCGAACCAATTTTTAGTGTATTTCGCACACTAGTAGTCCATCGATTTCACCATTCACCAACTTACATGTTGGTCACAATGGGCGTAACGTGAAAGTTGGTGAACGTTGAAATACACCGAAAGACTGGTGTGAGAAATACACTAAAAAGTCTCTCATCAAAGGGGCTCATTGATGGAAAACCTTACAATCTTTCTTAACAAGAAACAGTTTAACATCAATGCCAAAAATACAAGAAGAAACAGTTTGATATGAGCCTTGCCGTATACTACAAATTTGTGTCGAGGCTCAGTGCCCGCCGTCGGATTGAGGTCTAATGTTGAGTGCAACTTAGGGGTGCAGATGGGTAATAAAATCCCGCCTACCTTTATTTCACGCATGCCGCACGATAATAATAAACAAGCATCTCAAAATTTTGCCGAGTGCGCCATAGCGCATATTAACAAAATTCTATGTGTACCATCCATCCCACATTAATTGTCTAAACTGGAAATCCAAAAAGAACTAATTTAGTTAATTTCTAATTTCCAATCAAGACAATTACTATGGGACAGAGGGAGTATATGGTAACTGGTGTGGATTCAAATACTCCATTAAAGGCTTCTATCTACTATAATGGGAAATGGTATATTCCGGTCATGTGTACCGTCACCGGAGACGTCACCGGCGAGGAGCCCGCGGCCACTGGCTCAACAGTCTGCCCCAGCCTAGCCCTTGTCCCTATTCTCCAGCCTCTGCATATGCAGGTTTGAGCCGTTTTCCATGCAGAAGATTCTCATAGGCAGAGCCAGCCATTACCAAGACTCAGACTTTGCCATTCCTTCGCTTGTTTCAGAGTATCAGACCTCTGCAATACTTGCAGCATGCACTTTGTTGCCTACTGGGACAAGCTGGAGCCAGAAAGAGCTGTCAACTGCAAGTTTTGTATTAATGATCCATTCTTTCCCGCTTCTATGTCAAATTCATTGTTAAATTTAATACAGCTCAATTTGGAGTTAACATTACATGTATTTTATCGTTAACTGTTTTTGTATAATGTAGAGTGGAAAGTATAGAAATGGGTCATTCTTGTTTTGTTTGCAAATCCAGTGATCAAATGTTAACTGTACAAGTTTGGATTTTGGTTTATGAATTGAACCAAATGCCATGTGAATCCACCTTTTGTCTTTCTTGGTTCCATTCTTTTTTCAATTTCAGCTAATATTTCATTTCCTACTTGTCTGACATATTGGGTACAATATGGTACTATCGATTCAGCTTTTTCCTTTGCGATCAAAGAGAAGGCAGCAGCCTTTTCTTTTGCATTCAAGGAGAAGTGCCAAAAAAATTTATATGTAATATACAGGAGCCTTGAATTCTATAAGAACTTATACATCATCATGATCTTCTTTCTGGTCTTTCTTTCTGCTAAACTTTGACACGGATTCTATTTTTTTGCAAACTCTTTTGTCATGCATTCAAGCCTTCTGCAAAGCTGCTGCTGCAAGTGCTTCCAATCAGCTACCTTCTCCCACCTCTCCTTCTCTTTGTCTTCCCAACTCTCTGGATTTCTTTATCTCTGCCGTTTGTTGAAGAGAAAGCCAGAGTTCCTTTGTGGGTTGGAGTGGATAGTGGAGACTTATGAGTAGGAAGAGCAATGAGGAACGTGCATGGAGTAGGCCCCATTTCTACAAGATTATGATGGGAGAGGCTCTCAGGTATCTGGTGAGTTTCTCTTGCTTCTGTTCTTTTATGTTCTGCAACTTCTTTGGGCTGCTGAAATGCTGTTTTAAATGCTAGGTTCAGGTTTGGTTATTTTTTTATTGGTACAATGATTAGCATACATTATGTACCCACTTTCAGCTTTTTTGTCTTCAGTGGGAGAAGGTAACCTGGCACTGAACCTGCTTAACTACTAGTTTTAATCTGGAATAGTATTAATGTGTGGTGGTGATGATAGCATGGCCTTTCTGGCTTTTGGTGTTCGAATGACTATGATTGGTAAAGCTTCAGTAACTATCAAAAAATGTTAGCTATAGAGTTTTAGTAGCAATCTTAATTCTTAACATGATTGCACAAAAGGAAGTAAAAGAAAATATTCATCCAAGAAAAAAGAAAAAGTGTATAATAAAAGGAAAGTAACCAATTTTATTGAATATTTTTTTGGTAGCAAATTAATCAGATGTAACATGGGGAAACAAGCTACTAGCACACAATGAATTGGAAGGGGCCTACTGTTACGAGTATTTGCTCAGCTTTTTCTGTGAATGAATTGGAGTAATCACACAAATCTGTTTTTTCTTTCTTGCCACTTTCTCTCTTTCTATCAAGACATAATTAGATGCTGAATATTGAGAATTTTGCATTAGATAGGTTGTGGTTTGTCAGTCATTTATCAGTTTATGTAGATGAGTATATGCAAAACTTATGCTGAATATATCTTTATCTATTTATCTGATCCTAATTGTTTGTATCATTGAACCTGAAGGAAATTCCACCAGAGTTTTTGAAACATATTACAGGGGATCTACCTACAATAGTCACCATAGCGGGTTCAACTGGCGGCATTTGGCGAGTTGAACTGACCAAACTAACCAAATTAGGCGAAGGCACATATTTATTTAATGGCTGGCATAAGTTTGTGAGTGATCACTCCTTGCAAGAACATGATGTTTTAATATTTCGATATGATGGGTCTATGCACTTCACAGTGCGAATTTTCGATAGATCTGCCTGTGAGAAGAAAGATACATTCCTCCTCAATGTTGCACAAGGAGGAACAGAGAAACAAGTTAATGTAGAAAAATCTGCCTGCGAGAAGCAAGACGTTTTCTTTCCCAAATTTAATCAAAGAGGAGGAAGAAAACAAGTTAAAGTAGGAGAAAGCTCTTCTAATGGTAATGGAATCTATCCAACAAACAGAGCCATGGTGATATTAACTACCAAAGGGCAGGGCAGGTCCATTTCATGGGAAGAAAAACTTTTTCAAAATGACTCATTTTCTTTAAAACTTTTGACAAGTTGCACATCTGACTTCTATGCCTTATTTTCTTGATGGCCAAGAAAAGTGGGATCTTCTGTTTATTACCTGGTTTACTTTGTATAATATGATGGTAACTGTTTTTATTGTCTCTTTAATTTGCTTCAGGCTGGCACAATCCTATGTCACCTCCGAAAATGGGCTTGCAAATCAAGGAAAAAGCTGGTTCACTTCATGGTGAGAAAATCAGCTGAATGCCTTTTGTATACTTCCTTTTAGATTATGTTCATATACTCCTACTTTTACACTTCACTTCTGAAATGAAACATATGACTTCTCACACATTCTTAATAGATAAGAATTGTTTCTTATAATTACCTAATTGCATGGATTACTATGCTCATTGTTATTGTGTTAATATAAATTTGGTTCAGGCCATTGCAAGCCATTCTCTATACCAGAAGTCGGTCTGCAATTCAAAACGGAAGATGGCCCACTGTTTGAAGAATTTGATATTCATCATGCATTACATGTCATAATCATAATCATAATCAAGTAGCATTTTTTCCCAACTATTTGGGGTCGGCGACATGGATCTTACTCCTCCATTAATCAGGCCTATTTTGGGCTACCTCTTTTATAAGAGATAGTAAAGTCAAATCCTTTTTTATTAACTTCATCCAAGTTCTCTTAGTTCTCTCTCCCTCTTTTTGCATCGTTTACATGCACCACTTCTATTGGTCTTCTTTACATATGCCCATACCAACTCAACCTATATTCGTTCAGCTTCTCCCCTAAAGTAGCTACCCCTAAACTCTCACGAATATAATCATTTCTAATCTTATCTCTCTTAGTTATCTCACTCATCCATCTTAACATTCTTATTTCGGCTACATTCAACTTATTTATATGACTTCTCTTTGGTGCCCAACACTCTGCTCCATAGAGTATTGCAGCGGCCTAATAGCTGTCTTATAGAACTTTCCTTAAAGCCTTTTTGGAACACGACTATCACACAACACTCCCGAGGCTACCCTCCCTTTACCCACCCCGCATTTATCCTATGCACCACATCACTATCAATATCTCATTCTTTATGGATAATGGATCCTAAGTAACGGAATTGATCACACTTTGACACTTCTTGCCCATCTATTTCAACTAAGGCTCTACCTATAGTTCTACCTTCCTTAAAATTAAATTTCATTCACTCTGTCTTAGTCTTACTTATTTTCGAACCTTTTAATTCTAGAGCATCCCTCCACAATTCCAGTTTCACATTCAAACCTTCTTTACTCTAATCAATTAAAACAACATATCTGCAAAAAGCATACACCAAGGTACAATATCTTATAAATGTCTAGTAAACTCATCTATAATTAAAGCGAAATGATAAGGACTCAAGGCTGACCCTTGATGAAGACTTACCGTAACAGAAAACTCCTTAGTTACTGATCTATACATGAAATATGCATTTTATTATCTCCTAAACTTATGTTTCTGCTAGTGTTTGATTAGAATTATTGCTAGTTTAATATAGTTTTTGGTTTTGGTAGGAAACAAGAGTAAAACGCAGAAATGGGATGAAACGCGACTCTAATGATTGAATATTTACAACTTCGATTGCATATCTTTGATGGGACTGATTTAAGCTTCATGTTAAAGTACACGAAGTCAGCTTTCCAACGCCACTGACTGTTCGCAATTCGGAGTTCTGAGCAAAAAGTTATGATCATTTGAAATATTGCACGCGAAAGAGGCGCGTTTAAAGAGAAGAACCGTCAAGATGAGATTGGATGGATGAGATCGATACAACGGGTTTTATTTGATTAAAAGAAAAAAAATAAAAGAAAGGATTAAATCCGGTCCGGTTCAATTAAAAAGAAAAAAATAGAAAATAGAAAACCGGCCCGAGCTCGTCCGGAAACAGAGCAGACGATGCTCTGTTTTCCAGTGGGTCTCGACGGCGAGGCTGAGGAGGACTGAGCGGCGGCGGGTTTCGACGGCGACGGTGGTCCTGGATCGACGGCGAAGGAGAGACGGCGACGGCGAGGCTGAGCTCCGTCGGCGGCGAGACTTAGCAGAAGGAAAAAAAACAGAGCCGCCGGAATAGGAAAGTGGGTGCCGGATTTGGGGCTCGATTCAACTTCAAATTGGACTAGGAATCGTGTTCGATTTGGGACGAGGCTGAGGTCTATAAAAACAGAGATAGAGCCGACGGTTTTGGGGAGAAAAATTGGAGAAATTTCAGAGCTTTAACAGAGGATTTCGGCCGGGATTTCAGAGAGGAAAACCGGACGATTTCCGGTGTGATTGCTGCCGGAATCCGGCGTGGTCTCGGCCGGAACAGAAGAGGGAAGAAGGAGGAGCTGCCGGAGGGAAGAGAGGAGGAAGAAAGGGCGCAACTTTGGCCGGAAAAGGTGCTGGTTTGGATTTGCTACAGTAACTGCCGAACGGAGAAGACGATGAATAGTGTTTTCCGGTAACAGTACCCGTGAACAGTGTTTTCCGGTGAATAGTGCAAAACGACGCCAACGAATCAGCAACGTTCTCCTTGTCCGATGGCCGGCTAAATCCTTGTCCAAGGCGTAGATGAAACCCGAGTAAATTGGTTGTATCGTTTTCTTTCATCTTAATCTTAATTTACCTTGATTGGTGTATGAATCTTATTATAGAATCACTGTTAATTTATTGAGATTTATTCTATGTGCTCGAGAGAGGCTAGAGTGAATTCTTGTTAATTTCAATCCGAGGAATATTTGCGTGTCCGAGAGGAACGTAAGTAGACTAAGGTGTTATAAAGGAATAAGCTTTCATTGGTTTATGCTCGAGAGAGATAGATCACAGTTCCATATTTTAATTGCTTATGTGTTACGTCCGAGAGGAGAGCACTACATTTTGAATTGACAAGTATATGTCCGAGAGGAATATACTAGCCAATCAGGAATTTATTCAAAAGAGAGAGACGATAAGCTGGTTTATTGTGTGGTGGATTCGAAGCTTTGGCACTTCTCCATATTAGTTAAAATCTATTTTAAAGTAGTTAAATTTTATTGCTTTCTCTAGATTAATTAAAACAAAATTTGCTTTCATTTGAATTTGGTAAAATATTAGTCCGTCCCTGAGGTTCGACAACCCTTTAATACTCACTGTAGTACAATTGCCTTGTGCACTTGCAAGGGTTTAATTTTAAACGATCAGTTACCCCCCCAATAGTTTGTACACTAATCACAACCCCCTCATACATATCCTTTATGATATCTATGTAACTTCTTATGACACCCTTCTTCTTCAAAATACTCTGAATGAGCTCTTTCGGTACTCTGTCGTAGGTTTTTTCAAAATCTATAAAGGTCATGTAGAAGTCTTATTTTCTATCCATATACCTCTCTACTCACAGCCGTAATAAAAATATAGCTTCCGTTGTTTACTTCTCTGGCATGAAACCAAATTGATTTTCTGTTACCTTAGTTACTTTTCGCAAACGTCCTTCTATTACTCTCTCCCATAATTTCATAGTATGTCCTATAACTTTTATATCTCTATAGTTTGTACTACTTTAGATGTCCTCTTTATTTTTATACAAGGGTATGAGGGTATTTCTCCTCAACTCCTCTAGCATCCTCGTAGACTTCCAAATCTTTTTAAGCAAATTAGCCAACCAAGTTAAGCCAACATCTCCTGGCGCCTTCTATACTTCAATAGGAATTCTATGGCCATAGAGTTTTGTCTTTCTTCATCTTCCTTAACTCAACTCCTACCTCCTCTATGGAGAATTTCTTAAAATAAGTTATCTCTTTAACAGGACTAGACTCAAAATCTATTCCACTATTATAATTTTCATTTAATAAATATTGAAAATATTCGTGCCTAAAGGTAGATGACTTTTGCTTGTTTGAGCTTGTGGACAGATTGAAGTTTAAGATGCATATCATGCGTTCTGACTAGCGAGATGTCATGTGAAGTTTCTGGGAAGCTATATGTAATAGTATTGGATTTCTCTAGTACATGAATTCGGTTCCATTTGGATGACAAATTGAATGTGTGCCTTAGGTGACTATCATGTTGATCATTTTATTATGTTTAACTTTATATGCATGGATGCGTTTGTGTATTAAAGCTACTGTTGGTTCTTAAATGGAATGTCAACTATAGTGAGACTAGTATCTATTCTTGTAAGGTTAGATATTCATGTTTATGTGCCAAATCTGAAGTCCATTTCAATAAGAACAGCATTTTTATTCAATTCGAGTATACTTAGGGGCCCTTTGGGGCGTGATTATTGTAGCATTTAACTTTTTTCTATATCCAGCTGAAATACCTCAGGACGTGTTTCAGCTGGATGTTGGAAAAAACATGGATGCTACAGTGGACATCCAAAATCCACACTGGATGTTTTGGCTTTATCACGTCCCAAACGGCCCCTTAGGCGTGATTAAAAGCAAAACATCCAGATGGGATGTTTTGCTACACTGTAGCATCTGGATATTTTATATATCCAGCTGATACACCTCAGGAGGTGTTTCAGCTGGATGTAAAAATCCACATGGATGCTACACTATATATCCAATATCCAGTCTGGATATTTTGCAATAATCACGCCCCAAACGGCCCCTTAGTTTCATTCAGTAGTTGTCCGGGAAGGATAAATGGAAAATTTATCTCATTTTTATTGGCCGAATACCCCATTATGCTAAAATTAAAACGTAATTGGCCAAGTTTCCTATTAATGGGTATGAATGAGTTTAAAACTTGTATTCGATTTTTCGTAGGTTGGTTCTGAAAACTAGCAAGACTTTAGTTATTCTCTTAAGATTAGTTTTGGCTGTATACAAGCAGTTCATGTTTGCCATTATGATGGGGCATTCCTTTATATGGATTAACGTGAGCATCCATGATTGTGTTTTACAGTAAAATCCTGTTACGCAATTAATCAAAATACATAAGAAGGGCATTGTTAATCCTATATTGGCATCACACTAAATCACATCATACCCGGTAAAAGTTCTAATATTAATTGTCACCATTTAAAATACAACAATATTTAACGAAGCCAATCCACCAACCAGCGGCGGATGCAGGATTTTAAGGGATGGGGTAAGTCATTTTGAGATGGGGTCAGGTAACGGATTTAAGCCTATTTATAAGAAAAATAGATGAAATATATGTGTAGGTCCGCCCCTGCCACCAACCATGTTATTTCAGTCAGTGACAATATCAGTGTAGTTTTAGTTGCTTTTGATGACTGCACAGTGAACAGGTTCATCAATAAAATATGTCGATATAACAATTTAATTGTTTCTAATAAAGAAAAGAGAGTTGCACATTGCAAAGAAATGAATACAAGCATCAAGATGAGCTGCATTAACCGGAAAGAGGTTAAGAACTACAAGGGACAGGGCCAAAAGCCTCTTAGAGCACCATAGCCAAACCACCGATGTCATCAGGGGGAGTACACAGCCCACACAACATACACACTGTCAAGTCAGGATATATAATCCGTCGGTAGCCAACATACACACTGTCAAGTCAGGATATATAATCCGTCGGTAGCCAACAGAGTGGGGGTTCAGACGAACATACACGCAATGTGCCACTCTAGTTCCCCCTATCGCTTGCTTTGCCCTAAAGCAATTTAGAGACTCGGGCAAGGCTTTCATTCCACTCAAAAGCTGACAATTGGACTGAAAGCTCCTCATTTGCTATATGGTGCTTAGAGACTGGAAATGTTTTCTGAGCTTGCACACAAGAATGCTCGCAACACGCAAGGGGTGGCCCGATGTGTGGGACCCACACCTATGTCCATGCATCACTGCTAGTGCGTGGATAAGGTTATCTAGCATTGCTTCTCTGATATTAGGATATCAGTACTTAGGTATTTGAACAAAAATTGTACAAACGCATTGTGTTGAAACCGGCCCGGCCCGGCTGGTCGAATCAGATTTTACAGAACCCGGTCGATGTCTGGGCTGGGCCTTCTAGTTCTGGTCCGGATGAACTAGTTAGCCTGCGGTCAAGCCAGGAAAGCCCGGGCTTCGCCACCAATCCGGTAGGTGGCTGGGACATTTTAAAGAACACTGTACAAACGACAACCAAGTATATGAAATTAAAATCCATATATATGAGGAACTATTTAGGTGCCAATGGCTCTTGAGTAAGTCAAAGGACAGGACATGGTCAATAGCTTCCTGGAATTCATTTTTCATGTCTGCAGATCCCCCAGCCAGTGGCCTATTCCATGACCTTAATTAATATACATGATGTTGCCTTCTTCTAGGCAGGGTCTTAATACTGTCTACAACTTTGGATCCAGGTCCATATTGTTAAAGCTAATAAAGAAGTCACCACCGACCCAAAATCTGCCATTAAGAACACTGACATAACAATGACAGTGACCCAAAATCGGCTTGTTTGGATCCTACGCATCTTATTTTGCAAAGATACGCTTCATCAATCATCCTTTGTTGTATTGTTGCATGCCCTTGATCAAACTACTTTGACACTTTGTTTAGGAGAAATTGAGTCATGTGAGGTCTAAACACAAGAAAACAAAAAGAGAAAGTACATAGCTACCGGAGAACAAGGACAAAGAAGGGAGGGACGAGAGTAAAGGGAGTGCAAAGATTAAAGAAGGTAAAAGCAATACCTTCCTTGTGCTTTTTCTTTGGCATAAGCATGGCCAACATCTAGCTTACATATATATTGTACATATAGATACAAAAAGTGGAAAAGGAAAGGGGGAATACGAGGAACAGAGCAAAGAAAGGAAAAAGGCATTGGGTGCTGGTCTCGCTTTCATTTTCCTTCCACCCAGACCGGTAAATAGCACATTTAAAGTACAGTAATCATGTCAATCATCACCATCAGCTCATATTTTTTGGGTGATTGGCTCCTATCCTTTTACAACACAATCAAAATTGTCCCCAAATCCTCCCTGCAACCAAACCAATACAAAAAAGAGAAAAAAAAATCAGTTGACTAGAAATTAACTTTGATGAAAGGAAGAAGAAAAATCAGGAGGTTATCACAAAATGGAGATCAACAAAAAGAACAATTGGGTGTCCTAAAACTGATTAACCTTAACTCAAGGACCACATAGACAAAAGGAAAGGGGGCTATCAGTCAAAACCTACATATGCCATTACCCAGTCATGTGAGTAAAGTGGAAGCTTTCTTTCAATTTAAGCAATCCTAAGCACTTCCATGTCAATTGTCATGTAATAACTACCACTTTTTGTTTGCTCACCAACTCAACTAGCTGCCTCTCACTTCCTCACACCTGGCAGATGATTTCTACTGGAGACTTTTTTTTTACAAAATCTGCTGAAGACTTGAAATAGTAGTCTACAATCCAACAATAGTATCTTAGTGAAAAAGTGCCAAAAAATACCTTAGCTGAAATAAGTCCAATGTAATCACTCCACCAATAATAATACATAGTAACCCCTAATGACTAAATTTCACAAACCTTTAATCTAGCGCCTTAGACCAAATCGCCCCCATCTCATCCCGTGTTAAACTATAAAACCTTGTCTATACGCGCAAACTACACGCTCCTCCCTCACGCATCCGCTATGCGCTTTGGGGCCATGATTTTGATCACGGAAGCTCCCTAAAACAAGCGTGATGTCAGATCTTAGCCAACGGTCAATTGCACAATGATAAATAAAAAATTTAACACTGCATGTTAAAAATTTGACACTATATAGTTAAACTATAGGAGTATTTACCTTCTAATCAATATACATTCAGCATGTAATAAAAAACTCAATACAGTATAATTTTTAGATCCTTTGACAGCTACATGATGGGAGGAAGATCCATCCAACCACACCTCTGCAGCTCACGTGCAACACTTAGGATTCCAACAATTTAACAAAAAGGATCATCTACACCAACTCCACATATGTATCAACACGTGTCATGCTCATCCATTCGCACTTCGACACGCTGCCATGCCGTATCGGTCGAAACGCACCGATACATGCGAACCGGATTAGAACCCGAGGCCAAAACAGTAAAAACAACATTAAAGGACTTCTAACAAACTTTAAGTGGTAATAAGACCAACAACAAACCTGAGATAGGCAAGCGGCGACGGAGCGGAAAACGTGACGGAATGTAAACGGCGTTATGTTACCGTCGGTCAGTCGCGGAAGATGACGGCGTCGGCGATGGCCATGAGAGGTTGGAGGCAGGCCGGGGCGAACTTCCGGGCGAAGAGGTAGGGAACCGAGTGGTTGGACTCCCTGAGCCGATGGACCAGCCCGGCCGATACGTCGGCGGCGCCGTAGGTATGAGGGTGGCCGCCTGTGCTTCCGGTCCAATTGACCCGGGTTAGGGTGTAGCCGGCACAGCCGGTCCGGTCCAGCATGTTTAAGAGGGTTGGGAAGTAGTGCTCCTCCGGGTAGCAGGAGTCGGTGTTCTTGCATGGGAGCCTGAACCGACGCCAGAGCCGGCGGTCCCGGACCACGAGTAGGGCGTGAGCCCGGGTCAGGATGAAAAATTGGGAACCGACCCGGAAGTCGGCGAAGGGGACCACCGGGAGCATGGTGGAGGCGGGGTCGCCGCGGGCGGTGTAGCGGTCCCAGAGGCCGGGCTGGTCGGAGAGGATTTCGATGAAGCTGAGGAAGCGGGGTTGGCGGGACTGCGGCGACGGGGGTGGGGGTGGGGTGAGGAGGGAGTGGTGGAGGAAGGGGAAGGAATGGAGGGGAACGCAGGACTGGGAGAGGAGGGCGAAGAAGGCGTTGCGGGGATCGTCGAGGAGGGCGGCCGCGAGGAGGCGGCGGGCTGCGGCGATAAGGGAGGGAGAGGCGCGGTGGGTGGACTTGGAGGCGACGAGGACGTGGCGGAAGGGGGGCGGGGAGGGGAGCGGCGGGGAGGCGTGGATGTAGGCGTTGAATAGGGGGTCTTGGCCGCGGAGGAAGCGGGCCCAGAGAGGGGCCAAGGGGAGGCCGGAGTTGGTGAGGAAGAGGAAGGCGATCTTGGGCCGACCCACGGAGGAAGCACCACCGCCGGGGGGCAGCGGCTGAGGAGGTGCGGATTAGGACGTTGGTGGTGGCAGAAAGCGAGGCGCGGCGGAAGAGGGCGAGGTCGTCGAGCTCGTCCGGCAAGGCAATAATCGGCGGCGAGCTTCTCGGAGGCAGAATGCGGGGGGCGAGCAGAGAAAGCAGCGGCAGCGAGAGCAGGAGAGCGAAGGAAAGCACGAACCTGGTCGAGAACATGGCCGGGGGCCGATAAAAATCGGATCTTTAGCACCTCGTCACAATTCAAGAAAACGGGTTTTCATGCAAATGGCAGCAAAAAGCTGGAAGCATCAAGAAATGGCCATTGCTGCGGTTACAGAGGGCGCCAGAAACAGAAAAGATTGGATCTTTAGGAATGGGAAAGGGGAATCTGGAGAGAAATAGGGGAATGGGGGGATTTGGAAGGGAATGGATTAGGGTTTGGGGGTTGCAGGAGTGGAAGATTGGAGAGGAGGATGATGGGTGGGAGCTGAAGAAGAAGAATGGAGGCGCGGGTCCCACGGCGTCAGTAGAATAACGGATTCTTGTTTTCCACGTTCTGTTTTTTTCACGGCGTTAAAGGGCCGTTTCCAAGAGGTTGGGCTGGGTCCCCAAGTTTGGGAAGCTCCCTCCATGCAATTTTATTTCATTTTCGTTTTCTAATACATACAGGTAATATTAGGTTGAAGGAGTATTTAATATCCGCCCTTATATGGGAGCCGTGGATCGTTAGAATCGACGGCACACACGAATCAACTGTGCACTCCAACAAAAAGCACCTAATCACCATCATATGGGAGCCGTTGATTATTAGAATAGAGGACGCCCACAGATCAACTCTGTGCTAAAAGAGATTTGCTCAAGGCAGTGCAAATTGAGGTTGGGTTTCATTTCCCAAAAACAAACAACATTTGCTCAAGGCAGTGGAAAACACACGCACATAGAACCTACTTTCTAAGACCACCTTTGTGCCTGGGTCGAAACTCGAACTCAAGTCTTCTCCACTGAGTGAGAATCAAAACCAATGAATCAACACGTTTAGGGGGGAACACAAACTCTCAGTTAGGTTAGTGAAATGGAGTAATGTTGGATGACATGACATTATGGGTGTGGTAATAGGTTGCATTTTGGAAAGCACAGTGAAGTCCTTTGATGGAATGTTTAATGAAGGGAAAGCCGTGAAGTTGCTTCGTTTACTCAAATGCGCCATATATATGGGCATGGTATATTCTCTTTAAGAATGTCCGAGAGGTAACTAATGGATTGCACTATTGAATTTTGTTATTTCCTCCGCTTCCTATTGTCAAGCTCAACATGGTGGTGCACCAAACTGTTCTTGTCACGCCCCGAAATCCCATACCTCGATCGGAGTGCGGAAGCCAATCAATGATATACATTTGGAGGTAGAGAATCTCGGGCGCGAGACCGAACTGTCGATTTAACCACCAATTACGATCATCTCAAAAGGATGTGTAATCGGTCATGCCCATAATCAGTGCAATACAAATACAAACATTAATGAATACTATGGAATGGAATTCTAATAATACTGATAATAATGATAATCCATTTAAGAAAGTCAAATCAAATAAACCTATAAATCTATGGCACACAATTGCCATTAAATGTCATAAGCATCAAATAAGCAAAGCAAATAATATAAACTCTAAGTCTTCACGGCTCCTGCGACCGCTTCACTACTGCACCTTCTTGATCTCAAATTCCAAATGCGCCTGCATCAGAGGATGCATGAGTATTTCATAGAAACACTCAGTAGGATGTAAAAACCCACTGAATTAGGACAAACAATATGAATAGGATAAGAATAACAGAGGTTTATGAAGATGCCGCAACATCGGGACTAAACCAAGGATTTATACACCTGAAAGGTTAGTCAATGATAATCCCAACCCGCAAGTAAGGAAAACAACAACAAGGCTCCTACTACACATATGAGTAAGGAGGGAATGATAATCATATTAAAAAGCTCCAGACATTAAAAGTGAAAGGAGTACAATTTCTGCTCGCTGAACCGATCACCCGCAAGTGACTATACCAGAACCACCCTAGGGGTCCTCTTTTTGGAACCCTGCCATGCGTCTAGGATGCTGGCCCCACCAGTGCTTACGGGCACGATGGGCGGAGACTGATGACCTTCCGTAATGTCAACAATCTAACGTACGTATGTTGCCTCTTTTTGGGCAGTGTGGAACCGCAGTACCACGAATATTAGTGACCCCGCAAGATCAAGCAATGGCATAATGTGAGCATACTATGAATCCACTTCCGGAGAAGTCCCGCAAGACCTCTAGTGGAGGAATCAATCAAATAATCATGATGAATAATAATTCAAAGAAATAGAGGCCGCAACGCTCTAACCACATAAGGTATCAATCACCGGGATAGACTCTCATACGGAGTATAAGTGGAAACGTCACACAAAGAGAATAACACAATCCATACATGCATTCATGCTCAGCCCTAGATGGAAATTCATATAGGTCTTATTGAAATATACAAATCAGAGACAAGGTATTAATGAGTCCTAGATGATTTGGATTCCAAATGGAACCTCAAACCGACACAAGCGCTTTATCTTCAAATACACGATTACGGTTTTCTTAACATAGGTATTACCCATCTATCATATTAACCATAACCCAACCTTACTGTGATAATCATAAGGATATAGTCTAGTATTAGTTACTAGCACGTCATATCATCTTCACATCTTATTAAGTGGTTTTACTTAAGTACATAGTATTTTCACTTAGATTCTGCTCACTGTCTTTTGCAAAACAGTCCCCTTCCGGCGGCTCCCAGACACTGTACAGTTAAGGTTATCTTCTGAAATTTTTATTGAGAATACCCTTATGGGTCTAGTTTCTAATCCCGCCGGTTTTATATTTTTCTGATATCATATGAATTAGTTATGAATTATTTACTGTAGACTGTCCGAGCAGAAACAGTTCTGGCCGAAAGTGAAACATATGATTAAACTTCAATATTCTTATTCCGAACCACTTATAGATGATAATATACTCATGATAGATGATAGTACTCCCCTCCTAGATCAATTACAGATCCTGGAATTAACTAGAATTACCAAAAGGTTCCCTTTTTATCATGTTTCTCCCCATATAACACAATCTTAGACCAAATATCTTTCAATTAAGTCGATTTAAGCAAAACGATCATTAAGGCATAAGACTCCATCATTAGACATCATAATCAAAGCAATATCAGAACTTTTATCTTCTGTAAAATTAATAAAGCATCCAACTTTGATCTGATTTACCATCTAGACATGAAGCATGAAGGCATATATGCATGTATCGCAATACACATGGAAAACAAGACATAAATCACTAATCCCGCAAGATTCAAAGCAATACTCCAAGGAAATCAGTAAGAACACTCATCATATAATGTGAGAAAAGAATAAGAAGAGAGGGAAAAACCATCCTACTCTTTATCACCAAAAGACGTCGCCTTTCTACGCGATGTTCGTCTCCTCCGCTTCCTTCAAAGCTTCCCGATCCAAGCTCTTGAGCAATTCCCACAAGAAGAGGTCTTCTAAGAGAGGGATGAACGTGGGAAGGAGAGGGGAAAGCCTCTGGACGTTCTAGGGTTTAGTTTTCAAAAGCACAAGCCTAGACTCTATGGGTTTATATAGAGTTTTTAGAAGATCTTTGCCCAATCAATTCTACCATATCTTGGGCACTTTCCACCAATGGGAGAGTCCCTAAATCACCATAGGAACGTGCAATATAAGTCTAGTTAGGATATGACATCTTTCCCAAACAAATCCGCCTCAAAATTAGTTAGAATTCGCCAAACCGCAACTGGCGATCGATCGTGCAATACGGCGATCGATCGTCCTGCGCTGTTTACAAACTGCGCGATGGCGCCGATCGTAGCCGATCGAAGCCGATCGATCGTGTTCCATAAGCCGATCGATCGTTTTCAGCGCGATCGATCGTGTTTATTCAATTTCCCATATCTTTTTACTCCGAACTCCAAATCACACAAAATTGGTGTCGTTGGAAAGCTCTTCTCACCAACTTTAATTTAAACAAAGCACCACACGGTCAAATCAATCATTAAGAGGGTCAAATTTCAGTTTTAAGATACTTACTAATTTTCCGGATGTTACAGTTCTAAATTTTTATATCAAAGTCAACTTCATACAACTCGTTAGAACCCTTCAAATATATAATCCTAGTTGCATAAGCTTTCCAAATGGAAAATGATATTTCTACATTTAGACAAACAAGCTCCAAGTGCTCATCTTCGCCTAAACAAAGTAGAGGAGGACGATGCTAAAACCTAGTGCTTTTACATCCATGAGATGAATCCATTGGCTTCTCCAATGCCAATGAGTTACTAACACTTTCAGTGCAAGTATTTTCAATGGAAGGTCACTCTAAGACAGCCAGAAAGTGGTCGCATTTTCCAGAGTCAGAATGAAAAAAATGGCTCGTTTACTAACTTTATCAAATGAAATTTAAATAAAAACCATGTATAATGCTATGTATGCTAGCGCCGCAGCAGAACGCTTGCTGCATGTGTGCTACAATCATGCTGGTACAATCATGGAGCACATATGCGATCCCTTTCCACAACCGAACCCTATGTTTTTTCTCATGGCGAGTGCAAGGTGAGTGCCTACATGGCATTTTCATTAAAAAGGAAGTCCCCAAATGAAGCAGAAATATGTAGTATGAGTATTGAAGTGAGCATACAATATTTCAAGCTGTCTTCATAGATATCTTGTCACCAAATCAATTCAAACAAGAAACAGTTTCAGCATCCAAGTCGTCCTGATGGCTTCATTCACAACCATTGCCATTTATTCCCAACTAATTTATTATCTACAGACAATATTTATTGCGCTCAGAGAAACCAACCCATCAAGATTCTTATTAGAGTGAAAACTAGCAGCCAGTAGGCACTCTCTTACCAAGGTATTTGATCAGTTTCACTGTCACAAATGAGATCAAAACTATAGCAGTAGGACATCTTAAATTGTCGGAAATGATTTGAATAAACAATGAGAATACAACCAATACGCATACAAATGAATCAGCGGCCTTACCAAGTCAATCTGATGGCATCTTTAAATTACCACAGGAACCCTTAAATTTTTTGCGTTGATCTCTTGGGAATCTAGCTTCGCAGTGTGATAAGTGGGCCTGGGAAAGCTACCGACTGTAGAGAACTTGGAGGCAGGCCATGCAACAGTACATTTACATATAAATGCTAGATATATACAAAGATGCAGCACATACGCAGGGCCAGGACCTCAACTTTCATATTAAGGGGATGCAAAGTGTTCCATGTCAAATTTTCAGTTCAACTTCCTGCTTGGATCATACTTCTTGTGTTCGAAGTCTCACTTGTGACTGATTTAGTTCTATCCTGGAGAGGTTTTTCAGAATGCAGCCCCTTCTTTGCTATAGTTCGATTAAGTCCCCCCTTTCCAGTTTCAAATCTATCACCTGTTTCAATGCATATTAGAAAAAAGCAGCGAAAATTACAATAAAGAACATCAGAAAAAGTTGATGGGACAGGTAGTTGAACATTCAGCTAACCACTCTCATGAAAGCTTAAAGGCAGACAAGCAAAATTTCCAGCTTAAACACATACAAAACTCTTACCGGAATTAGGCAATGACAACCGCTTCTTTGATTGTGTATTTGGCTTTGCAGGTCTCTCTTTAGGATTGCTGTATGATCGAGGGCCCACTCCAGCAGGTTTGGAATTGGCTTCTTCCACCACCTGCTCCGTTGATACTCTGGCCTTTGTCTTGCCGGATCCTGTTGTGGATGCTATAAGCACATTTGCAGATTTACTTGATGAAGAGCCACTTCCATCAGAATTTGACAGCCCTTGTTTCTGGTTTGTGTTATTAGTGTGGACAGTAGGCTTCTTGGCCAAAGTCCTAAATTGATTCTTAACTTCAATATTTCCTTCTGCTGATCCATTGTCATAAGGTTGTTACCCCCATCTCTCAAGTTAATGTCAACAAAACGATTTTCCCATGGTCGAACGGCCATCCACCGCTCCAACCAATTCCATCCCCAGTTGCTTTTATCTGGTTCAAACCCCTTGTTGGTGCTGCCTGTTGTTTTGAACCTGCCTGCCACTGAAGAAAAAAACCATGAAGCACATCTGCAGTTGAAAACATTTTTTTGGTGCTAAAGGCATTCAATTCAAATCTTGGTTGAGTCATGCTTCCATATAAACGCAGACTCGTTTTCACTCTTGTCAGCTTTGTGATGGATTTTGTATCATTTGATTCTGATAAGAATTAAATAAGGCACCATGCCTCGGGCCCCAGATAGGTAAGAAAGCGCATGATGATGATGAGAAGCTAAATGTTGGGAGGCCACATTCTAAAGCCCCTTGTTTAAGGACGGAGAGCCGCCAACAAAAATACTAGTTGAGGCATGATACTTGCTTTTGCACAGTGCACAAAACATAATAAATTGATACAATAGGCTTAAGAAAGTATGAGCATGTTTTGCCACGATGGGGAGATGGGAAGGGTTATGAATGATAGTATAGTCCAAACCCACAGATGGATCGTTAAATGGAGAATATTTAGCCTTCTTCAAGAGAAAGAAATATGCACCAATGGAAAGTCTAATAGTCTCCTTAAAAAACTGATGCTGCATCTCATGTTACCTCATACCTGATGTGCTAAAGCATATGCCATTGCTCTCTCACGCTTAGCTGCAGCCTCCTGCCTCTTCAACAACTTGGCTTGAATATCTTCAACAGATCCCACGCTGTCGCACCATCCCTCCTGTAAAAATGTGTAAGGAGTCATAATTTATATTAACATTCAAGTATAAAAGCATTATCGCCAACATCATTGTAATTATGGGCCCAACAAATAAGTAACTTCTTGAAAGGACTACCTCTATTTCACGAACATGAGCCTCATGTACAAGTTTCTGCTGAAGCGTCTGCTGTGCTAATTGGTTTTCAAGAGCCAACCGAACACGCCTTGCTCTGACACGTGCCTGAACTCTAACCAAAGCTTGCATACAACGAAGGGTAATTGCAGCTTGCTTTCTCACTGCATGGCCCCTGACAAGGGCTTGAAGTCTTACTAATCCTTTTAATGCTCTTAGAGCTCGCCTAGCCTGTGCAATAATGAACTTATTAACACTCACACATGTTAAAGAGAGTAACACGTTGATAATACACATGGGGAATAGCAAAATACCCAACTAAAGCTATACAATATTTTATTCTTATCTAAACACAAATTGCTCTCAGTTTAATTTTTAAAACAACAAGATAGCTACATTGTTAAGCATTCAGGCTTTTTTTGCCAAAAGCAGAACATTTTGACATGTCAAATTGCTAAAACAAATCAATAAAAAGGTTGATCAAAACAGACAAAATTCTTTCATTGCTGTTACTTTTTTTATATAAATAGACTGTAACTTGACCAAGCTACAAAAGACTTCAGTAAGATGAAAAAAAAAAAGAAAGCTAAGTTTACCAAGGAGTAAAGATTTTCTCACCAGGAATGCACGAAAAGCAGTCTGGATCCTTATGGCTGCCTGCTCCTTGTTTGCATGCCGTGCAATTTCTGAAGATCCATGTATATGAAGAGAGTTGGTAAGAATTGCTGCAGCACTGTCACTTGAATGGCGGTTGATATCTCCGGTTGATGTCACAGCATTTTGTATAATATCATTTTCCGTAATAACACCATCCAACTGAACTGAGTTTTTTCTCCTATGCCAAAACCGACCCCCTGACGGAAGTGTTTTCTGCAAGTATCAAAGTTAATATTTTCGCTGAAGGTTAGAAAATAACATAAATTGTTCAAAACCAAGAAAAAGGACTGTTGATCTATGAATACATAGTGTTTTTAATCAGGCTTATGATTGCAGACTTTAAGACTCATCTCAGTGCATTAAGCAGGATTTAACATTTTTTAATGAGAAGCCCATAAATATTACCTGATACTAATTTCAGAGAATTAGTTGTTGTTTCTTCTGGTCATAAGTATGGGCTGTTAGGGGCTTGAAGCTCCTATATATATAGTTTCTAAAAAGAATATTAAAGTAACAACAAACTAAGTTTTTATTTATTAAACATAAAAACATTGCACTTGCAAATGCCTTATGTAATGAACTCTATCTGAGCGCTCCTTATTGCCCCACTGGTCTCATGACAGGGGATTAAGGGAAAGCCAACAAAGACCCAAGAGCAGGTCAAAACCAAAATATGGAACCAAACTGGTATATGATCTCCTAAACTCTTTGTAGACATGGTCCTACAGTAATAAGGTACTGTAGGTGGTCCTATCTTGAAGGCATAAGCCATATCAGGATTAAATAAAAATGCATATCAATTGAACAACATATTTGATACCATCATTACTTACATTGTCATCAGTTTCAGACGATTTTGCCTTTTCAGACTTCCTTAGTCCGACCAATGTTTTGAACCACTTCCCAGATACGCCCATGTTAAGGAGTCATGAGAAGACACCCTCTCACACCTGCAATTACAGCCTCAAAACGACCATTTGTTGGCTCCATGTAAAAATATTGAAAGGAAGCAGGACTTAGCATATGCTCATACATCTTTAGACACATAATTCTGGAAGAACAACCAACAAAGCAGGAGAAAGGCATTTGAATATACAAATCTAAAAGGTAAGCAAATAAAAAGGAGTTGCTGACTGTTAAATACAGAAGCAAATCAAACTGCAAATTTAAATGTCTGTATGGTATGTAATGACAAATTTCTTTATGACTGCATGATTGTACCAAGGAATTTTACTGATAAATGAAGTTGTGGGGATTTAATTCACAAGGACATATACCAAGTACTTCACTGTGTATCAACTTCTTTTCCTTTTCTATATTCACAATCTAATAACATTATTCACTGATTTATTGACCCAGTGGGCATCCCTGCAAGTTAAAAGTGAAAATAGCACAACATCAAGAGTCAAGAGTAGTCACTCTATTCAAGCGGTCTGTTCAAGTGGCATGGGAGATGAGACCATAATTACCTTCTTGGTTGAACTGATAACTAGAACCAAGAGAACTTCAAGCATAAAGTTCGTCACATCAACAGTCAAGAGTAGTCACACAACCTAGACAGTTAACACACGCTTTCTAAATCTCTTTTCCCTTGCCAGTGCTTATGGTACAGGATGTTGTGAGTAGGAATCCACTGGATCACTGCTCATGCAGAGCTTTTGTTTCCTTCAACAGAACACCCATTTCTGAGTCAAAATTATGCCATCTGAACAAAGTTTAATAACAGTAACAACCTAACCTATCTTTGATCTCAGGTGACCCTATTCGATCATAACCTACCAACTTGTCAAAACTTAAGGGATTTATGCTGATGTTGATCGAGCAACTTTGGCTATCCTTAAATTTGAGTAGACATCCATCAGACAAATAAAGTTTGACCAAAGGCAGTCAATCAGCCTTTTTCAGTTCAGAATGGTTAAAAATCAAAATTAACATTGTCAAATAATAAAATGCTGAGAAATGCTCGCAAGTTTGAACAAGCAGAATCCACACAAGCCAATGTCCAAAATTCATTGAGATGAGATCACCAATGAGCTGTGGTTACCACTGGAAGAACACAGGTCACTTGCCCAGGAAGAAAGTGGGGGAATACAAATTGGTTAGTAAATGTATACGTCGGCCAAGGGAAAAATAAGGTCTACATAATCTATGCTATTAAAACACACATTTCCATCTGGATGTTCCTTGAGCTTGCAATTTTAAGCAATGTAAAGAAAGTTGAAGGAAAATTATCACCATAAAATCATTCAACTGGTTCACCTTCCACACTAATCCCTACAAATGCAGATCATACCAGATCCCAGTTGAGAATGCAGTTTCCCAATTCACCTTCCCCTAGCTCGACATCTCAAAATCCAAATAACTGAGACCAAACCCAAAACAGGAAACTACCAACATACCCCATCATCTTAACCTACAAATGCAGCAAAACAATCCAAACCAACAACATGAAACCACCAACAAAGCCCACCCACAGATCCGCCAAAATCAAACCCATAAATCAAAAAGCAAAACACCTACTTCAATTCAGCAATCAGCAGGATCCCAAGAACAGCAAGGACAGAACCAACCAGACCAGACCCACCTCACCAGTTCAAGAACTCCAAACTGGGCAGTTCCAGATGTGGTCAGGGGCAATCTGGGAAATGAGATTATAACAGAAAGAGCTGTGGCCTTGGATATTTGTTGACTCTCCGAATCCTCTGCGAATGGCTGCCATTTGTCTTTGTTGTGAGCATGGATGGAAGGGAAGAAAGGGTCCAAGAAATGGGCCAACCGGGCTTTTGGCCTCTTTTTTGTGTCAGCATTACTTTTTTAAGGTAAAAGTCTCTGCCTGAAGGCGTTGCAGAGAGCAAATGCTATTGCTGCTGGAGTTGGACTTCTTACCTAATCATTTAATTTGAATAGTGATAGGCTGTGGTGTATTAACTTTAAGACAATCAGTAATCACGTTTATTTTAAAGTTTCTTTCTTATGCGCTATAGCTCACATGTCTTCACGTGCCGGAGTGCGCTTAGACATTGTGGAACAGCAGGTTTTGATCTGGCTGTGTGCGTTAATAGAGTGGGTAAGAAGCTTTTGAATCACCGGCCCACTAGTTTAAAACCTGGTTCGGTCCGGCCGGTTGAATTTAGTTGAACCGGACTCAGTTAATTTTCCATGACGGAACCATGGACTGTCATATCGGATATCAGTAAAATATCGGTCGGCTAAAAAGACGAAATATCAGGGATATATCGGAGATATTGTGTAAAAAAATTTCGGTAGTCAAAAACTAGTTTTTACCGTATATTTTCACAATCTAACTTCTAAAATGAGTTATACTAATTTAAACAAAGAATAAATTTCAAAATATGTATATAAAGATAGAAAACAAACATGAAATGTGTTTTTTTTCCAAAAAAAAAATTGAAATATTTTTTGAAAAAATAATTTTTTAATTCAAAAAATACCGATATATTGGTCCGAAACCAATATTTCGGCGCTATATCGGCGATATATGGAAATTTTTGAAAAAACGATACTTATTGGTATCGATGTATCGGTTTAGGGCCGATACCGATATATCGGCGAGACGATTTTCCATGGACGGAACGGCCAGGCTGAAGCGGGTTGAAGACCCGACTAGGTCATTCGCGAGTCGGGCGGGTTGACCCACAAATCGGTTGGCACGGGCGAGATGCAGTATATATAAACAAAAAAGAACTAAGTCTAAGGCAGGGTGAAGTCCTCCCGGCGAGGCATCTGGCCGAAGTAGAAGGCAGTGCTTTGGTGAAGTCCTCCAGCGAGAAGGAGGCGGAATCGAGTGCTAGCATTGGGCCGAGGGAATTCAGCAGCGGCGGCAGCAAATCAGGCGACTGCGACTGTGGCTAAGCCAAAGATGGCACCTTTTCCTCGCAGTCACACCGCCGCTCTCGCACTGGCCCTTATTCTTTTGCCTTGTTAAGGAAAATCGTGAAGATCTTTCTTGTCTGATGTTTAGAAATTTGTGTCCTTCTGGTATGATGCTTGATTTGTCTTCTGTTTTCCCAATTAGTCTGTCGCGTAGAAGCATAATGGAAGATGGCAATTATATGGAGGATGCAAGTTCTAGCCAGAACAATAGTGAAGAATGGAGCGTGGAGCTTGACATTAAAACTCTGGATTTTCAGGTGCACACCTTCTGGGTGAATACCAATGTAATGCTGCTTGTAGTTCTTTGTCACTACCTATAGCTTTTGTCGCTAGAAGTTTTAGGAAAGTTTTGAAATTGGTCTGCCCAACAAAGTTTGAATTTTGTTAACTATGATGAAAATAATGTCTACAGTATTGCAACTTTCAGGATATTGAGAGCTTTTTACATATGACCTGGCGCCATCTTTGGGTTTCTCATATTACCCGGAATCACTTTCTTTCTTTCATATGACCCGGAAAGTACCCAAAATACTCTTAGGTTTAGGTATAAGTACCCACACTCTGCGTTTTTCCATATTAGCCGGAATCTGAGGAGCGGGTACCCGGAGAAGCTTGCGTTTAGTCGGAGAAGAAGGCGTTCCATCCAGCATCTCTGCCCATATCATTGCAGGCGCTAGCGCCGTCCAAATCGGAAAAGGTAATCTTCGTGCCAAAAAGCGGAAAAACGAGCGGGAATGACCGGGTATGCAAAAACAAGTGCAACGGAGGCATCGTACATAAAAAAACAGTACATGAAGTGCACATACAACGATTTTTGTAAATGATATTTGGTTCAAGAGAAGAAAGTTGAAAATTTGCCAAGTTTTCAGCTTGTCGGAAATATCGTATCTTCGACAACACGACTAATGCAATAGTCGATGATTTTCAGTCATTTACGGTTTAAAACTTTACAATTTTTTTTACTTATTTCGGTATTGTAATTTCAGGTACTGATGGAGAAGATAGCTGTTTGCTTACACTACGATGGAGTGTTTATAAATTCTGATGCGTATGTGGGCAGGAAACGGAAGCTCATGCCTCTAGATACACAAGTGAAGTACATAGAACTGTTGCAGCAAGTGGAAGAAAGATTACCACTGAAGTCTGCATCTGGTATATTATCTTTGTCATACTGTGTTGACTCTGAATCTCCATATGTCCTTGAAGACGATAAAGACCTGGAGTCAATATTTATCGTTCATAAGAGCAAGCAAGGCACAAATGGCCTACTCTACCTGTACGTGGAGGGGACTTCTACTGGCAATAACATGGAGACTGCCACTCGCAATAAGGAAATGAATTACAGTGGGCAATCCAGTAATAAGAGCAACTTCTTTCTCTGTGAAATGTAGCGACCTTCCCTTGATATTGAAGACCTTGGCCGACTCATCCTAGTACCTGACTAAATGGTCCAGGAGGTTCCGTGAAACTACGACCTCCTCACCTTTAAAAATGACAGAGAAACCAGCTTCTCTGATTAGTTGACAACATCTTTGGTGACGCCGTAGGAGGGCCGCACACTTTTCAGTGCCCCCGGTTGACAAAACGTTCGAATAACCGGTCGCGCATAGTATGTTCTCTTGCCTAATGGGTCCATCGAAGCCTTCCTCTTCCTGTCCTTCCATTTTTGCTCTCAAGGTACAAACACAAAATCTTGATCCTCCTCCTCCTCCCTTGGTATTTGCTCTATAGACTCATCTCTTTTTGTATCCATCTGCAAGGAGATAGGTAGAGTGGTCAATGATCTATACATAAAATATGCATTTTATTATCTCCTAAACTTATAATTATGCTAGTGTTTGATTAGAATAGCTACTACTTTAATATAGTTTTTGGTTTTTGTAGGAAACAAGAGTTATACACAGAAATGAGGAGAAAAGTAACTCAAATGGTTAAATTATCATAACTTCGTATACAAAAGTCGGATTAGACTGATTCAAGCTTTATTTAAAGTTCAAGAAGTTATCTTTCCAACGCCACCAACCACGTGCAATTTAGAGTTCGGGACAGAAAGTTATAGCCATTTGAATTTCATGAACAGTAACAACGATCGATCGGCTATCAATGCGATCGATCGCGAGAGCCGTAAAAGCAGTGTATTAAAGGAAACGATCGATCGGACCTCAAAATGATCGATCGTATCTACTGGAATTTTTCAATCGCCGAAGACAGTAACTACGATCGATTGGTATCATACGGTGTCGATCGGCAAAGCGATCGATCGAAGGAAAATAACGAAGGAATTGCGATCGATCGGACAGCAAACGATCGTCAATACGGAGCGATCGATCGCCATATACGGAAAACTGAAATAAGACCTATTTCGACTCGGATTTGGAAGGGGACTTCGTGGTTTCTCTTCACTATTATAAATAGGCCTTATGGGAGAATGTTTTGGGCACCACATATTCAACCCTTGGGGAATCTAGAGCTAAATTGGAGGCTAGAGCAAATGAGAGAAGAAGATGAAGAACATAATGGTGATTTCTCTTCCGATGCGAGGCTAAACACCTTTCCAAGGCATAGATGAAGCCCAATAATCTGGTTGCGTAGTTTCTTTTATCTCATCTTATGTTTTTACTCTAGTTGGTGTATGGATTTTATTGTGTAATCACCGTTAATTCAATAAAGATTTGTTCTTTGTACTCGAGAGAGATAAGAGTGAATTCTTGTGAGAGTTTCAATTCGAAGAATACTTGTGTATCTGAGAGGAACGTAAGTAGACTGAGGTGTTATATATCAATAAAATTTCATTGGTTTATACTCGAGAGAGATAGATCACAATTCCATGTTTTAATTGTTTTATGTGTTACATCCGAGAGGAGAGCACTATATTTTGAGTTGACAAGTGTATGCCCGAGAGGAATATGCTAGCCAATTGGATATCTTTATTCAAAAGAGAGAGAGAGAAATGATACACTAGTTATTGTGGTGGATTCGAAGCCTTGGTCTTCTCCATATTGATTAAATCTCACTTAGTTTAGTTAAAGTTCATTATTTTCTTAGTCTAGAATCAACATTGCTACTTTCTTTTGAATTTGGTAAATCATTCATCCGTCCCTGAGGTTCGACAACCCTTATTAATACTCGCTGTAGTATAATTGCCTTGTGCACTTGCAAGGGTTTTAATTTTAAACGATCAGTCAACAGAAAAGTCGTGTCGAGAAAACACGAAAATGTAAACATCGTGTCGTCAACAACACGAATAAATATTTAATCGTGTCGTTGAGTACACGATTAAATATAAAGTCGTGTCTTCAAAGACACACCTGTATATTTGAAGATAAAAATCAAAAGTTGTGTAGTCTGAAACAAAAATCACTATGGATTGTTGCAACTTACCACGGTGTAATTTTTTATATTTCCTTTTAAGACTCTTTCCCAGAAAAACCAGGTAATCTTGCCGCAAACCGTACCTAGAAAATTGCCCAAATGCAATCGATCACTCCGCCGGTTGCATGTAGGTGCAGGGAGCCGCAGGGGAAAGTCAGCAAGATGACGCTCCGAAATCCTTGCATGAGGCCTCTTCAAATCGCCGCCTTTGCCCACTCTCTGTCATTCATGTCGGTTGTAGATATATGAAGGTATCGTTGAAATCTGCAGGGGGACGTGAATAGGAGCGTCGAAATCACCGATGGAATGGCCACTCGAACTCGCCAATGGAGTCGCCGTGGAAATCGTCGGTCGAAACTATTGTGTTTTTCGTGTCTTCTACAACACGCTTCTTCACAAAGAAATGGCACGAAAAATAGAATAGAAGGGCATTTTCGGTACTTTAGGTTCCTAGCCATATGGGATTTCGCCGAAAAAACCAGGTAATATAGGAAAACAAAAGTTGGTGCCAAGTAATATGGAAAAAACTCGGATATTGATGTTATTTCTTATCCCACTGCATTTGTTGGGCTACCATTTTAATGAATTTTTTTTTATGTAATTGCTTGTCTAAGATTGTGACTGGTGTTATGTTAAATTATTTATTAACACGCACAGATGCGAATTTTCGCACTTAAGGAGAAAGTTGCGAGTTCAATTGGAGTTCCAGTTGGGCAGCAACGATTGATTTCCAGGCACAGACAGTAAGCAGAACAAGCATCAGACCTACTAATGAAGACAAAAACAACAATAGTAGTGGTTCAATTTTTTAGCCTCCAAATTGATCTTTTTTCGCTTTCCTTGAAATAAGTTTTTTCTGAGTGTTTTTGTGCTGGTTGTTTGTGCTTTGGAGTTCCGACGATTAAATTTTTTCCTTCGTAAGCATATCATTATGGCTTCCTTCATTTGTAGGTTTATAACATACACGAGATCTGTATTGAAATTTTGAATTTATTTGAGGTGTCAGATATGGGCGCTGGTGCTATTGCCACCCCTTCCCCTTGTTTGCGTCTATTACCTTTCTTTTAATTAAATTGAGTGCTTCGTGTTTTTCTCTTTATTTCTGTGACAGCATGCAATACTAGTTATAGATATATAGGATTGTTAGTTGTGGATATCTAGAACTACTGATCGCTAATTGTAGATATCTAGGGTTGTTTTTATTTTGTGGATGTGTGATTGTGTGACAAGGAAATCAAATTTGCCAAAAAAAGTATTCACCTCTCACCCTACTTGGTCTCATTGTACCTTCGTTAAAAAGGCACAAGTAAGAGAGTATTAGTAGTTTCTTCATGTGGCCAACTTTATATTTGGGAGCATTGGTTTTTACTTTTTAGTGAATGGAAGCAAAGAGGTAGGTAGTGCTACTGATCCTTTGCATCTTTTTTCTTGTTCAATGCAATTAAGAATGATTTTCCATCCCTTTTATTTCTGCATCATGTATCTCAACGAAGCCCTAATCACCTTGTTGGATTGCACATGCTTCTCCCCTAAATTTTGCTAACTTACAAACCTCTTTCTTCTCTAATGAACTGAAAGCTGGTCACTTAGGCTACGTATGTCACATGCTTCTTAACTCTTTCAGCATGAAATTGAGACAAGGAAGTTCAAAAGCAAATACAATATTGAATACACTGCATGCATTGCTAGGTCTAATCCTACTTGTATGAATTGTTTATATATAATTTGAATCTTATATATTCTAACGCATTATCTTAATTTCTATATATTTCTATAGAGAAATGAAACTTCCCAAGCTTAATCCAATGACAGAAGGAAAGGACATAAATTTTACTTTTTTTAATAGTAAAATTTATGATGTCATCCGGGTCGACCCACCGGGCCAAACAGGTTGGCCCGATCCGGTCACCAAACCGGGTCAAAGACTGAACCGGGTTTTAAAACATTGCACCCGCCTACCCACCTGTTAAATTGTGCTATCGGATTGTGACACTAATAAGAGACGTGGTGCCTTGGCGCACGCAGAGGTGAATGATGAGGTGGATATTAACTTATGTGCAATGGCTCACATGCATTGGTGTGCACTGAGGCATCGCGGAACCACAAGGTAAATTAGACATAAGAACATCAAACTATCTTCACTTGCAAGGGCCTTGTTACACATTTACCTTTTCCTCATTTAGAAGTCATGTTTATATGTGCAACTGCGCATGTGCATCAGCATGCGTTGAGGCATTGCGTCCCAACAGATTTAGATTTTGCGATGCACATTAATACATGGGGTAAGAAGTAGGGGGTAAACAGTGTCCAGATGTCCGTGTCCGTCCATTCGTTTTACTGTCCAAACAGACATAAAAATCTGATAGTTGCAAACGCAGACAACTTTGGTGGTTCGGCATTTGAGCAGACGCAGCTGCGGATAGAGTGTGTCTGCATCCATATTCGTGATAATTTTTAAGGCAAGTGGTTCTTAGTGTCCGTATTCATCCATGTCCGTAACAGACACATGCAGACGGATACATAGGGGTGTCCACACGAACGGCAGACGGACGGATACCTACTTTTAAAGTGAGCATCAGGCTACGGATGTAGCTTGTCAGCATTTGTGTCCATCCGTTTACACCCCTAGTAAGAAGGTTTTAAATCATATGTCCGCCCACTTTTACTGTGCAGTGTTAGATCCTGATCCAATGACATGAGGCGTCTCAGTACATGGTGTGAGATGGGTTACATAGTAACTTCTCCCATCATAATTTGACACCGAGATTGCCTTCGTAGTCTGTTGGAGGAATTGTAAAACTCCATCCTGCAAAGCTTTTTAACATTTCTGAAGGGTAGGCCCCAAGGGAAGAGAATGTCAATCATAAAGAGCCATTCAATAAGCTTTTTCTATATTACCTGGCACCATCTTTCTTTTTCTCATATTACTTGGAATATCTTTGTTGACCTAAAAACTACCCAAAATACCCTTCTTCCTAAAATCTAACTTAAGTTTTCTTTCTTCCCAAAATTAGCGATTTACGGGAACATCTAGTTGGGGAAGAAGACATTCCGGCGAAACTCCGTCCATCATCGCGGTTCAAATCGTCACCAGCACCGCCAAACCCGGAAAAAATAAAATTTCTTGTCGGAAAACATCAAAATCAACAGGAAAGACAAGAAAAAAAATCTATGATGAAGGGATTTTGATGTAAAAGTAGTGGGGAAGCCCGCCCAACTACAAAAATTCAGATCTACATGTAAAAAAACATGTATAAAGGGCACCCATTGGTGCTCGACCGCTCGTAGACATCAAATAAGAGGATAAAAATGGCCAAAAGGTGAAATACTCGTCAGTGATCAACAAGTTCAATTTATATATCTTTTTGTGATCCTAATGAAATAGAAGATGGGGAAAAATGCAAAAAATGGGAAAAACAGATAAAAAAATTAGCGAGTTATGACATTTTAAAAATTGTAGTAAAATCGTGTCGTTGAAGACACAACCTAAATTTGAGTTGTATCTTTGTTGACACGATTTTATGACAAAATAAGAAGAAAGAATAAAGTTGAAGCTTTCCTCTTTCTTCTTATTTCTTCTTATTTTTTCATCCTAATATATCTTCATGAGGTGGAAGAGGAGAAAAAATAAGGAAGAACGCAAAAAAATGGGGCAAAACGGATAAAAATGAGCGAGTTATGACATTTTGAAGATTTCCATAAAATCGTGTCGTCGAAGACACGACTCAAATTCAGGTCCTGGCTTCGACGACACGATTTTACTGCAATTTTCAAAATGTCATAACTTGCTCATTTTTTTATCCGTTTTTGTCAATTTTTTTTACGTTCTTTCTTATTTTTCATCCTCTTCCATTTTATTAAGATCATAGAAAGATATATAAATTGAACTTGTTGCTTGCCGACAAGTATTTAAGGCTTTTTCCATTTTTATCCTCTTATTTAATGTTCATGAGTGATCGAGCACTAATGAGCAATTTTTATATGTGTTTCTTTATATGTAGATCTCAATTTTTGTAGTTTGACGGGTTTTCCTGTTGCTCTTACATCAAAATCTCTTGATCATAGCTTTTTTTTTTGCATGGGCAGTCGTCGACTTTGGTCTATATCGTCGCGACGTTCGGAGCTTCGCAGGAAAGCTTCAATTTTCTTCTTTCTTCTTATTTTTTTTCATCCTAATATATCTTCATGAGGTGGAAGTGGAGAAAAAATAAAGAAGAGCACAAAAAAAATAAGCAAAACGATTTTACGACAATCTTTCAAATTGTCATAGCTCACTCATTTTTTTATCCGTTTTTGCCATTTTTTTGGGTTTAGGGTTATTTTTCCTCCTCTTCCATTTCATTAAGATCACAGAGATATATATATTAAACTTGCCGCTCTCCGACGAGTATTTCACATTTTTGCCCATTTTATCCTCTTATTTCATGTCCAAGAGCGGTCGAACACCAATGGGTGGCCTTTATATGTGTTTCTTTACATGTATATCTCAATTTTTGTAGTTAGGCGGGCTTCCCCGCTACTCTTACATCAAAATCCATTCATCATAAATTTTTTCTCGTCTTTCCCGTTGATTTTGCTATTATCCGATATGAAATTTTATTTTTTCTGGGTTGGACGATGCCGATGGTGATTTGAACTGCTATGATGGACGGACCTTTGCTAAAATCGCCGTGGAATCGCTACCTTCACTTTCTAAAATCGAGATGAGGTTTTTATGTCGTCTACAACACGACCATTCGGATAGCAAAGATATGACCCAACTAAAAGAATGACATTTTTGGTACTCTAAGTGCCGATTCCAGGCATATGGGATTTCACGGAAAAAATCAAGTAATATACGCCAGCTAATATAGAACACACCCTCAAGGATCTTACTTAACAAGAGTAGTGCTCACGTCAAGTGATGCTCGCAAAATTTATAACAAAAAATCAAAACAATTATGCTTGCAGGACACATATACATATATTGATGGCAACGGTCCCATTACATGTCCCTTGCCTAGGCACATTAAGGCCCGCGCACCATTAGCACGTGCATCTTTAGCATTTTTCATGTTACCAAACGCACCATATCGTCCCCCCGAACGCGGTCTTCAGGCTCCATATAAGTAAGGGTGCTCACGAGCCGAGTCAGCTCGCGAGTTTTTCCGGCTCGACTCGGCTCGACTCGAATTTTAGCTCGACTCGAGCTCGACTCGACTCTTACTCGAGCTCGAGCTCAAGCCACCCCGTAACTCGATTCGGCTCGACTCGAGAAAGCTCGACTCGAGAATGAGCTCGAAAAATAGCTCGAGCTTGAGCTCGACTCGAGACTCAGCTCGAAAAAAAAAATCAAAAATTTTCCATACCTCGCCGTCGATCTCGCCTCGCCTTGCCGTCAGCTCGAGCTTCGAGCCCATGGCCGCCGTCGCCTCGCCTCGCCGTGAGCTCGAGCCCCGGCGATCGTGAGCCCGTCGCCGTCGCCTCGCCGTGAGCCCGGAGCCCATCGAGCCCGTCGCCCCGGAGCCCGTCGCCTCGCCGTCGATCTCGCCTCGAGCCCGTCGCCGTCGCCTCGCCGTGAGCCCGGAGCCCATCGAGCCCGTCGCCTCGCCGTAGCCCCGGAGCCCGTCGATCTCTGCCTCGAGCCCGTCGCCGTCGCCCGTCGAGCCCCGTCGCCGTCGCCCGTTGAGCCCCGCCGCCTGTCGCCTCGCCGTCGCCAGTACCCAGAGGCCAGAGTCCAGAAGCTTCTGGCCTCTAGTAAAACACCCGAGCCGAAAAGCTCGGGTTTTTTTTTTTTTTTTTATTGGGTCAAGTCACCCGTTGTATCAACTTCATCCGCCAGATCTAATCTGAACGACTCTTCATTTAAAATAAAAACCCATAGTCTTCTCGGATGTAAATCAGTGACTTAAATCTATTTGGCGTGTAATCTCAATATTTTAAATAAATTAGGCTCTTTAAAACCTGTCTGCGTATTCAAATGAGTTATTAGATTTCCCCTTCTGTATTTTTTGTATATTTTTTTATTATTATATAATGTTGTAAGGAAAATATTTAGGTTACCGATTTTCAATACCAGATTAAATGACATCAGCCCACGTGGGTTTGGGACCTACCAAATTAGCCCAGTTATTTAATCTGATATTGAAAATTGGTCACGTTAGACAAGTTCATGTTGTAAATGCAGAGTTCCCTGGGAACTGGATTGACTCGGGGTTTGATATTATGAGGCAACATTAGTGAAGTTAATCAACGGGGTGTTTGTATGATGAATAGAACATGTTTCCTTTGAGCGGGGTTACCCAATTGCTGGGCCCCATGCCCACGTGGGTTAAGGTTATTTAATATGGTATTGGAAATCGGTCACGTTAGATGAGCTCATGTTGTAAATGTGGAGGTCCTCGATAACTGATTTGACCCGGGGTTTAATATTAAAAGGCGACATTAGTGAAGTTGATCAATGAGGTGTTTGTGTGATGAATAGAACACGCTTCCTGATTTACTCGATGCGTATGATGGGTGAGCCTTATATGCACCCAAGGGGATTGGCGGTGGGATATAGTACTCTAAGAGATCAATTTCTTTGCCCCTTCTAGTCGGGTCTTATTGGATACCCGTTGTTATAAAAGAAAAAATATCAAGGAAGCCCACTTTGAATATGTAATAAAGATTTGTTTTGTACATAAAAAGTATAAAAAAAGCGTAGCCTAACTGGTTAAGGCGTATGTGTGGTGGTGCTTTGTCTTTGGGTTTGAGTCACACCAAAGGCAAAAATCTTATTTTTGCCATTCGAGCTCGAGCGCGAATGGCAAAAATAAGATTTTTGCCTTTGGTGTGACTCAAACCCAAAGACAAAGCACCACCACACATACGCCTCCGGCTCGCGAGCTCGAGCCGAGCCCGAGCTCGAGCTGTCAAACTCGAGAACGAGCTCGAGTCGAGCCCAAGATTTGGCAGCTCGACTCGAGCCGAGTCGAGTTCGAGCCCGAAATCCAAATATCGAGCTCGAGTCGAGCTGAGCCAAAACTCGACTCGACTCGGCTCGTGAGCAGCCCTACATATAAGTGACTATATGTAGATTCAAGTCTCCATCCAGGCACAAGGGGTTCTTAGAAAAGCTTAAGTTTTGTCTGCGAATTGTCACTCTCTTGAGCATTTGTTGTAAAAAAAGAGGAAAACAATCTCCAATATCCTCATTCCTTAAGAAGCATTTTCTATTCGACTGGTTTTTTTCCTAGGGTATGGGAGTAGCTTTTTTGCTTTAGCTTCTGAGATCGACGGCTACTGATTAAAGCCCCGACTTTGTATCGCTTGGGCCTTCCATGCCACTTACCAAGGCCCAATCATTGACATACACATTCTCCAAACACCGAACTAAATTATTGATCATGCGTATGACATGTACAATGGCATGTTTTGACTGACTTGAAGAGAGTCATTAATCAATATGTATTAAGTGTCATAATTTGGTGACTTATTTCTAAGTATATAGACTTCAACAAATGAGACACTGGGTGCGGCGTCCACCGGTGCAATCATCATCATGGCGCACCTCTTATACATGGTGCAGGCGGGTTGTAATGCCCCACTGGCTCCTTAAATAATGCAAGTCGTTGGATCTTGATCGGATATGCTAAGGTGCAACATATATTTCAATTGTGTTGTGGTTCATTTTTACTAATTTTTTGACATAAACCTATCATTTTGGACATGTAAATTAATGTCATGTCTACCAATACCACTCTCTTTGCACAGATCCTGAGTTTAAACCCCTACTCCATTGTCCACCCACAAGGATTATATTCCTAACTTAACTTAACTTAACATGTGCGTATGTTGTGTGGCCATATGCGCATCCAAGGAGATTGGCAGTAGGATACAATGCTCTAAGAGGTCAATTGCTTTGCCCCTTCTAGTCGGGTCCTAAGGACTCGGACAACCCTCATTATAAAAAAAATACTACCTTTTTTTACCCAAAAACCAAATCAATGCCAATTTTTTAAGCTATTATCAATATTTTGATTCTAATAATCACCCTCCAAGAATGGGATGGCTTGAACTGGCTTCCTGAAATGGAGGTCGTGAGTTTGAAGCCCCACTCCATTGGCCACCAACCAAGGAATATATACTGATTTACTCAGTGTATATAGGTGGGCATTGTATGTGCTCGAGGGGATTGGCGGTAGGATACAATCTAAGAGGGTGGTCGTCGTGCCCATTTTAGTCGGGTCCTAAGGACTCAACATCCAGCGTGAGAAATAAAAGCTTCCAATGTAGGGGTGCTCACGGACGTCCGTGTCCGTTAGTCCGTCCGTGTCTATGTCCGTCCGCTATTTAACAGATGGTCCGTATGGACCACAAACCAGATACGGACAGGAGCTTTCTGTCTATTCTAGTGGCCCGCAGACGCCTGTGTCCATAGTTTTTGCTTAAAATACATGAAGATTAGGGGTGTTCATGGACCTTAGTATTTTTATTTTATGGATTAACTTATTGTCTATAAGTGGCCACGGATAACCACGGACGGACACGGACAGCTACGGACGTGTAAGGACAAATTTTTTATCGGATAACTGCGGACATTGATGGACTGGGCAATAGCTCCCTTGATTACGGACCGATGGTCCGTGTCTGTCAACACCCCTACTCCAATGGCTTTCAATCTGAACAGACAAATCAACCTAAAGCGACATGAAGTAGATCTACGATAAAAACTTCTGTGAAAATTGAAGGGACATTTATTCTGTACTCAAAATCTCTTCAAATTGACCAAGCCTGGTCTCATGATCCTCCAACATGGAAAAATTAGTAACAAGAAAGTCAAAGGGAACCATTTAGAACAAGGCCAAAAACCCATTTAGTACACACTAATTGACCAAGCCTGGTCTCATGATCCTCCAACATGGAAAAATTAGTAACAAGAAAGTCAAAGGGAACCATTTAGAACAAGGCCAAAAACCCATTTAGTACACACTAATTGATGGGACAAGAAGCGGTGGGCTACATGTCAAAATATGGAAAACACAAGGGTATGCCATGAGATCCCATGATGTCTCTAGGCCATCTACTAACATTCCCTAAAATTAAACAAACAACAGGAGCATTGACTTGGATTAAATTAATAAAAACATACGAAGTTGCAGGGTAGTGGAATTACAGGACCTGATTGCAAAGTCAATTTGATCATGGAAGCTCTCAAGGTCAATGGTTTTTAGTAAATTACATGTCCAAATAGATCAAATGACATTCTTTGTAAGCACTCTTCATCTCTTAATCTTCAAGGAATAGAGCAAACTTGCTTGTTACTTCCTCAAGCCGTTGGCAATTCAATGGCCGGCGTCCCCTTCTTCCCAAACTACTTACCTCCTCTGCCACCACTACCACCATCATATGTCCTGCCGCCGCCTTCTTATGTGATCGCCGATGCAGCAATGAGCAATGCGAACATGGACCAAGCAGCCGGGCGCGCAGGCTATGCCATCGGTATTACAATCGGCGTCCTCATCCTCATCACCGGCATCCTCCTTGTCTCCTACTTTTGCACCCGGCCAGCTAATCCGCCGTCAGACAGAAGCCTTCGCAGACCGCCATCGGCAGACCCACCAATGTCCGGGGACATAGAAGCGGGGCTGACTGAGGCCACCCTTATGAGCTACCCCAAGCTGCTCTACTCCAAGGCCAAGCTCCGGTACAAGGATACCACTGCCACCTGCTGCTCCATTTGCCTCGCCGACTACAAGAATGACGACGTGCTGCGGCTGCTGCCGGAGTGCGAGCACTTGTTCCACCTCAAGTGTGTTGATCCATGGCTGCATCTGCACCCCACTTGCCCAGTCTGCCGCACATCTCCCCTTCCGACGCCATTGCCGACTCCCCTGGCGGAGTTGGCACCATTAGCAGCCATTCGGCCGGTGTATAGAGAGGGAAGATGACAAAGAAATTTGGACTGGAAAAACGAACTAGTTGAGGAACATATGATGGTGCCAAATCAGGTATGATTCTGACATGAAGATGGAACAATCACGATTGTTGCTCGATCAATACTAGATTGAAATTCATCTATTGTGTTGTAAATTTATTGGCATGTGGCCTGCCCCTTCTAAGGATTTGGACAACACTCGTTATACAAAAGTCATAAGGCCATCACAAGTTACAGAAAAACAACACTCCTTCAAACGTTCAAACTTCAAACAGTAAGCCTTTTCCCATGTCAATCAATAAATGCAAAGACTACTCTTTCTCCCTATATTCTAAAACTTAATGTGACTATCTTTTCCAAATTTCCTCCGAATTTTCCCCAACCGAACCGAAATGGTCTCAAGCCGAATTGAGGTCAAATCCCTAATTCATCACTAATATGAGTGGAAGTGGCTAGTTGGCAGATTTTTATTCACGCTTTGCTTTTGAGTGGAGCCTTCTAATGTGATTTAATTGGCCCAGTCGAGGGTCCTAATGAGCCAAGCATGGCCTAGTTCTAAGGTGCTGGTTTTATCCTTGAGCTAAGCTTTGTCACAAAATGAGAATTGGATGAGGAGTCCCCCCCCCCCCAACACACACATATCCACCGTCCAAAAATATACACACGGTGGACACCCACTGACCGTGTAAAGAGGTGGGTTGGCGAACTACTCATCCATTAGAATTTGGGTTCAGTTCTGAATTGAATGGTGTCCAGAGATACATAAAGAATGTCCAACTTAGCTCAAGTACAACACACATGGGATGCCCCAAAATACTTAGCGTGTTGGTCTTCAGTCTCCTCTTTAAGGAGAAGGACTGGGTTCGAATATCGACCCAGGCTCTACGGAGGGATCTTAGAAATTAAACTTTGGTCCTGTATGTGTGCTTCGTTCACAGATAATGGCTGGTTTTGCTCCCTTAAAACCAAAAAACACGTTGAGAGGGAGAGGAACTATGTTTTTTTATATGGGCTTTAGAGTTTAATAAATTTCACTCATTTAGTAATGCAGAAAAGTTTCATGGGACGGAGGGACTAGAATTTTGCAGTAAATGACATTGATTGCAGTGTTGAGATGTGCTTCAAAGCTATGTTGTGCACCACTAATATACCACAGTCAAAAAATTCTACTCCCTCCATTCAATATTACTTGTATAGCTATGAGAATCAACATGTTTTAGAAGGATGCTTATTATGTGTGCATGGCTTGTAAGTTGAAACCACATGATCTAAATTCTGACAGCTACAACTTAAACAAATGCACTGAGCATGCCATATCCAATATGAGAGCATGTTGTTTAACATTGTTCAAATTCTACATTGGCTTAAATACTATCTTTAAGAACTCGTGCAACTCCATTAGTTACATGTATGTAACTCTACCTACTTGGCGAAAAACACTGATAACTTGACGTTGTCTAAGATGCATAATGTTAAACAGCGTGTTCAGATCTGAACATGCACATGGGTGACAACCATTCGATCAGATGGGGCCTACAAGATCAAATGGCTGCCAATATGCATATGCTTTGAACACATTCATTCTCATCTTTCGTCTAAGATACTTCAACTTTTTTAAACACAACCATAACAATACTACTTCCGTTCCACACTAATAGTCCTACTTGATTTTTCAAAATAAACTTAATTTTAGTTTATTTTGAAAAATCAAATCAGACTATTAAATTAGAAAGAATGCAACATGGTAAAAAAAATGCAACTTAAAGGTCAACGAGAAACCTTGGACCTTAGCCGAGTAAGATAATCAGTCTCAATTACACGGCCAAACACCCCATCAATATGGTAGGAAACTTGATCTACCCTAAATAAACTTAAATATGTCTAGCTCTAATAGAAGCTTTGGGCCAGCAATAGCCTTCCCTGGAAATTAATCGAACAAGCATATGGCCAAGAGCTGGCGGTTTGAACTGACGCCTCACAGCGCTGCATGAGCCATGATATACATCAACTCTTTCCAACGGAAAAACTAGTTTTTGAGGTTTTAAAAGTGAGCCAACTTAGCAAGAAGTGGCAAATAATATAAGCTTTTTTGGCCCTTGCGGCCTTGCCATAAAGAAAAGACCTACATGTTACCATATCATTACCTAGGCTGTGTTTGGAAACTGATTGGTAAAAAAGAAATTTCAGGCTGAAAATAATCAAGGTGATTTGTAGGTGATTTTTCTAATTGTGAAAAATCCGTTTGGGAACCTAAAATTAATCATATTTTCAGTCTTTCACCATCAGCCTAACTTTTGATTGGTGACTTGCGTTTGGGAACCTAAAAAAAATCAGGCCTGATTTGTGTTTGGCAAAGCCGGTGAAAATTTCTTTTTTGGACAGCGGATGGCGACGTTGGTGGTGGGTGGTGCCGACGGCGAAGTGGGCAGTGGCCGGCGACGGTGGCAATGGTGGTGGTGGGTGACGGCAGGTGGCCGGTGGCTGGCGACGGCAGCGGTGGTGGTCGACGGCCAGCAGTGGGTGGCGGTTGGGTGGCCGGCGACGGTCGCGGTGGTGGTCAGCGGCGATGGTGGGCGACGGCAGGTGGTCGGTGGCCGACGACGAAGGCAGTGGTGGCGGCGACGGTTGGGTTGTGGCGGTGGCCGTGGTCGACGGTGGTGGGTGGTGGTCGGCGGCGGTGGTGGTCGGTGGCGGTGATGGTCGGCGGCGTTGGTGGGTGGTTGGCGATGACGGCGGTGGTGGTCAACGGCGATGGTGGTGGCCGGCGACGGGCGGTAGCCGACGTTGGCGGTGGGTGGTGGTAGGTGGTGCCGGCCGTGGGTGGTGGCCGGCGACGACGGCGGTGGTGGTCGGCGGCGATGGTGGGTGGTGGCCGACTACGACAGCGGTGGTGCTCGGTGGCGATGGTGGTGGTGGGTGGTGGCCAGCGACGGGCGGTGACGATGGTGGAGGTGACAGAAAAAAAAATTTCAGGCTAATGCTCATTTGAATGAGAATCAGTAAAATCACCTCTTTCAAGGGTGATTTGCTGATTTTTTTCAGTTTTCACCGTCAGGAGTGAAAATTGAGCAAATCAGTAACCAAACACCCTATCAGGTGATAGGTGAAAATATGTGATTTTTTTCACCTATCACCATCAGCAGCTGCTATCAGTAAAATCAGTAAACAAACACGAATCAGAAGAATCAGGCCGAATCAGCCTGATTTTTTTTCAGAGAATCAGTAAACAAACGCACCCCTAATGTCATTTCCTGCATCAAATCACTCTCTTGGGTACCGTTTGAGGCGTGAAAAATCAGCACCATCCAGCTGAAAAAAATTCAGCTGGTTAGGATTTTTGGGATAATCCACTAACCAGCTGAAACATGTATAATTAAAATTTCTGGTGAGCAAATTACACAGAAGTCAAATCGTTCTTTGATTAATCAACAAAAATCCCCAATTATTTCCTCATCTTTGATTAAGGTGCATATCTGTTCCATCCAAATGGAAGCTGGCACTTTTTACCATCTTAATCAATCAGGGATCAGCTAACCAATCAATTGACACAAAGGTCAAATTGGAGAATATATTTTAAAAATAAATAGAAAGTTTTTCATGAATCATACTTTGCAACGATTTACACCTCTCCAGTAACATGCTTAATCTATCCGTGTCCTTGGCTTTAGCAGCCAGCTCATTATTCTGATATGCACTTGCATCACAGAAATCTGAGCCCGCACTTTCATCTAGCCGATCGTCTTTTGAAGACGGTTCATCTGGGTGCAGGTTATTTTCAGCAGTTCCCATGGCTTCACCTCCTCCGCCTGTTCCAAGAGAAGTATCCGGAACTAGTCTGCTCCAGCTACTTGGAAGCTGGCACCCAACACCGATCATCTCATCAAGAGGAATCTCAGTTGAATGATTATCAGATAAAACATCATAATCTAGGTAATATGGAACTAACATATCCGCATTAGGTACCCTTCCAACATGCTCAGCTGGAGCCAATGAGTACCTCAATTGACGTGGTTCAGAGCAATTTTTACAGTCATCCTCCAAAACATAAGCCGATGACAATTCTCCTCCGACTAAATTTTCCAGCCTCCAATTATATATCCGCTGGTACATCATCTGCCATCTTGGTACAATGTAATACTTATTCCCATTAAGCTTAAGAAAACAACCTTTCTGAAGCATAATATGGACCTCCCTTTCAGCCACATCAAGTGACATCGTGTTGCTTACTCCAGTCAAATACCAGATCAAGGATTTCTCGAGTTCAACCTTCTGTTTCTGTACATCCTTGCCCATATCAGACCCCTGGTTCAGCCAAGACAAGTCATCTGAAAAGGATGGAAGCTTGCAAGACATAATTTTCCCCACAGTTGTCACAATTTTCGACGCCGAACTCCAACCAATGCTTGGAAGATGTAAATCTATAAATCTTCTCTCATCACCATGATCCATTAGCAAACCAATTTCCGGACAAGGCCAGCCAACATGATTCACCTTTGCTGCAGCTTTAATTTCTTCTGCTGAACAATCCAATGCCTCATTAAAGGTAGAAATGCACTTTTGGGGATCTAAAACCTCTAATCTATCTAGCTTCTCCATTGAAAACCTCAAGTAGCTCAGAACCAGATTACGTAACTGCACTTCCTGCAGAACAGGAAAACTGGATGACTGGTTAGCCAGCCACTTCAGGCCCTCTCTCAAGCGGTCATCACTGAGAAACTCATTTAAGTCATGGGACTGATCATTACAAAGAAAAATAACCGAGAAACTCTTTACCCTATTATTGTCAACATCAGAAAGGGCCAATCTAGCAGCAATGGAGAGAGGACTGCAATCCTTCTCCTCAGGAGTGCCACTAACTAGTACAAGAAGTGGTAAGCTGGAACCCGGAGGTAATGACTGTAGGAGGTGATGAAGTCGAATCTTTTGAATCTCCCATTGTAAGTTTTCCGAGACAACAAAGAGAACTGAACTAGCACCAGCTATATCACTTACTTCAACGAGGTTGCTGCTTTCGAAATCAACATTCTTGATTATGGATAAGCAGCAATACTGAGATTCACCTTCTCTGCTAAAAGACCATTTTTTCCATATTGAAAGACTAGAAGAAGAGACCACCAGTTCTTTCTCATCTTCCTCTGTCGTACCCAAGAGCTTTGAGTGCAACCATTTTCCAGCAAAAGTGTCATTCAACTGAGAACACATCACTAGTTTCCAACACAGACACTTAACGTTTGGATTTGAAACAGCTAGCATTTGTCCAACCACTTCAGCAACATTCAGTCTTGACCAAGATTTTCCATGCCTGTGAAGCCTTTCCTTCATCACCTGATCTATGTCCAGCCCACCAGCATACTCCAGTTGCTTCAGGAATTAAAAAAAAACAGAAAACAAAAATGAGAGCTCAAATACAGGTAATCTATAACTGAAACGAATTGCTAATTGGCAGTGACACCAATTTTATACCAAAAGCAGGGAAAACTTCATTCAGATAATGAACATTCAAATTTTTTTAGGTTATACAATGTCCTCAACTATCTAATTTGAAATGCATGACATTCATACATGTTAAGGACACTTTCCTGAAAGAAGGCTTTCAAAATTTATCACGTACATGAAGGGTATGGATACATAATCTTCAAGGTTCAAGAGTGTGGTAGTGAAATCATATTCATTTATTAGTAATTTTTGGCTTTGTTTCGCAACAGACAGCTAAAAGTTGTGCTCACAAATAATTGATCTATTCTGATTGTATCTTGATGTTAGAACTTTAAAGATCGAATATATCAATGTCTTATCCTACATCCATCCAATAAAGCCGACTCCAAGGAATTGGGGAAGCCATATGATGATAAATGATGATGATAACACCTACTCCAGTAAGTTGCATAATATAGGGTAACTGGAACAGATCCCATTAGCAAAAGTGCTGTTGTCGTACAGTTGATTGGTACCCAGATGGTCCGCATAAAGAACAATAACGACAGAAGATGTACTACAATACTGGTTGCAGAAATTTAGTAGCGATCTAACTCCAATTAAGAGTATATAGCTTCACCTACATGGTCAGTATTGATTTCCAAGCAGCGATAGTGCTTGAAGCCTGGTACTTGGTCACCAAATTCTTTCCAAAATATTAGAACGTGGTCAGGCCACCAAAATGTAATTTCAAAATGCTTGGCTATGAAGAGGATAAAGGTTCTCAATTGAGAAGGGAAGAGAGGATAAGCATTCGTGTAAAAATGATGAAATCCTGGCTTTTTCACCACATTTTGGTCTTCATTCTTACCAGCAAGCGTTGAGAATGATGATCTCACCAAAACAGATCATAACTAAAACAGATGCTGAAGAAAAAACAAACTATTATGGATTTGGTTTACCACTTCTTTGTAATCTTTTATTTATTTAATAGTTTCTAATACTCAAATCTGCTACTTACTTAACATTAACATCGATTTACTAAGGATTGAAAGTTTCAATATTACAAAATACTACTCTACAACATCTGCGAGGTATATCTACTTACTGCCTTGTTTTGAAGAATTGGTGGGCCTAAAGTCAATGAGTTCAGTGCCATAACTGCTGCCAATTGACGTTGCTTGCGTACCTCTTTTTGCTTCTTAGAACGCCGATTCCAAATCCTGAAGCAAAAAATTAATGGAAACATTCATAAGGTTGCCTAAAAATAGAAAGATCAAAACATTAGAAAAACATCATGATAACTGAGGAACTACTAGGGCCAGCAAAAGAACCTAATCATCAATTTAAGCTTTGCTGCTGCAACTTCGTCTTTTTCATGAGGCACAACTTTTACAGTTTCTGCATCTTTTGACACATCCGTCAAAGCCAAAGTGTTTTCAACAAGTATGTTACTACAAGATTTCCCATAGCTTCCAACTTGCAATCGTGGAGAACAGTTTTCTGAGAACATTTCGTTTACAGGAGAACACAGGCTTTGGACAGGTGATTCAACTGGCAAAGTCCTTCCCATAAAACTTGGTACGGAATCCCCCTTGGTTTGAGAAGTTAATTTTTCAGATAGGGAAAAACCATTATCTCTATATATATCAGCAACTCCTCTAACTCTAGCAGGTGATGGAGATTGATATAATGGCTCCTCAAAAGGCAGTGCTTTAGCAATTCGAGCATCAACTTTACCATCACGTACAGTAGGTGGTGATGAGACATCAGGCATCTTCCATAATGCAGATTCTTTTCCAAAAACAACCTCATCAGACAAATGCATCTCTTCATCAGCCACATCAACGAAACTTTTGTGTTCTATCAATTCAGCAGCTCTCTCATTAGAATTATCTACCTTCACTGGCAGAATACTTCTGCGACTAGTAGATGCTAATTGAGTTTCACTAGGAGAAACATCATCAACAATTCTTCTTGACTTCTTAGAATGAACAAGGTGTGAGCACTTGTTGGGAAACTCCTCATCGCTGTTAAGAAAAGGACCTTCTTTTACCATATAAGGTACATCAAAAATCTTTACTAAGAACCCATGATATTCTAAAAGGCTCTCTATATCTTCTCCCTGCCAATAAAATGTGAAGAAATAATAATAAGATGAAGCTTTTCCTCAGAATCAATTAATATGCAGAAAAATATACATTTACCTCCATGGCTATCCAGCTCACAATCTGTGGAATGGGGATTCCTTGGTTGCTCTGGAGACCACCATGCAAAGAAGCAAGAGCTTGCCCTCGCAACTGGTTAGATTGCACAAGATTAAGTCAAACTTCTGTTTTTGAGGGCATGCAAGCAAATCAAGCATAAGATGCAACTAAGAAGTGAAAAGGACACATCTTTGTTATAGTTTTCTTAGATATTGCGATGGTTGGCATGTAATAATATTAGTTGCTATCATCCAAAAGCCAAGTGTTATTTTTGGAATATATTACTATTGCAATATTATTCTATCAAGTATTTACAAATTATTTTCATAAATGTGGATCGGTTTAAATCAATAAGAAACACAACTTCATCTAGTGCCACATATTAAAATGATTTAGCCCTACTCGGAAATGAACTGGCAGTCCATGGTGAGGTCAGTGTACATATGCAAAATATATTTTGGCACGCTAACTATTTGACCGAGGTACATATCTTAATTTGTGCATATTGAGTCCAAGGCAAGATGGTGAGCATAGCACATAATCATACTAAATTTTGTCTAACAAACTGTCTCACTTATCTCTACATCTGGCTATCCCATTTTAAGGTAGTAGAAGATCTCAAGTCCAACTGTTAGACATCATGTAGTATGCCATGTACGCTTTCGTCCTTGCCTGAACCATGGTATATAGCAAATGAAACTCAGAAGAAACCACATACCTTGGCAAAGTGCGCATGCATCAGACATGCCTGAAGGTAACTAGCCTTCTTGGCCAACCGAAAAAAGGCAATAAAGTTACTGGTTCTGCACGCTCTGTTTTGCACATCCATAAATCAAGATTATCACACTAACCTCTAATAACAATGGTGCTTACAAAAGGTAGAAAAAAGCGTACCTCGCAACATTTCGGGCAAAGAGAACTTCAGAAGTACCTCTAACCTCTGAACTCATTTTTGCAAGGTCAAGTGATAGTTCCGCAGGCTCCACCTAATACCAATAACACACTTGCGAAAGACGGCAAACAAGGTGCAAAACAATGAATGAAACTACAACGAGAACATACTTTATATCCAGGATGCTTGTCCAACTTGAGAAGTGCATAATAACCTCGGAATTCTTTCTCCGTTGGCACACACAATCCCTTCTTCCTATAGTCATCGTACAGCTGAAACAACTCAACCGATGTCTTATTCATCTGCTCGATATTCAGATGTGCATCAAATCCCTCTGAGAAACCTTCCCCTTTGGTGTACTCACATAACTCATGCATGGCTATTATGTGAAGTCTTATCTGGCAAGAAAAATAACAAAAATATGACAACTTCAACAAGAATATCTTTGACAAAATCTTATTTCAAAACTGAGCTTTTCAGTAGTAGAGAACGACTCGAGCCATTAATAAAAATGGTCGAAATCGCCTAATATTACCTTTAACAGACTAATTGCAGTCAAATACAATAAATACTAACAAATACCTCACGGAATGAAGGAATATACCATTTTCTCTAGCATAGTTATTGAGTCTTGATTGAAAAGGTGCTGCATCCTGAGGTCCATCCTGATTGCCCTCATCCGGTCCCATAAAAAGTTGTACATACCGAGGAAATTCTCACTGTATGGTTGATCAAGCAACCCAATGAGATATTCAATTGTCATCTTCAACACAGGCATTGGCCTTATCAGGTTCGCTTCCCTCTCAGCCATCCGATTATACTGTATACGAAGCACATAAGAACTTCCTATCATGCTTCCTGCTATAAATAAAGAGGATTGATTTCAGAATAACCTAAATTGCTGTTGGGATCCCATATAGTGATCCATGTGGTACCTTTTTAACAGCAAGATGTTTAGTTGTTTGGTTTCTATCTCCATCTAATCGCTCATACTTATCAAGATCTCCTTTTCTTTCACGTTCCTCCCTTTCTGATTCTGAAACATAGCACAAAAAATAAACAACAGAAATAAGCGAGCATAACTTATAAAGCCTAGCATCTTCTGAGTCTGGCCAAACATTCTTAACGTACCTGGACACATATCGTCACATAAGCCAATTACAACTTTGGATGTCTTAACATCTTCTTGATCACCCTGGGTACTTCCACCAATATCCATGTCATCATTTTGAGACTGAACATTAATTTTTTGTGTTCCCACCGGAGCTTGATCACGTCTTTTTCCTAATAAATTTTCTGCTGTAAAATTTCGAAGTGGTTGGAGTTCTTTACTGAAGCGAGACAATCTTTTGGCCTTGGCAAGTGCTTCTCTGCAAATACAGATACATGATACATGATGATCAACAAAAGTTACAGTGAACCAACAACAGTTACAATGAACTCAACAAGGAAACTAACCTTTCAGAATCATCATGAACAGGATATAAATTATATTCAGGCGGTACTTCAGAGGAAAGCAAAGGAGGGGATCTGTCTCTTTTTGGAGCATTCACATTTAAGAATTTCTTTTGTGACATCAGTCCTGCGTCAGGTGCATTGAATTGAGATGCAATGGGTGATGTCTTCTGATGGCCGGCCATATTATCAAAATTTGCCAGAGAGCTTGGACGGTTGACGTTCCATGTAGAAGGAAACATGATTGGCCTAAAAAGGAAGTAATCTGTCATAACTGATTGACATTATCAAGAATCTTATAAGATGCTGTAAATTCTAAGTTTCAAAACATTTGGAAATTAAACATTAAAAAGGAAATCCACGGGAGATGACTGGAGTCAATCATTGGAACCCATAAAATATAATTGATTGGATTATTCATATTTTATTCTTCAACTGACTTCTTCAAAGGCCAAAATGCTTTCAATATAAGAAAATACACCAATTTTATGCTGAAACTCACCTCTGAGGTTCTTCAATAGGTTGGTTAAAAGCCTGGACAGGAGAACGACTTTCAAAAGAATTGATTGGAGACTTTGTCTTCTTTGCTGAATCCAAGCTTTTGATAGAAGATGTTGAACACATTTAAGAGACACACTTCCCAAAATATAAAAAATGAAAAGAGCAAGTGGCAATGCGACCAAAGCATATATGTAATAGAAATTTACCCTCTCCAATCATCTGCAGCCAAACTACTGGCAAATATTTCATCTGAATATTCTACAGGAGATCTGGGTCTTTTGGAGAGAGAGATACTGGCAACCCTGGGTGGAGATATAGAACTTGGCCGATGTCCACCAACATGACTTTGGAAAGGTAACAACCTACAGTAAAATACGAAATATATTATTCTGTTAATGCCTTTATTATTTCCACTTATAGAATTACATGGCAAAAGAACACACGAAAATTGCAAACAAACAACTTCAATCTACGGTTAGAATAAAGCACAGCTATTCTTTTTTTATAAGTAATATACCGCACATCTAAGATCTGATACTTTATTAAAAGCAGACTGTCCAAGAAGAGAACTAGAAAGACCCTCAACCACAAAATTATAACAAAAGACCATCAACAATGAACCAATGGCCAATCTGATTTCGTATTGCCGCTTTTAACTGATTGACGGCCTTCAAGGCCGAGTGAGGGATCAAAGTGTACATCTGACTACAAGCCTTTCGTAATACCAAGTTCATGAAGTACATCATATTGAGCATCATGCTTCTCATAGAAGGATGAAAGGCAATATACAACTGGATACAGTGGGTCACACATACGAGCTCTTAGCAGGCAGGAAACTAATAAAATGCAAGGTCAAAGAGACATAAGCATGTGTGTGCAGGCTGGCAGCCACGCATATATGTGTGCATACAACACATGCAACAATACGTCATTATGTCAGTAGACTACCCTCCCATGGCTATGCTGCAATAAATCTTCCTCCTAATGTCGGCCCCAGAAGTAATGACGCATGCATTCTGTAAAATATGATATTGTAACATAATCTGCACAGGGAAAAATGAGAGAATACGAACTCCTCAGTCGTGGGTCACTCAAATTTGATCTCTTTCAGACATGTGGGCCCTCATATAAAGCCAGACAAGAAAGGCTGAAGCTTCACATGCCAAGATGAATGAGTCCCAGATTCTAAATGGGACCAAATTACAAGGGTTCCCTTTTTTTTATGTCCACCACTTCCAATCACAATTGGTCCCACCTCTGTGGAACCCATGTATGACCCCACCAAAAAATAAAGCATATGATCCGGATCCAAGATTTTCAGCCAGGGTGGTCAACTATGGGTGTGTTTGGATACTAAAAATAAGAAAATTTTCAGGCTGAAAGGGGGTGAAAATGCTGAAAATTGTTTGGATATTGATTGAGCTGATAGGAGCCATTGACGGAGGAAGGTGAAATTTTTCACCTATCAGGGTCGAGTGCGTTTGAAAACTGAAATTGGTGATTTTCACTCATGACGGTGATAACTGATAAAAATCAGCAAATTACCCCTGAAAGGGGTGAAAATGCGTGAGAATCAGGCTGACAAGAAAAAAGTCAGGAATCAGGCTAACGAGAAAAGGCTAAAAATATATTAATTTCAGGTTCCCAAACGGGTTTTCACCAATCAGGAAAAATCACCTTGATTATTTTCAGGCTGACATTTTTTTTTCACATTTCAATATCAGTATCCAAACGCACCTTATAACAAAGCCTACCATATATTTTTTTTAATGAATAACTATTAAAATGACACCAATGAAATATTAAATGAGAAACAAAGAGAAGAAAAAACATATATAAGGATACAGATAATTTTAAGTACATGAACAAATGCACTCCTTTTTGTAATATGTTGTTATTGTCTCTCTAATACTTAATCTAAGCCTATGATATAAAACAATCTACTATTTGAGTGAATGTAACTCTTTCTTAGTATCACTAATACATACATAAGAGGCATCTCAGAAAGAAGGTAGAGCACCAGAGACAACTGGGAAATTCCGTTTTGTTTGCAAAAAAATAAATTGTTGCTATGAGAGTAAAATCTTACAAGACCTTTTTTAACCCGCTTAGTGTGGTCGTAGAATTCGAATTTCTTATTCTCTGAACAGCTCCTATTAAACAATTTTAATTTGCAAAATTTTTTACATTTTTTGATAGACATCTGGACAAAAAAAAGGAGAGACTGCTGAAGTTCATTTTTCCATCTGGCATATTTCCACTCGAATTTCGTTGTCAAGATTTCCAAAATCCTTATTTGTTTGCCGGAGCCACAGGATTGTTCCATCTATAGCATGAGAATTTACCAAGTTTATTATGTAAGACAGTTGGTAATATAGATCGGTTTCGTTGAAGCAGATAATATAGATTGTAAGCACAAGGTTTCTTCCATCTTTTAGCCAACTTTATTGGGCCGTGAGTTTTAGTTTCAGCTATATGTTCGAGTGGGGCTTTAACAGAGAAAGAAGGGTTGGCCACTTAATATTAAGTGGTCATGGTTTTTTCAGTGGTCAATATATAAGTTTATGCTCCCTCCGTTTCAAAATACTATGTACATTTGAGAAAGTTCCCATTTTTATTGGACCATGAAGCCTACAAGGAAGTCACATGACTTCTTCTCCCTTATATCCCATCCAACTCGTATGATCAGTCATCAACAAAGTTCTAGTCAATCTTTCCAAGTCGCCTCCAATTTTGGAAAGAGGAAGTCACGTGATTTGGCAAAATGTACACAATATTTTGGAATAATAATATTTCCAAATGTATATAGTATTTTGGAACGGAGGGAGTAGCTTTTTCCCTAGACCAACTTATACGTCAATAGCAAAAGTTTTTATGAAAAACTTCAAAGCCAGGGTGGTCAAAGACCACCATACAGAGACGGAAATCCCCCCCCCCCCCCCCCCCCCCGGGCTTTGGAAAAAGTTTTTCATACAACTTTACTTCTCCCTCCCTCTTCTTCCAGAACATATCTTTTTTATTTGCCAAGTGTGATGCATGTAATGGATAAAAAATGCATGCTTTGAGATCAGTCAGGCAAGGTAGACGAAGTTCTGTGTGGCTGTAGCTGTGTTGTAGGAAGCCAAAAAAAGGTAGTATACTGGCTCGATGGATGGAGAGTAGGCCTGAGGCAATTAATAAACATGAAGGGAAGAAGTTGGGCTATGGCGAAGATAGTTGAACCTGGGAGGCACTCATCAACTGATAGCATATTTCCCTTCTTACCCCATTAGCCCACGTCTTTCTACCTTATCCAGCCCCAGTCTACATGCATTAATCAGTCAAGTCATCTTGCTAAGTTTGTTAAACTAATCAAATGAAATAAGGTTAGTGTCATTTGATTTCTCTATGTACTTTATAGCAAACGCATGCATGCGGCAGCGCAATTCCACTGACCTATACAAAATTCATACAGGATTATTTAGATCATTTCAACATGTAAAATTGTCGCAAAGATCGTGTATTAGTGCTCTTGCACCTCCTAGAAATGATTAGTATGATGGCTATAGAACTTGTAAAGTGTGTAACATTTCTAGTGAACTACATACCACATTAACATGATGTTATAGTTCTTATCCTACATCTTATTTCAAACTTGAAACTTCGATCAATCTAATTTCCTTGTTTTATCGCTTCCAATAAAATCGGACTATTAATATGGGACAGAGGGTAGTCTAAAAAACGGCCAAGAAAACCAGGCCATGTACTCTAAAAAAACAAGAAACTCACGCCACAGTCAGGATTATCACGCCCAAACACCAAAAAAGCATCGAACAACAACAAGAAGTTACCTTTGAGGGTCCCGGGGAGGCGAGACGGGCTCCTGGAAGGACTTTGGAGGAGATCTGGAAGACGGAAGGGAGTCCCGCCGGCGACCGCCAGGGCCTGTGGCCTGAACGAAACCCGCATTTGACATCGCCGCCACCAATTGAGGGCCCGGGTAGGGTTAGGGCTAGGGCATGGGCGTCGATCGGCGGGGCTTCCCCGGCGGAGACGAAAAGCTCGGAGCTTTGAGAGCTTCCTTCTTCCTGGCCGAGTTCCCAGCTGCGCAGTGCCGCACGAGTGTATGAAAAGTGCGCCTCGCACACGTGTGTGGAATCTAGTTTGACGATTTTACCCTTACAACTGGTGGTGGGCTGTGGGTTGAATCTGCAAGGCCCAGATACGGAGTCTTAATTTTGAAATGGACCAAGACCGAGCCCAGGCCTATTCGCCACCTGCATGTGCTGGCGCACGGGTGCAGGAAAAGAGAAGGCCGTGCACGTGTGTGGAAGGAATTTTGACGATTTTCCCCTTCTCACTGGTGGTGGGCCAGGAGGATGAGCAGTATCCCTAGGTCCCAGATGAGGGGTCTAAGTTTTAAAATGGCCCAAGCCCAGGCCCATTCCTGCATTGGATTATTTTGCCCTTTCCAGTTCGAACTGGTGGTGGGCCGGAGGCTGGCGGCGTATAAAGTTTAATGGGCCTAAGACCAAAACCAGGCCCATATTTCACCCGGATATCATCTCCCTCGGGGCTTTTTACATATTACCTGGCGCAAGTATGATATTCTCATATTACCCGGTTTTTTTCGTGACTTATCGTATGAACTGGAATCGGCACCTAGAGTACCGAAAATGCCCTTCTCTTATATATTCTATGCATTTTGTATCCAAAATGCTTAATTCTTCCCAAAATTAGCGATTTACAAGATCATCAAGTTAGAAAAGAAGACATTTCGGCAAATATCCATCCATAATCGAGGTTCAAACCATCGCCGGCGCCGTCCAACTCGAAAAAAAAAATTTCATACCAAAAAACTGTAAAAACAGCAGGAAAGATGAAAAAAATATGTGATGAAGGGATTTTGATGTAAGAGCTGCGGGAAAGCCCTCCCAACTATAAAATTTAAGATCTATATGTAAAGAAACACAAATAAAAATTAAGATCTATATGTAAAGAAACACAAATAAAGATCACCCATTAGTGTTCGACCGCTCTTGGACATGAAATAAAAAGATAAAAATAAGTAAAAACGTGAAATACTCCTCGGCGAGCGACAAGTTCAATGTATATATCTTTCTGTGATCCTAATGAAGTAGAAGAGGATGAAAAATAAAGAAGAACTAAAAAAATGGGCAAAAACGGACGAAAAATTAGCGAGTTATGACATTTAAAAAATTGTCATTTATCATGTTGTCAACGACACGACTTAATTCAAGTCGTGTCACATAGTACACGACTTGAATCAAGTCGTGTTGTCAACAACACGATAAATGGGCAATTTTTAAAATGTCATAACTTGCTCATTTTTTATCCGTTTTTGCCAAAAAAAATTTCGTTCTTCTTTAGAAAAAATGAGAAAGAAAAAAGAAAGTGAAATGATAAAAATGGGCAAAAGCATAAAATACTCGTCGGCGAGCCACAAGTTCAATTTATATATCTTTCTGTGATACTAATAAGGTGGAAGATGAGGAAAAATAAGAAAGAACGAAAAAAAATGGGTAAAAACGGATGAAAAATGAGCAAGTTATGATATTTTTAAAATTTTCATTTTATCGTGTTATATGCAACACGATAAATGCTCAAGTAGTATAGTCGACAACACTATAAATAGGCAATTTTAAGAATATCATAACTTGCACATTTTTTATCCATTTTTTTCCCATTTTTTTTCATTCTTCCTTATTTTTCTTTCTCTTCTACCTAAATAAGATATAGGATGGAAAAAGAAGAAAAATAAGAAGAAAGAAGAAAGTGAAATGATAAAAATGAAAAAAAACGTAAAATACTCGTCGGCGAGCGACAAGTTTAATTTATATATCTTTAAAATAAGAAGAAAGAAGAAAGTGAAATGATAAAAATGGGTAAAAGTGTAAAATACTCGTTGGCGAGCGACAAGTTTAATTTATATATCTTTCTGTGATACTAATAAGTGGAAGAGAAGGAAAAATAAGGAAAAATGAAAAAAATGGGCAAAAATGGATAAATTAAAAATGAGCAAGTTATGACATTTTGAAAATTGCCTATTTATAGTGTTGTCGACTACACGACTTGAGCATTTATCGTGTTGCGTATAACACGATAAAATGACAATTTTAAAAATGTCATAACTTGCTCATTTTTTATCCGTTTTTGCCAATTTTTTTTCGTTCTTTCTTATTTTTCCTCATCTTCCACCTTATTAGTATCACAGAAAGATATATAAATTGAACTTGTCGCTCGCCGACAAGTATTTTATGCTTTTGCCAATTTTTATTATTTTACTTTCTTCTTTCTTCTTATTTTTTCTTCTTTTTTTATCTTATATCTTATTTAGGTGGAAGAGAATGAAAAATAAAGAAGAACAAAAAAAATGGGAAAAAACGGATAACAAATGAGCAAGTTATGACATTTTTAAAATTGCCCATTTATCTGTTGTCGACAACATGATTTGATTCAAGTCGTGTACTATGGGACACGACTCACATAATACACGACTTGAATTAAGTCGTGTTGTTGACAACACGATAAATGACAATTTTTAAAATGTTATAACTCGCTAATTTTTCGTCTGTTTTGCCTATTTTTTTGCGTTTTTCTTTATTTTTCCTCATCTTCTACTTCATTAGGATCACAGAAAGATATATACATTAAACTTGTCGTTCGTCGACGAGTATTTCACGTTTTTACCCATTTTTATCTTTTTATTTCATGTCCAAGAGCGGTCGAACACTAATGGGTGATCTTTATTTGTGTTTTTTTACATATAGATCTTAATTTTTGTAGTTGGGAGGGCTTTCCCGCAGCTCTTACATCAAAATCCCTTCATCACATATTTTTTTCATCTTTCCCGCTGTTTTTACAGTTTTTTAGTATGAAATTTTTTTTCGAGTTGGACGGCGCCGGCGATGGTTTGAACCTCGATTATGGATGGACATTTGCCGAAATGTCTTTTTTTGTAACTTGATGATCTTGTAAATCGCTAATTTTGGAAAGAATTAAGCATTTTGGGTACAAAATGCTTAGAATATGTAAGAGAAGGGCATTTTCGGTACTGTAAGTGCCGATTCCAGTTCATCCAAAAACCGGGTAATATGATAATATCATACTTGCGCCAGGTAATATGTAAAAAGCCCTCTCCCTTGTATATACCCCCTCCTCTTCCCTGACGCCGGCGCCACCTGTTTCTCCGCCGCGTCCCCCTCCCACTCCCTTGTTGGACCTCTCTCCCTCTCACCACCGGCATCATTCGCCGCCGAAAGTAGCAGAGCCCCCTTCGAGTCACCGGGACTTGCTCACTGAGGTAAAATTGATATCTTGTTAGGCTATTGTTCACTGATTTGTTTTTATTTTATGTTTCTGGATTATTAGTTTTGGAAGATTGATGGTAAGCAGTTACTGATTTGCAGTAGGATGTTTTTTTATACAATTGCAGTTGGATGTTTTGCTTTTAAGTTGCTTTGAGCATGCTATGATTTGTGTTTTTTTGTTTGTTTTTTGTTTGATAGTAAAGCTCTGATATTCGTCAATGTGCTTTTTGTTATGCCGCTCGGATACATGGACAGAGTAACTCACCAGGGGTTGTTCGTAAATCTTGTTTGTTTTTGGGTATATACGCTTGGGCGTTTCTTGTGCTAGAATGCCAGTATTATTGTACTACAGCTGTCCAATGAAACCTGTCTGCATTTTAAAAAACAAATTTTCATCGTTATATACTTATATGGCTGACTTTGATCTCTCACGGCCAAAAAATGAAAGAGAAAGGGGGGACACTGTTTTTTGTACGGACATTAGATTCCACTAAATTTAACTCATTTTGCAGACAGGCTATCTTGGACGGAGGGAGTATTTTTTTTATCGAAATCACTGTCGTGCATCTTTGAATTGGAATTACTGTCCTGTAAACAGGCATTGGTATTTCTGTCTGCAAACTCATACCATTGTTTGACTGGTTTTTTCTGTGTATGATATGAATTGATAGTACTGTAAGTTAGGTGTTAGTAAATTCAATGTGCTGCATATGGATATGATTTGGAGTGTGAAATTTGTTGTTTGTGTGTATTATACTGGAAATTTGAAATTGATACATGTAGTTGGGTAGGGGTGAATGGGTAAAAAACCCGAAGAAGGGCTTGAGTAATAGTTGCTGCATATGTGGGCGTCTATTGTGGTTGCATTTTGCCACTTGACATACAACCAGAAGTCTGGGTCAGAGAAGAGAGATCACAAAGAGAAAACCTAATGATTGTGGATTGCCGTACGCAGATTCCAGATTGTAATCTAGTAGCAAATTATGTTATTAAATAGTGGTATTATGTGGGTTGTAGTTTAGTAGAAAGGTAATCGGATAGACTTTGCTTTAAATGCAACTTTTTATTTTCTTCCAAAGCCCATCTTATGAAATAAACCACAAATTCCAGTTTCTCTTCAATATGCACAACGAACGAGGAGGAAAATTTTCTGTTTCTACGACTTTCTGTTTCTCTTAGATTCTTCTTTTCTTTCTTTCTCCTTATATCCTGCTTTCATTGCATTTTCTGCGGACCCTTGACAAAAAAGGATTAAGTATTTAGAATACCTGATTATCGAATTAGGATTTTCAAGATTTTGAATGCAGCGTTAGCTAAATACTTGAAGCTTCTAAGCATTTAGGATCAGGATTTGAAATCCACATTTACAACGTGAAACTTTCTAAAATGTGGATCATAAAAGTCTGAGAACCTGAGCTTTCGACTCTTCTCTCTCAAGTTGCCCCTTTCCAAGCTAGGGCACTGCTAGTAACAACACCCTCCTCCAGTGACTGCATCCCCCTCTCCACCTTGAGGCTTGCATGTGTCTGTAGCTACTTCTCTCTAGTGATGAGGGCAAGCCCAGCCTCCCTCCCCCACTCTTCTTCCTGTCTTCTTTGTCTAGGACCTTCCCCCAGTTGGCAACGGCCGCTGCTTCAATCAACTTCCATTCCTTCTCTTTGGGTATTGATATCTCCCAGGGTTCTCACATCTGGATAAGCCTTCAATCTCTTTCTCACTCACTATGTTCCTGCGATTGATTTTCTTCTTGTTTTGCCTTCCAAATCTACAAACTTGTTTCATTTGCTTATATCTCCATCATTGGCTGTTTGAAGTGAAGTTTGGGCTAATTATTTATGGATTTGGTTTGGCATTTAACATCTGTTCTTCTGTTTGATGTTTGGAAATTATTTATTGATATATGAAGTGCTCCGACTGGGTGTTTTGGGTATTCTCTCTCTGGTTTTGGATTGGTGTGGTTTTCTTCTTATAAAGCTAGACCTTGGATATTGTTTTAAATGTGACTTCAATTCTTTAATTTGTCCCTTTTATTTGTTGATGTCGTGAAGTTGAAGTGTTGAAACATAAGCAGCCATTTCTTTCTTCAAATTGTCACTGTTATTTGTTGATGTTGTGTGGCTGAAATTTTGGAACATAATTGCTGCTTGTTTTATTGTCTTCCTTTTTCGTATTCTCTGGCTCAAACTTCTCTGCTTTTTCTTTCCCATAAAAGTCAGAACCATGGCTAGCTTGATACGGTGTTTTTAATTTGTCACTTGGTTGCTTGATGTTTGGGAATACCGTATGGTTGACAGGCTGCACAATGAATGGCCAGTTGTAACTTTAGCTTCCTTTTTTGGTGCCGTTTCCCGTCTCTCCCGTGCATTTTGAATCTAGAGGCAATCTTTTATGTGCATGCTGATTGCATAAATATTTATTGCACCACTGATTCATTCTGCCAGTTTGTCCACCACCTTTGATATAGTTGATCATATATGCTCTCCATCAACTCTATCTGCTGAGATGGATGGCAATGGGCAATCATGCAAAATGTTGTGTAGATAGATTACATTGTTTGACATATATTTGTATTTGCCCTTCTGGAAAAAATAAAAAGTTTATGGTTTCTTGTAATTTGAGATGCTTATTTATTTAAAGTTGGTGAATTGCATATCTGCACTGCGTAGGAATGAGAAAATTATTATCACTGTTATTTTAGGAAGTGATTCAGGCAATAATTCCATACTTCACATGTAAGTATGGAATGGTTTGATTGCTTTTTTTGTGTCCGACCTTGCATCTCTCACCACACACAATGCGACCACTTAAATTGGCCGTCATAATTTGACGTTAGATTAGTTACTTAACTATGGATTGTGGATTAATTTTATCTGAATCCGTAGATGAAACCTTAGATGAATGATCAACTAGCTACCTGAACATATGGCAAGTGGATTTTCAAAATCCAGTGGATTCTAGAACCCAGGATTTTAAATATATCCGAGCTGACCACTTATATCTACGACTTTGGTGTATATTCTAAACTCCTAGATCTTAAATTTTGGGTTCCAGTATCCGAAATGACTATTCCCCCATAGGAGATATTGATTGAGACCCTAGAAGCTGCTACCTCATCTTCCCCTGCCCCTCTCTGCCGCTCCTTGGTCCCTGCACGTTTCCATCTTCCCTGGCTAACTTTTGCTTTGCTTGACTGTTGCTGTGAAGGAAGCAGTCAACCGCCACTATCTGACAGCTTACTGCTCCATTGTCTGCTGTTCGCGATGCCTCGGTATGAGATTTTTTCCTCATGGAGATTTGAATTTTTCATTTGGGTTTTGTTGTCAGCTTTTATTTTCTTATGATCCATTTCTTCTTATTCCTGTCACTAATTTGCAGGTATTATTGTGACTACTGTGACACATACTTGACCCACGACTCTGTGAGTAATTTGTTTATTCTAATTTGATGTATTCTCTGTTTTTCTGCATTGACTTTCCCGGTTTGTGTTGTTCTGTGGGAGAAAAATTATGTGGTTTGTTTTCATGTACCTTGATGAAGGAAGATGGTTTTTTTATTGTTTTTATTTTTTATTTTTAGACACCTTTTTAATATAAATGTTACTTCTTTGTTTTGCAGAGAAGAATAATTGAAAATGTCTTGTTTGATATTGTGTGCATGCTGAGGCTTCAAAGCCAAAGGCATCTGAAATATGTTTCTTTATGCCCCTGTTTTTATAGCATCTGGAAAAAGTGTTCTCGTTTAAGAATACTGACTATGTTGTGCGTCCTGTGAATGTCAAAAGAGGTATACTATAGTCTTGAAAAAGAAATATGATGGATAGTTTTCCTTCACATGGAAAATTGGAGGCATGCAGGTTCTCCTTGTGTGTACATGTTTAGGCTTCAAAGCCATAGGCATTGTCAGCTCGCTTTGTCGAATTGTGTTAACTATTCATATAACAAACTCTTGATTTATAAAATTGATGGTTTTTAGTTTAAGATAGCAATTGTTAATACATATATAAATTATTGAATTTCAATTGTTTCCAAAATCCAACTCAACATTTTGGAAAGTGGGTATTTTACATGGTGAATATTATATAGTGGAGTTGTATAAAAAGAATTATTTGCTTAGGGTACTGACTTCGCCTGTTTTTTCCTAATTTTATTGATCAGTTTATTTAATTAACTCATTTTCTGTGTCAGCCTTCTGTTAGAAAACAACACAATGCTGGGTACAAGCACAAGGTGAATGTTATATCATGCATTATTTTTGCGTATATTTCCCATGTCAGTTGTGAACTTTTTTAGTTGCTGTATACAGGCCAATGTGCGTTCATATTATCAGCAGTTCGAGGAGCAACAGACTCAAAGTTTAATTGATCAGAGGATCAAGGAGCATCTGGGGCAGACTGCGGCATTTCAGCAGCAGATTGGTGCCACCTTTAACCAGCATCTTCTCCAATCCAACCCACAGAGGCCTCGTCTTCCTATTATGCCACCAAATATGATGCCAATTGGATCCTCTCAGCCGCCTCTTAACTCACCTATTCCGGGGATTAGGCCACCTGTTTTGCCCCAACCAATGCCAGGTATTCCAGTTATGAGCTTATGAAAGAGTATTTTTTAGATGGACCGTGCTAAAAGAAAATATTTTTGAGATGAATATGTATATAATATGATCAATTTTAGGTGCTTCTAATCAATTTATCATTTGTACATTTTTTGAGAAACCAATGTATTTTAGGAATTCTTACATCTTATTGCGTGTATTTGTCTCTACAATCTTTAAAATCCTTTTATGAAATTTTTTGTAGAAGGTATGTAAAGTTGCATGTTATTTAAGTGCTATTTAATCCTTCTTCCCACATGCATAAGGTGGTGAGGCTGAAAGTCTTTCTAGATATTGTCATTTATTATATACCCCAGACATGGTTTTTACTTTATCACTTGACTTTGTCAGACCTTTAAATGACAACGTCGAATCTACTAGACAAAAATATTTCCATTGTTTTACACTTCTGTGAACCAATAGTTGAACAAGTGGATAATATGCTGAAATTATGCCATCATGTCATTTTCCTTTTCCAATGGCCTGGGATTGGATGCACGAGATTACAATTGTAGGTCTAATACTCAATTTCGTAGCAATAATGCAGACTTGTATTCTTGCAAATGTGGATGCAGCTCTAGAATCGAGGTGTCGAATTAGTTGAATATGCTGCTCGGAGACTTTGTTTCCAACATGAATTCAAATTAGATCACCACCATTTTCTTTTGTTAAAGCCAATTTTTTAAGCATGTTGAATTGTTGAACCAAAAAACTTGAAAAAAAATCTGTGAAGCCTTTCTATTTTGATTACATAATGTTCTCTGCTTGGTACAACAATAATAATATGAGGAGAATAAGTAATTATGAACTACCAGCATAATTTGCCCTCTTGATTGGATTCATGCCATTTGATGTGAATAATCTGGTCAGATATGTACATTGGAATCTGGAAGGGAACATAAATCTGTACTTCCAAAATATATGAATTTACATGATTTATCAATTTGTGCTTGTTTTAATTTCGTGATAAGTAAGGTTTGAAATTGCTAATTAGTTGCACTTGAAGCATCTTCCGGAGCTTTATTTTCATGCGTTTAGCTCCTTTATTTGGCAGGTTATGGAGCCATTCCTAGCATGCCACCTGGCACTTCGTCTTTTCAAATGCCTCTAACGGGTCCACCAAGGCCCTCTGCTCCTAACCCTGCTATGGGCATGACAACGCCCACCTCAAACGGTGCTCCAGGGATTTATCAGCCCAATTTAACAACTGCAACAAGTGGAGCGTTTCCTGGTGGAGATGGTTCTAATAATGGCAATGCATCTTAGATGGATCTAGGTATAGCCACCTATGAAGTATGAAGGCTATCTTCAGTGTTTAAACCTTTTTGGCGGGTATTATTAACCTTCATTTAACTTGGTTATGTTCTGAAGGTCCTTGACAGTTAAAAGATTGCACTATTTATCCGAAGCTTGCATTGTACCATTCAGGGGACATGGTTGTATTGCTTGTCATACTTCTGCAGCTGTAGAGAGAAAGATTTGGCCATTGACTATGAAACATTGTTTTTCTGCAATGTTATGAGGTATTAAATAGAACCAGTTGTTACTTTCTGAAGTTGGTTGGGACTAGGACATTTATAAATGATTAGATAATTGAATGGTGCCATTTTTCTGTAGCTTAATTTTCTTCTTGTTCTCTATTTTTGAATGGAAGTATTCCCTTTGTTTCTTTGTTTCAAAGACTGATAGCCCTCCATGTTATAGTTGAAAGGCACACACTGGAATACAGTTCTACTCATAGGTTTTAGGAACAAATATTCTGCCAAAGAGACAAGAAATTCCTGCCATTTGGATCTCATCCATGTTATTAGGACCATATCTATAGACATATTACTTTATTTATTTATTTTATTTTGGGGGGTGGTCCTCCAATAACCTCATAAGATTGGGGGGGGGGGTGCTTATTTTCTAGGCCCTTGAATTTCAACTGTACAAAATAGTATGTTAGTGACATTCATGCAAGTCCATGAGGTCCTCTTTCTTGCCTTGATATCACGGTGGTAGTCCCCTTACAAGGGGCTGAGCCGGTGGTGGGTAGCGAAATTGCTTAATTCATTGGCTTTTGTTATTAAATTCTATCAATGGTAAGACTAGTTATTTAGAGGCATTCCCATTAGTAAAGATGATCCTTAAAGAGGGCTCTTTATGTTAACAGATGTTCAACATAAAGGTTTGGCAAAGATCAAGCGTGTTTGATCCCGTTTGCATGGAAAGCTTCCGATGTACAGGGAGTAGTCAATGAGACCCCAGGCCTGGAAATCTGCTCATACTCTTTTGTGGTCGTTTGGTACATCTTAAAAACCTAGGTAAAGTTAGGAATTAAAAAAAAACTAGGTATTTAGCTGTTTTTCTGTACAAAGCTATTTAGCTGTTCAAATGGTTTTTTTTTCGAGGCAGGGAGTCTAATATTATTTGTAATTTACAGTTGAGCTCAACCTAGAGCCATCCAGTCGAGTTTGAGGTCCGTTTGAGCAAACCCGACTCTAGTTAGTTTGAGCTCGAGTCGAGCCGAGTGGCTCTGCTCAACAAGCCAGGTCAACTCGTTAACATCCCCTGTACTATAACCCCTAAGAGAAGGAAGCTCAAATTGCGTATTAATTGCCAATGTTGCGTGCTTCTAACTAATTGCCAAACAAGTGTTATAGCCGTAGAATTAATTTCAAATTCCTGGCCCCCAATGCTTTGAATGGAACAGATAAACGAGATGACAATGCAAATGGTTGACTCTCTCCTCTCAATCGATTATGATCAATACACCACCTACAATAATATAGCTGATCAGACCCACCACCATCACCAACATTTCTCACGGTCAATCTCCAGCCACCCTCTACCTCATTCCCGGAAGCTCACTGGACCATGACCGCCGGCGGTTTCAGCACCGTTGGCATCTTCATCTTCGTCCTCATTGCCACAGTTATTGTCATCATGATTGCTTACAGCTGCAAGAGACCCAACCACCATACTCCCCGAACCTTCCCCGGCCCAGAGTTGTGGACCACCAACCCCACCGTGGCCATGGATGTCGAAGACCCAAGTTCCAACCGCCTCGACAGAGCCACCCTGATTAGCTACCCCAAGCTTCTATACGCTGAGACTAAGCTCCGGCACAAGGACACCACTGCCACCTGCTGCTCCATCTGCCTCGCCGACTACAAGGAAGATGATGTGCTGCGGCTGCTGCCGGAGTGCGAGCACTTGTTCCACCTCAAGTGTGTTGATCCATGGCTGCTACTGCACCCCACTTGCCCAGTCTGCCGGACCTCCCCCTTGCCGTCTCCCTCGGCCACGCCGCTGGCCGAGGTGGCTCCACTAGTAGCATCTATGTAGGTAGAGCTTACCTACAGGTTGGCAAATCAATTCTTCTTTACGTATATATCAGTTTTTTCATTTTTAATCTTTTTTTATTCATGACAAATCAGCTGTTGATGATACTGCAAAACCACCAAAATTGGAGGTTCTTTGTATGCAGAACTTCTTTTGTTAAAATCATTCTTTATATTTTATTTTCTATAATAATAATTACTCACGTTCTGCCCGTGTATGGAGAAGAAAGAAAGGAGCCCAAAAAATATAGTAGTGGCCCAACCTTGGAGATGTTGGAAATAAGAGTTCTAACCTACTCCCTCCGTCTAATAAAGCCAGTTGACATTTTAAAATGAATGAAATTGGTTGCTCCACTTCCATACAAACAAGTAGTTTTACCGCCCTTTTTCGGATTTTTAGTCGTAAGAGAGCAAAGTCAGCCATCTAATGATGAATCCGTGGTCTTTTCAAATTAAGTCAGGCTTTGTTGTATGGCAGCATGAGCAGTCTGATCCGTATTTTCAACTAATTTTAGTTCATTTTGAAAAACCAAATAAGACTATAAGATGGAACAGAGGGAGTAGTAATTTTTGGTTAGAGTAAAGAGAGTTAATGAATAAAGCAAATTACATTTTGTCTTCCTTAAATATCAGTCTTTCTTTAGATGTGGACAACTAATATGGAACCAAGGGAGTATTAGAAGCAAGGAATTCCATATCGGCATATCGCCGATATACCGATTTCGGGCTCCACCCGAGAAAACTAAATGGCATAATATCGGTTTTCAGTTTTTTTAGCGAAAAATCACCGATATATCACCATTTAAAAAAAATATTTTCAAAAAAAAATTAGGAAATTTTTTTTTTTTAAAAAAACTTTCCCGTTTGTTTCCCATCCTAATATGCATATTTTGAAATCTATGCTTTGTCTAAATTAGTATAACTCATTTTAGAAGTTAGATTGTGAAAATATATATGATAAAAACTAGTTTTTGACCACAAATATTTTTTTACAAATATCTCCAATATTTTGTCTCTTAGGCCGACCGATACAGAATTCCTTGATTATAAATAGAAACTGTGAGCAAAGTTTGCTTGTTACTTCAAAATATTGCTCATGTGGATGCACACATACATTAAGGCATGCACCACAGAGTTGACAATTCAAATGGTTGACTATTCATCCCTTAATCCAATTGATCAGTGCACCACCTCCTGTATATAGCACATACCATAAGTGATCAAACCCATCACCATCACTCTAGCATTTGTGACACCACCAGCCTCATTCTGAGACGGCGGCCGGCTGCGGCCATCAGCGACGGCAGTAGCACCGTCTTTGGCATCATCTTCAACCTCCTCATAGCAATAGCCATCATCTTCTCCATCTTTATCCTCATACTAGTTACCCGGCTAGCAATCAATCCCATCCCCAAAAGCTTCCCGTGACCGAATCGTGGAACCGCATCCCGGCCATGGCCATCCGCGTTGATGATCGTCCTTCTAATTGCCTTCGACGAAGCCTCGTCCCTCCTGAACTACCCGAAGCTCTCCTGCTCAGATGTCAAGCACCGCTACAAGGACAATACATATCTTCCGAAGTTAAGATCACATATTTTTCCTTGTATAAAAAACACACATTTTTCGAAGCCCAACTCTATGAAGAAAAAAAATTCATGTAGCTTTAGCTTTCAAAGTTGTCCTGATGCACCTCTTTTAAAATTGTATATACTTCAAAATAATTTCATACAGATTTCAACATCATGAACTTGCGAGGTCTTCTTTATAGGAAACTCGCTTGAAACACAACATAAAAATTTGCTTGATAAATGTTAACCTGATTTTAAAAGAAGATATATACATATGTAGATTTGAAATATTGACTAAGAATTATATTGGCCAAGTCAATCATAAACCTGACGTGAGGGTTGCATTCACTATGTCAAGTGGCTGATTCATAATTCATTATTATCTCACATCAAGATGAGAATCATTAAAGACTACTAATACTCCCTCCGGTGGCTTTTAATAGACACGATTTTTTTAAATGAACAAAAAAATTGGTTCATTTGAAAAAAATTATATTTTTTGTTCATTTGGAAAAAAAACTATCTATTAAAAGTGACCAGAGGGAGTATAAGCAAAAAAGTACAAATAAATTGAGAGAGTAGAGTTGCATATCCATGAATGTAAAACTTTGTGAATGCCAGAGCTATAGCTATAAATAAATTTCTTATTGGAACTATAGCTGTGTGTTTTCTTGGTCGGTTGGTATATCCCCATCAGCATGGTTTGATCAAGAAATTATTGTGCACCGGGTGTGCCACGTGGGATTTGCGCCCACGTGATATGGGCCATCAATCTTGAGAGATCGATGGCGCATATGGTTCACGCATGGAGTGTGCGTCCCACATGTGCGTCTTCGATCCTCATGTTGTTGTTAATCCCGCGTGCATGGCATACCACCAGGTGCACTGAATCTCTCAGTTCGACCTTATTGTAGTGCCATGATGCTGACCACTGTAAGAGGTTAAAGTTGTTGCAATTGTATGATCAACTTACTCTTGTTTGCTTTTAGCTTATAACTTCCCATCCTCAGATTTTACTACAGCCCTTTGAGAGGACAATTCTAATTCACATGTTAGAACTTAGAATTCGAACTCTAGGCACTTCTTTTTGTAAAATACAAGAACTCTAGGCTTCATATTCCCCAACTGATGCCACACATGATAAGAGACATGCACAACCGCCTCTTCTTTTATAGTGCCTTAGCTGACCATTAAAAGGTTGACTCTTCCTAATCTCAATCCAATTGATGAATGCACCATCTCCATTTCTTACATTTGTGACACCACTAGCAACATCTTTGTAGGTAGAACTAACATGCATGGAAATTTTTGGATATGGATTTGATATGACAAATCTTTGGTTAGTATCACTCTTCAAATCAGAAATTGTAACTAATTAAGTACTCCCTGGTCACTTTTAATAAATACAGTTCTCTTTTTTGGATATGGATTTGATATGACAAATCTTTGGTTTAGTAACACTCTTCAAATCAGAAAATGTAACTAATTAAGTACTCCCTTATAATACATACAGCTTTCTTTAATAGATACAGTTATCTTCTAAGAAAATTGTATCTAATTAAAGAAAACTGAATTTATTAAAAGTAACCAGAGGAAGTAGAAGATAAAATAATATTCAACCAAATTTGAAGAAAGAAGCTTCCAAATTAATGTTCTTTCGTTTTTAGAAAATTTGTAAGATTGAAGCATGAATGAAGAACAACTCTATCAAACAATTGCACCTAGCTTCTACTGAAAAATAGATTTAATTTTGAGGCTCATTTTTAGAATTTAAAGTAATTTTACAAATTTCAACATTGTGACCTAACAAAATCTTTTTTAATATGATGGGGTGACTTAAAAAAGTCTTCGCCGCAAGAAACTAACTTGGTCACTTAACATGAAATTTGCATTGACCAAGGATACTTATAAATTAGTTAGCTCACATGCATCCATAAATTACTCATTATCCAAAATAAGCCCTCCCTCCATATTGAAAAAACTCTTCCCATATCAATTGTCTTATTTGATGTTGTCCTTCTCATACTAATTAGTGAATGATGTAATACGGATGGAGAAAAAGGCAAATGAATCGGCTTTCTTAGATATATATCTATAGCTTTCTTACATGGAGAAAGGTACTCTCAGAGCGCCCGGAGAGAAGCTCTCTCCGGTTGCAAAGTATTTGAAGAAAAAACCTACATTCCCTCCCTCCCTCCAGCTCGGCGCCGCATCGAGGCCTCCCTCCATTCCTCGCTCGACCCTATTCTTGGCACACATTGCCT